>MU224125.1:570770-621953 GCA_018584345.1 Thuja plicata
CAAATCATGCTTAAGAAATATCCCTAACTGATTAGCAATAATCTGAACTATCTCCGGGTCTCTGTACTCCAATGGTAGAGAAGGAAGTGCTATCCACATGGGAAAGAATTGACAAACAGCTAGATCTGCTTTAAAATTAGGGAACCAAATAAAGGTACAAAGCCCTAAGCCTTGACAAAACCATCCTTTCTCCTTGTGAACTTTATCTTTGTCTTCTTTGGAATCAAAAATGGTGATAAAAAACTTGGAATTCAAATCCATGAGGAAGATTTCTCTTAAACCTGCCCAGAATTGCCGAGCCCAGCTAATAATGTCATTAAAATTCAAATCAGGGCTTGAAAACTTACCAATTAGGGCAGAACTTCATAATCCCTGAATGTGGTTTCCAATGAGATGCTCAGCAAAGAAAACTTCCAGATCCTTTGGATGATTTGCCTGATGCTGCGCTTTTTCATGATTCGAAGGGCGGATAGGTTTTTGTACCTTTCTCCATTGAAGCTTTTGTCTGGCCATATTATTTGGATTGAGGGGAGCTCCTCCCAGTGAAGGATTGGGGACATGCATGGATTGTGGGTTCTGCCCCTGTAACTGAACAGGTGAACCATGCTTGCCCATAGGAACAATGTTTGCAATCGGAGATTTAGTTAATGCAATGTGAACAGGGGAACCAGGGGGAGTTCCATTACATATGTCAAGAATCGGTTGCTTCTTACTGATACCAGATGTAGACGGTTTTGTCTTCATGATATTGCGGCCCTAAAACTGTTGATTTGAAAGCAGTTTCATGGAATCTCTGAAACCCCAACTAGAATGTTCAAAATCCCCCTTTTTCGGATGTCGTTGCATACCCCGCTTAGATGTTTCTCCCTGTTCGAATGATGAAAAATCATGCCCAATCTGGCTATTTGGACAATCCACTTCTGGGTGAAAACTATGTGATTGATTTGTGGCACCGTTTCTAGGACATTCCACAGGCAATTTTTCTCGTCTATCAAGAAATCTTGGATTAACGAAGAATGGCTTAGCAGGTTGGACCACTGCCTTGCCACGGAAAATGGATTTAAACCCCTGGGCTGAGTTTTTATGCTTTATTGTCTTTTATTTCACCTTCAATTTTTAATGGATTTTTATTGTCGTATTTTACTTTACATTTAAATATTTTATTATTTAAATGTCCTTTAGGATTTTTGGAGGGAAATTAGAAAATATGTTTTATTATTGAACTTTTATTATAAACTCTTGGCTCTTATTTTCCCTCTAATTGTTCATTTTGTGTCTGTTCAATTTCAAGTCAGTTTTCTATTTAATCGACCTTCTTCCTCATTTTTGTGGCTAACCACAGTTTTCTAGTATCCTCGTTATTATGTTGTCAAATTAATCCTTTCTTTTTGGCTATTATTGTGCACATGTCAACAAAGAGAGACACATCAGGTTAGATGAGAAAGAAAAAGAAATGAGGCACCATCAAAGGAATGCATGAATTTGGTTTGCAAATTTATTGTTTATTTTGTATTTTGTTTTGATAGCCTTATTGGTCATGATTAGGATTTTACTAACATGGTTTATATATCTTTCATGGTTGGAAAATCATGTTAATACACTAATTTCATAATTTTCCTAATCTACAGAAGTATCTCTTGTTGTAGGGTAAGGCTGATTAAAGTTCTGTAATTCTTCTTGAAGCAAATATCTCTAAGATGCAATAGAGATAACATCCCACATGGTGACATTGAAACTATACTTCTTCATTTTCTTCATTATGTTGAAAGAAACATCCATTGTCTTTGAAGGACCTTTTGAAAAAAAAGGTCTAATTTTGGAATTGAAACTACTTTAGGTTGCTCTTATTTCTTTCTACTCTGATTTGGATCTGGGACAACTTCTTTGTCTGGTGTTCTTGGTACTATACTATGTGATATTGCTTGTGAAGTTGAAGCTTGAGCTATCATACAAGGTGAAACATTGTTTACTACTCTCCTTTTGGATCTTGTATTATGTGCCCCAACATCATTGTTATCTTCATTAACACCACAAAAATTTGACTCTTGCCAATTGACAAAAGAAGATTCTCCTTGTGTGTGGGAAATAATTTTAACACTTGATTTATTTTGATCATAATGTTATGTAGAAGTTGTTGATTCATTTTGAACAACTAGGGTTTGAGAAAACTCTCCATTTGGGCATGCATTCCAATTATGATGTTGATTTCATGGCGAGCACCAATCTTGCTCTTGAACAAGATTATTATGCACTTGAACAAATTCCTTTGATCCATTTGTATTTGTAGGGTGTATATTATTCAAGGGCTTAGTATGGCTCTAATGATTTTATCCTCAAGAAGGTGTCCTATTTTGATGGTAATTTTGATTTTGTGGTTGATACGGTCTTCTACCTTGATATTATTGTCTTTCTAGCATCATGACCTTATTTCCAAGGTTCTGCAACATGGTCTTGATTTCATGAAGCTCATTTAAGGATATAGAAGGTGTAGATGGTTGGTATGTAGGAGCAAGTATAATAGGATCCAATATAGGTTTTTGAGTAGGGATTTCTAGGAATAAAGACATTGGAGGCCTTAGAGTTATTTTTCCATCTTGTATTAGACAATTTTATACCCTTATGGCCAAACCATATGCATCTAGTAGATTACCCCCACCCATTGACTATATCATAGTAGTTGTATTAGAATTGAGAACCTTTAGATAGTACAAGAATACATAGTTGTAAGTTGGTTTAATGGAAGCACAAATTCCATCCCATGTATTTGGAAATCTATAGTTAAAATCTCCCATGGCTTCTTGTGGTGCTCTTTTGATAGTAGTCATCTTCTCCATAAGTGATAGGTGATCACTTTTATCTTCAAAATTTTTGCATAATGCTTCTCCTAACTCATCTAAATTATGGATGGAGTTGTAAGGCAATACTCTATACCATAGTAAGGAAATTCCCTTAAAATGTAGTCAAGGTTATGTCTGCAAAATTATCCTTAGTGATATCATGACTATTACAAATATTTGAAACTTCTTGGATGTGTTCTATAGGGGTAGTAGATGTTTCACCAATGGAATAAGGTATAATTTTTAGTGTAGCCACTGGAATATAATTCTTTTGGGGTAATATGAGAGGGTTGCCACCATTGAAGGTAGAAACAATTTGATTTCTATGGATATCCATATGGAATAATTTCATGCTCAAATGAGTGGATGGAGCCCTGGGATGTCATGGTCTATCAATAAATTTAGTGGAATGAGATCTAGTGGGTGGAGTGAGTACTTCCTTAGTACCCCTAACTAATGATAATGAAATTTTGTGTCTCCTTCTTCTAGGATTGGAAAATGAAAGTTGTGAATATTGAAAAGTACCTCTTGTATATTCCCTTGTTTGTATTATAGGCATGAAATGTAGAGGGTCTAGAATAATAACTAGATTGAGAGAAGAGTCGCCAAGTTTTTTAAAGAGATCCTCTTGTAGGATGTAATTCTAAGAGAAACACTAGATCCTTAGCATGAATGTTGAATATATTCGATTGACACCATTAAACCAACATGTTTCCTTGAATTTTTCTTTGAATGAGTCCCACCAGGCGCACCAAAGCCTATTGTCATAAATTTTCTTAGTTTTTCTTTGTGTTTGACTCCTAAGAAACCTTGTGAAAGATAGAAAAAACCTCCAAGTTTGGGAACAAATGGAAAAACCCTTTCTACACAACCTTTTCCCTCTTTTTTGTGTGCATAAAGAAGTTACACCAATACGAGGAGAGACTCGAGAAAATAAAGTTATTGGTTATAGTCTACAACTAAATTCATTATAAAGTGAAAGTAATATGGTGAGTGATTCACCACACTCACAAGAATAAGGTCACCAGGTTACCCTCGGTTTCAGATTTTCTCTATAGGTGTGTTATAGTCTCCCCTTTAAATTTTAGGTCCTAGAATTGGTTTTTTAGTTATTAATCATTATATGCACATAGAAACCCATCATATATCCCCATCTAGACTTAGATCTTGCATTTACATTTATAAATCACATTTACACATTCAAACATTCATTCACAACAAAAAAACATTGCATACACTCATTGCTTGAGCCTAGTGGATAATCTTTCGTCCAATGTAACTGAGGAGATAGACCTAAGCTTGGTAGTTTTTTTGTGCATCCTAGAAAAACCTATTATCCTTCATTGTATTTGGTTTAAGTTAACATTAATCTCTTACATATTCATTTGGATTTGGTGTCTAGAGTTTATTTGTATGCATTTCCTTACTTCATTTAATGCAATTAGATTTGTAGGTTCATCATTGTTGCATTTTGGTGAACCCAACATATCTTAATTTTTCATACTTTTGATTAGTAGATTTGATTTGGGTATCTTTCATATAATCATTGAATTTACTAAATTTAATTGGTTTTCTATTTCACATGTGGTTACATTAATTTTTAGTTACATTTATCAAAATCATGTGATAGATAATGGCTTCTTTCATTTCATGTTGCTTATCTTCATTCACAATACTCTTGCATATGACATCACACGAGTTTAAAATGTATTTCCTTCTTGTAAATTATTTATCAAAGATTTTATCCATGTTGCATGTTGTTTTATGGTAATATTTTTTATGGAAATGTGTGCAATGTTTTGGTACTCTCAAATTTGGCACAAATTTGGAGTGACCAATTTAAAATTTTCTCGGAGGCAAGGTGAGTACCCCTAAAAAATATTTGTAGATCCCTAATTGGAATGCAAGTGAAAAATGACCTGATGATTTATATGAGATACCGATTGGGGGACATGTGAAAAACCTATCATAGAGTATATGTAATGGGTCACAACTTTTAGATATCAGTTTTGATGAGTTTTGAAGAGGGTTATTCTGAGGTGTTCATTTAAATCTACATTCTGCATATTGCCTAATTATAGCAAATGACCTACTTTGCATGCTTGCATCTTTGGCCAAATAAAGTTTCATGATATAAGGATGGGTTTGAGGTGTTTTAGGCATGAGAGAGAAGCTCTTTTTCCATTTGCAAATTCCTATGAGTTCATATGATGAGTTTTCCAAATCCATTTGGTTTACACTTATTCTAATTCCCAGAGCCTAAAGTGCAGAACTATGAAGTTGCTTACTTTGAGATTTTACAACTTGCACCTAATTGAATGGAATAGAAAATTGAATATGCCCCTGTATTTTAGTCATGGAAATGTTCTACCATAAATATTTATAGGCCATGATGAATTCATTTGGGCAGTTTGCCAATCTGATTCCATTTGCAGTTTCTAACAGTTTAATGTAGATCAGTTCCACAGTTTAGTCGGAGGCCCTATTCATGATGTTATATCTTGAATATTGTGATTGGTAATATCAATAAAATGGTACCCCCTCATTATAGACCAAATTTAATTCAAGTTTGCAAGGTGTCAGGTCCTGAAGGTTTCATATGCATAGTTTCCCAAATTCTTTTCATTTGCAGAAATCTTTATTTCTCATGTTTTCGTTTGTTGTGATTCCAAGTGGCTACCTTCAAGGGTATGCAAAATGTATCTGAATTATTTCCAAGAGCCACCTTTCTAGATTCATGCTCTCCATATATCATAATTCCAATATCCAGAAGCTTGGGTTTTCAGGAGGTTGCTTGACTTGTTTTCAAAATCAAAACCAGATGTATTTCATTCTTTTTTGACACGGTAATTTGCAAAATTATTCTAAAGAGGCAACTTGGATGATTAAAATATTTTGACCTATTTGGTTTCATCAGATGTCACTTTTCAATATGGAAGAATGTTAGCCATGGAACATGTGTATCCAACACCACATTTTGGTTACTTTATTTCATCAATTTTTAAGGCCAGTTGCCATCAATGAAATAAGTGAGCAAGGTACTGAGGGAAAAGAAGGGGTTTGTGCAAGTCAAAGGAAGTTGTGTTTTAAAGTTTGAAAAAACATCAAATGCAAATTATGGAAGTTCAAACAAGATGCATCATGGTGCTGTGAAAATCAGTGCATATGTAACTCATGGAATCTTTCCTAAAATTTCATGGGAGCGGTTTCAACATGACAATGGAAGAGGAGCAGAACATGGGTTTGCATATTTCTGGATCACAGATTTGTGCCCTCTGACTGTAAATGCAATAAAGAGAAAATACCCATTCAAATTTCTTAGTTTGGCAAGGCCAAGTGCTGCTACTCTTTAGGAAAGATTCTATTTTGGCGACAGTGTATTTCCTTAATTCGAGAGTGGCATCCCATTACTCGAAGAATGACTTACACAGCTTCCCAATTCTGGAAATATAATGATAGCTTTCCCAGATGATGGTACATGGAATCAGTTCAATAAGCTACTATAGTGTTTTCCAATGGTAGTTTGCACAAGGGTACGTGAAGGTGATCAATGATTTGTTCATATTAAATATGGGATAATCAAAGGACATGGAGACAAAGGCAAGCTGGTACCCAAACATGAAAGCTACATTTTTCCTTTTGGTTTCAATTTATTTACAGTGCAGCAATTGAAGCCCAATGAAATGTAGTGAAGTGATTTCTAGACATGCAAGGATAAGTCAACATTTGACATGGAAGTTGAACCATTCCCCTCCACGCAGCAACATCAAAGCCTAGGCTTATAAACTATTTGAAATCCTTGCAAATACAAAACATGAAATCATAGAATTGGCATGTAAAGTTGTTTGACAAATGCCTTAGCGAAATGAACAAAGACAAATGCATTGCATTGTAAACCATTTTGGAAGTAACAAGGAGGTGTTGCTATAAACAGAGGAGAAAGTCCACACACCAAACATGGGATGAGCCAGAGGGTACATGTGCTGGTTTTGATGGAGGAGCCCACACGATGTTTGAAGGAGGTGAGATGTGTTGTATTAATTAAACATATGCCATGTTAATACCCTGCGCAATGTATCAATGTACATTGAAAAATGTATTTAACACCCAGCACAATCCTTGTCAAAATAGAGACCACACATAGCACATTTGAAAAAGGAGATTCCACACCAAGCCTATTGCCTACGCAACATGTGGAGAGCCAAACATGGAGATAGTTTCAACAAGACAACATGGAGATAGTTTCAACAAGACAACATGGAGAGTGATAAAAAAGGTCGCGCAATGTATTAAGGGAATCTGCACAGGTTTAAAGGCCTAAAACTTTGGAAAGTATTAATCCCACATTCATTGGGGAGTTGTATTTCAAGGCATTTTTATATCCAAATGCTCATAATGCACTATGAAATGAAAGAGCTAGAGAGCTCTTGGCCTGTAGCATTTGGGTGTTGATGTGAATGCTTGGGCTTGGTCGACAGAAATGAAATTTTGGTGCACATTTTAGAAAAGAATTTAAAAACTTCAAAGAGTTTAGTCCCACATTGCTGATGGGAGGGACTTTCCATATGTTTAAATAATACAATTCACACTAAGCAATCTGAAGAAGCATCTCAGAGGCTCTCCACACATAGGTAGTGGATGCATTGGGAAGCATGCCCAGAGGATGAACACCCAATTTTGATGGACCCCGCAGAGGTGATGTGGCAGGTGATGTAGCGGATCTACTTATAGATTGGGTGCAGATTCTGAGGTGATCAAGATCAGACAGTCGGCGCGATCCCTAGATCCAAAAGATGCAAGGAAGATATCTTCAAGGGATTGCGCCAGCATGACACGTGGTAGGGCTGACAGTAGTGCGGTTGAGGTGGCGTCTAGATGGAGATGAGGTAGCGGCCACACAGGAGATCATCCGAGATGGCACAAATCCTGAGGCATGTAAGATGAATGTTTGTCACAAAGCCTCAAAGAGAAAGATGCAAGGAAGTTACCATAGAAGTTACCATAGAGGAAACGCAACAACGTGACACGTGGCGCTCGGACAGCTGGCAGTCCCAGGATGAGGTAGTTGACATGGTCACCTAGGTGGACCTGTAGGCCAATCAGAGGGTGCCACATGGCACGATCTAGCACTTCCTATGCAGAATAAGGTGAAATAAATGAAATACATATTTAAATAGAGATAAATAAATGTACTCAAAATATTTGAATGGAGATATTAAAATCAAATGCAGAGATATAATGCCTATAAGATAAATGTGTAGATTTAATGTGCAAAGAAACTAATGTCCAAATGCAGGGATACGCAAATTTAAAATTGAAATTGGATACAGGAAGGAAAGTTTATTTGATGATTTAGGGGGCAAATTTTATCAAAAATACCAAGTATCATATACCATTAGAAAGGTATTGAAATGAGGATTATAATTTTGCAGTCCATTTTGGTGTGGAATCAAATTAGTTTGAACATAAAGAAGAAAATGAAATCATCTCATTAGTGAAAGGGAGAAATATCTTTGATTTCAAAGGAGATATTTCTACAAATAAAATCAGATTTTTAACAGTTGAGGCAGGGCAATTTTTAGATATTTTTGGGAAGAGGACACGTGTTTGTTGGAAGAGAAATCTGGAGATTTTATTTTCCTACATATTCATTTTTCTTGCTATTGTACAGGGTTCCAAATCCTAGTCTCCACAGAGAGTTGCAGAGTACTGGCTCTAGGAGTTTCCAGTTATTTCATGGTTCCACACTAGGGATATAGCTTCTTGATTGTACTAGTTTTATTTCAGGTAGAATAGAATGTCATTGGTCTTTTGCAGTTTATTGAACAGGTATTTGTCTAATTGCAACTTTGTGTGCAGTAGTGTGATTTTTCATACTTAATATGGAATTTCAAGATTCATATCTCTCCTTGGTGTCAGTCTTGTGAAGTCTAAATTTTCTAATTCTCTACATAGGGTTTACCTATGTATGTGTTATCATTCTCCAGTCCTGATCTAGGATCAGATTAAATAATGTTATGGATGTGACATAGTTTCATTTGGTGGTCTACAAGAGGATTTCTATAAGTAGTAATGGTTTGGAATGATTATATTTATGGTTTAGAATCATTGACAATAGTTGATTACTTCATTTCTGACTTTGGTTAAAGGACATTGCCCATGGATAAAGCACTGGCTGGTGATTAGTATTTTTTGTACTGATGCATTTCCAGTTCAATCTTGGTTATATTTTGCATTTTAAACATAAAATCTAACATAGCTGAAGGTTCTATGTAGATTATGGTGTTGTATTAATCTCATTCTCCACTTCAAGGTTGACGTTCAATGGGTGATTAGCCGGTCATCTAGTATCTCCCGGTCATGTTGATTCATTGTGAGATCTCTACTGATTTACACCTTACTAAATATTTGAGGGTGTTGAAGGGTGTCCCCCCTTGGTTTTACAGAACCTAAAGTGTAGAAGGATGGATATGCATCCTTGTTAATTGGTCTTTTTCAGTCTTGGTTGAATACCGAGAGTTGGCTAATCTTTAAAATACATCAAAGGGTGAGAAGGTTGTTGTCCAGTCATCACAACATAAAAAGGAACCAACAAAATGGCAACTCTACTGGGGAAGAGATGTAAGAAAATTTTCTGAACTTATGAAGAAATATCTAGTGTTTTATTGATTATATTGTTTGACCCATCTGATTCACCAACAAAATGGCGACTCTACTGGCGAACAAGAAGTAAAATCTTTTTGAACTTCCAAAGAATCTCTAGTATTATCTTGTTATAAATAATGCAGGTTTATAAAATTGAGCTAGACTCCTAGTCTGCTTATTTTTTAAATCCAGTCATTTCTGCCATATCCATTTGAGGATAGAGTTATAAATCTTTGTAAATCTAAAAGTTCTTTAGATCATAATTACCAGCCTGGTTGTTGTTGTTAAAAGAATTATGAATGTCTTCTTTGGGAAAGAAATGTGTCAGATCCAATTGACTTGCTGAAAGTCTGCTATCTTTGTTTAAATCCCAACTTGTTTTTGTTCCACAAATTTTCTATTCATTCTCATAGTAGTGAATGGTGACTCTAAAAGATCTCTGCACCAGTGTGCACTTAATGATGAAATGTGATTATTAGTTGGGAACACTTGTAGAAAGGATCTAGCAGATGCTTGAAAGATTCAATGGTGGATTGGGAAAATAAGAAAGAAATAAAGAGGGACAACAACAAAAGAGTTTGCCCAGGTATTCCTCAAATTTTTAATGAGATAGATTTGTTTCCTTACTAGGTGAAGAAGTCACTAGAGAGAAGGAAAGTGAATTTTAAAGTTTCTCATACTTCTTGTTTTACAATCTCAGTCATCATATTCAGAAGTATGATGTTATGTGAAATGATTGCATAGTTGAATGAAATCTTTGTGAGTAAGAAGATGTGTTATTGATAAATGTTGCAATGGAGGTTCAAGATTCAATAGATCGGGATATGCTGCCTATATCTGAAATTTGTCTAGCAAATCTTGAAGAAATCCAAAAGGATATTGCATTATTTAATCAAAGAATATAATACCAAGTCATCTTGTTTTTGAAAAGACATGTAGGAGAAATAAATGAAGAATCCATACATATATTTTATGAAAAGTTTTCTAGTGCATATGATAAGTTGTCGGAAGGGATTGAACTTCAAGAGTTTGCATATATTAATTTGTTTTTAGAGCTTTGTACACCTACATTTTTAAATTGGTCTGCATCATGTAGAGAAGAAGGCATTGAACTGGTTAAGAAATGGATAGACGAATTTGAAGAATCTGAATTTGAAAGTACTGATGATGCTGAATCTAGTTGTGTGGACAATGTTGACTATAATGATGATAGTGAATTAGATGAATGTCAAGATGTCAAGGATGAATTTGTAGTTGCATATGTTTATGTTGGATTTGAAGATTTGTTTTATTAGCATCATGGCAGGGCAGACCTTTGTTCTCAGTTTAGGGGAGAGTCTTGTGATCAGAAAGAGAATGGTTATTATGCAGATGAGAGTCGCTAGGATGATTCCTTTGCACCAAAAGGCATGAGCCAAGAAACTTCAATCCTTGTTCCCAATGACGAAGATGTTTGCAACAGTAAAGGAGAGGTTAAAGGCAATGAAAATGAAGTCCAATGTTCATTAAGAAGCAAAAAAAATTTAGAACTATTGACTGCTGATTTTCAAAGGTATTCATCAAATGTAGACCCTACTTTGCAAGGCTTGGTTGATATATGCTTTGATAATGAAGAAATGCAAATGGATGCAAGATGTGAAACTTATGCTGATTTTCTTCTTTCTACTTCTAAGGCAAACAATATGCAAGATGTAAATGCATATGATTGTGAGAAATTGGATTGTGTCAAACATGATGAGTATGATGACTCATATGCTGGTATGGATTTAGATTTTGATGATTTTTTCATGGATGATTCTTGTGTACATCATAATACTGATCACTCCCTTGAGAAGAATATAAGATCTACTTGTGTGTTTTTCAGATTTGCAAATGGCAAATGAATTGTTATTTGATGATACATTTTCTGATTTAGAGGATGCTTGTAAAGGCTCTGATCAGCAAGCTATTTCCAGTGTAATGCAATCAGATGTTTGTGTGAAAGAGTTCCATCCTAGTTTTCAAATCAATGTTGTGAATGAAGCTTATGTTTTGGTGCAGACTAGTGCTCATGATGAGTTTGTTTCCAACCATGAAGAGGAGCTGGAATGTTTTCTTTTTCATCTTGTCAATGATGGTCAAGGGTGTGATGTTTTTACATCACAAAGTGATCAACATTTGTAGTATTTTATTGATTCCCAAGTACTCAGGGATATTGATTGTGCTGATGGTTTTTACTATGATGTGTTGATAAGAAATTGCAGCATGATTAATCAAGCATATGACAGTGGTAATTTCAACTTACTTGTAATCCATGGAAATGAGAATCAAGATTTTTATAGGGGTAAGCGGTAAGTTCATTTTGATGGTTGTTGGCCATTTGTAAATTTTTTACATGTTGTATAGCCGCTTTGCTTTCAGTTGTGTGTTAGGTGTTTGGTGTTTTCAATAATGAACCCAGTTTTTGGAAAGTTCAAAAGAAGTCTGATTTTTGAGTGGTCTGCTCAACCAAGATATTCTGAATTCTCTACATTCTGATAAGGGGCATGTACCCCCAGATAGATCCACTGTTGGTACTTTCAAATTTGGCACAAATTTGGAGTGACCAATTTAAAATTTTCTCAAAGGCAAGGTGAGTACCCCTGAAAACTATTTGTAGATGCCTAATTGAAATGCAAGTGAAATATGACCTGATGATTTATATGAGATATAGATTGGGGGAAATGTGAAAAACCTATCATAGAGTAGATTTAATGGGTCACAACTTTTAGATATCATTTTTGAAGAGGGTTATTCTGAGGTGTTCATTTAAATCTGCATTTTGCATATTGTCTGATTATAGCAAATGACCTACTTTGCATACTTTCATCTTTGGCCGAATAAAGTTTCATGATATAAGGATGGGTCTGAGGTGTTGTAGGCATGAGAGAGAAGCTTTTTTTCCATTTGTAGATTCCTATGAGTTCATATGATGATTTTTCCAAATCCATTTGGTTTACAATTTATTATGATTCCCAGAGCCTAAAGTGCAGAATTATGAAGTTGCTTACTTTGAGGTTTTACAACTTGCACCTGATTCAATGGAATGGAAAATTGAATATGCCCCTATATTGTAGTCATGGAAATGTGCTACCATAAATATTTTTATACCATGATGAATCCATTTGGGCATTTTTCCAATCTGATTCCATTTGCAGTTTCTAACAATTTAATGGAGATCAATTCCACAGTTTAGTCGGAGGCCCTGTTCGTGATGTTATATCTTGAATACTGTGATTGTTCATATCAATAAAATGGTACTCCCACATTATAGACAAAATTTACTTCAATTTTACAAGGTCTTGGGTCCTAAAGGTTTTGTATGCATAATTTCCCAAATTCTTTTCATATGTAGAAATCTTTATTTCTCATGTTTTCATTTGTTGTGATTCCAAGTGGCTACCTTCAAGGGTCTGCCAAATGTGTCTGAATGATTTTCAAGAGCCTCCTTTCTGGATTCATGCTCTGCATATAGCATACTTCCAATATCTAGAAGCTCAAGTTTTTAGGAGGTCGCTTGACTTGTTTTCAAAATCAAAACTAGATGTCTTTCATTCTTTTTTGACAGGGTAATTTGCAGAATTATTCTAAAGAGGGGACTTGGATGGTTAAAATCTTTTGATCTATTTGGTTTCGTCAGATGTCACTTTTCAATATGGAATAATGTTAGCGATTGAACATGTTTGCCTAGCGCCACATTCCAGTTACTTGATTTTGTCAGTTTTTAAGGCCAATTGTCATCAATGAAATCAATGAGCAAGGTACTGAGGGAAAAGAAGGGGTATGTGCAAGTCAAAGAAAGTTGTGTTTTAAAGTTTGAAAAAATGTCAAATGCAAATTATGGAAGTTCAAACAAGATGCATCACGGTGTTGTGAAAATCAGTGCATATGTAACTCATGGTGTATTTCCTAAAAGTTCATGGGAGCGGTTTCAACATGACAATGGCAGAGGAGAAGAACATGGGGTTGCACATTTTTGGATCACAGATTCATGCCCTCTGACTGTAAATGCAGTAAAGAGAAAATACCCATTCAAAATTCTTAGTTTGGTAGGGCCAAGTGCTTCTACTCTTTAGGAAATATTCTATTTTGGTGACAGTGTATTGCCTTAATTTGAGAGTGGTATCCCATTACTCGAAGAATGACTTACACAGCTTCCCAATTTCGGAAATATAATGATAGCTTTCCGAGACGATGGTACTTGGAATCGGTTTAATAAGCTACTAAAGTGTTGTCCAATGGTATTTTTCACAAGGGTACATGAAGGTGATCAATTATTTGTTCATATTAAAGATGGGATAGTAAAAGGACATGGAGACAAAGGCAAACTGGTACCCAAACATGAAAGCTACATTTTTCCTTTTGGTTTCAATTTATTTATAGCGCAGCAGATGAATCCTAATGAAATTTAGCGAAGTGATTACTAGAAAGGAAAGGATAATTCAAATTTTAACATGGCAGGTGAACCATTCCCCTCCACGTAATAGCATCAAAGCCTAGGCTTATAAACTGTTTGAAATCCTTGCAAATACAAAACATGAAATCATAGACTTGGCATGTAAAGTTGTTTGAAAAATGCCTTAGCAAAATGAACAAAGACAAATGTATCGCATTGTAAACCACTTTGGAAGTAATAAGGAGGTGTTGCTATAAACATAGGAGGAAGTCCATGCGCCAAACATGGGAGGAGGTCAAGGGTACCTGCGCTGGTTTTGATGGAGGAGCCTGTGTGATGTTTGAAGGAGGTGAGATGTGTTATATTATTTAAACAGATACCATGTTAATACACTGCACAATGTATCAATGTACATTGCAAAATGTATTTAACACCCAGCACAATCCCTGTCAAAATAGAGACCACACACAACACATTTGAAAAAGGAGATTCCACACCAAGCCTACTGCCTGCGCAACATGTGGAGAGCCAAACATGGAGATAGTTTCAACAAGACAACATGAAGAGTGATAAAAAAGGTCACGCAATGTATTAAGGGAATCTGCGCAGGTTTAAAGGCCTAAAAATTTGGAAAGTATTAATCCAACATTCATTGGGGAGTTGTATTTCAAGGCATTTTTATATCCAAACACTCATAATGCACTATGAAATGAAAGAGCTAGAGAGCTCTTGGCCTGCAGCGTTCGGGTGTTGATGTGAATGCTTGGGCTTGGTTGACAGAAACCAAATTTTGGTGTACAGGTTAGAAAAGACTTTAAAAACTTCAAAGAGTTTAGTCCCACATTGTTGATGGGAGGGACTTTCCATATGTTTAAATGATACAACACACACTAAGTAATCTAAAGAAGCATCCCAGAGGCTCTCCACATGCAGGTGGTAGATGCATTGGGAAGCATGCCTAGAGGAAAAACACCCAATTTTGATGAACCTTGTAGAGGTGATGTGGCAAGTGACATGGCGGATCTACTTGCAGATTGGGCACAGATCCTGAGGCGATCAAGATCAGACGGTCAGCGCGATACCTAGATCTGAAAGATGGAAGGAAGATATCTTCAAGGGATTGCGCTAGCACAACACATGGTAGGGATGATAGCAGTGCAGTTGAGGTGGGGTCCAGATGGAGATGAGGTAGCGGTCGTACAGGAGATCAACTGAGTTGGCATGAATCTTGAGGCAGGTAAGATGAATGGCTATCATAAAGCCTTAAAGAGAAAGATGCAAGGAAGTTACCATAGAGGCAATGTGACAGTGCGACACGTGGCACTCAGACACGTGGCGGGCCCAGGATGAGGCAGTTGACATGGTCACCCAAGTAGACCTACAGGCCAATCAAAGGGTGCCATGTGGCATGATCTGGCACTTCCTTAGATTTAAATAGAGATAAATAAATGTGCCCGAGAGATTCGAAAGGAGATATTAAAATCAAATGCAGAGATATAATGCCTAGAAGATAAATGTGCAGATTTAATGTGCAAAGAAACTAATGTCCAAATGCAGGGATACATAAATTTAAAATTGAAATTGGATACAGGAAGGAAAAAAATATATTTGATGATTTAGGGGGCAATTTTTATCAAAAATACCAAGTATCATATACCATTGGAAAGGTATTGAAATGAGGATTCTGATTTTGCAGTCCATTTTGGTGTGGAATAAAACTGGTTTGAACAGAAAGTAGAAAATGAAATCAACTCATTAGTGAAAGGGAGAAATATCTTTGATTTCAAAGGAGATATTTCTGCAAATAAAATCAGATTTTAAGCAGTTGAGGCAGGGTAGTTTTCATATATTTTTGGGAAGAGGACGGGTGTTTGTTGGAGGAGCAATCTAGAGATTTTCTTTTCCTACATATTCAGTTTTCTTGCCATTGTATAGGGTTCCAAATCCTGGTCTCCACAAAGAGTTACAGAGTACTGGCTCCTGGAGTTTCTAGTTATTTCATGGTTCCACATTAGGGATATAGCTTCTTGATTTTACCAGTTTTGTTTCAGGTAGAATAGAATGTCATTGGTCTTTTGTAGTTTATTGAACATGTATTTGTCTGATTGCAAATTTGTGTGCAGTAGTGTGATTTTTCATACTTAATACAGAAGTTCAAGATTCATATCTCTCCTTGGTGTCAGTCTTGTGAAGTCTAAATTTTCTAATTCTCTACATAGGGTTTACCTATGTATGTGTTATTGTTCTCCAGTTCTGATCTAGGATCAGATTAAATAATGTTGTGGATGTGATATAGTTTCATTCTGTTGTCTACAAGAGGATTTATATAAGTATTAATGATTTGTACTGACTGTATTTATGGCTTAGGATCATTGACAATAGTTAATTACTGCATTTCTGACTTTGGTTAAAGGGCGTTGCCTATGGATAAAGCACTGGCTGGTGATTAGTATTTTTTGTACTGATGCATTTTCAGTTCAATCTTGGTTATATTCTGTGTTTTAAACATAAACTCTGACATATCTGAAGGTTTTATGTAGTTTATGGTGTTGTATTAATCTCATGCTCCACTTCAAGGTTAACGTTCAATGGGTGATTAGCCGGTCATCTAGTATCTCTCGGTCGTGTTGAGCCATTGTGAGATCTTTGTTGATTTATGCCTTACTGAATATTTGAGGGTGTTGAAGGGTGTCCCCCTTGGTTTTGCAGAACCTAAAGCGTAGAAGGATGGATTCGCATCCTTGTTAATTGGTCCTTTTCAGTCTTGGTTGAATACTGGGAGTTGGCTACTTTTTAAAATACATCAAAGGGTGAGAAGGTTGTTTTCCAATCATCATAGTGTAAAAAGGAACCAACACAATGTGTAGATTTTGCAAGAGCTCCTATCAAACATTATGACATTGAGATGAATAACACTAATACATTTTCTATGTTAACTTTTTAGAATAGATTCCATACTCCTATTAATCATCTCCCTAATAGGCATGCCATATTGAAGAGTAGTGATGGATATCTTCCTCCTAAAGATACCTTGGTTCAAGAGTTTAAGTATGTTAGTTTGTGGACTTCTCTAGATCCTCTTCCTTTTCCTAATTCTTATGTTCATTATAAATATATTTTAAACCAATATTGTTATGCATTTCCTTTTTTATATATCTCATGCCATAATATTAAGCAAATATGAAGATCTAAACAAGCCTTCCTCTTCCCAACCTAAATAGGTTTTAAGTAATGTTGATAGGATTCCAAACCTTCCTAAAGAGATTGTTGTCACAAAATTTTGCACCCTTGCTTGGCGTTTGACCCCCAAGAAACCTTGTGAAACATGGAAACAACCTTCAAGTATGGGAGCTTGACAAGAGAGGTTGAGTCTTCAAAGAATTTTGTCTTCCTTTCCAATCGGGGTGTAGTGTTGAATCAACTATACACTTCAAGTCTAGCTTCTAACCTAATCTATCAGCTTTCTCAAAGGAAAAGGGAAGGAGGAATGTCGAAAGAAAATGAGGTGATACATTGAGATTAGAACTTGTTTCTCCTTGCTTATGTTTACATCAAACGTCAAGAAAAGGTCCCCAAAATATACACAAGTCTTTAGTTTAATCAATCCACAAAGACTCATAGGAAAGTCATAATTTAAGAGATGTTGAAAGGAAAGAGGGAATCACAATGCAACATTCATAAATAAGATTGACACAACATATAATCTAGAAAGAGAAAAAATGCATTCAGACATAAAGGCAAGATAGAATTTTTACAAGACACCTCAATGTTAGAAGAGGTAAGACAAAAATATTCCATTAATGAGAATGCAAGGTAGATTTACAATTGTATGACACAAGTCAGTACAAGAGAACAAAAGGGAACCTTGGAAATATTTTACAAAATTGCCTTTATAGATTAGGCAGAGCTCAGATTACATAATTGGAGTACAAAAACCTAACTAGACTAGGGTTGGGTTGCAGAGATAGGGTGATCAAATAGATAAGATCAAAGATATCATTTTTGGCATGCAAATTGATCTTTGAGGTTGAAAAACTAGTTGAAATAAAGGCATCTTTGTAATCAATAAGGAAGGTCATGCCTTAGGATGACTCTATGAACTGAGTATGGTGTGATTATTCTTATTGATAGAGAAAATTTTAATGTAGATCATTAAGAGGCATGGAGAGCATCCTAGAATGATATGTGTAGAGTCTAAGAAGAGTAATGATGTCGCTTTGAATTGATAGAATCGTAGAGGGATTGTTGAATGTAGCTGAGAATTGAATTTTGACATCTCTGCCTAGCATTGTGGCATCATAGCCATTGAATTTTAATTGGCTTGCACTTTTGAAATTTGGTTGTTGATGATGGTCTTAGCACACAATCAGATGGTTTTGGAGCCACTTGAAAATCCTTCTTAATTCAAGTTTATAATGTCACCATTAATTGAATTTTCCTTTACAATCAAATGGTTTATGCATCTTTGTGGCACTGACAAGATGCTAAAGAATATTCTCATGGAGGCATGAAGGATGGTAATTGAATAGTTTATTGAGAATTGGGTTGGGACCACCATCGATAAATCAACTTTTATCCTTCCAAGTGCTTCTGCACTTTTAAATTTATAGTTCCACCTATAGTTTCATATTCAAACAAGAGTTTTGGAACTAATATCGAACTCAAAAGGAATTTATAAGAAGTTCAAAAACACTTTTTGGGTTTTGATAGTACCTTCAGAACATGACCCTTTCATTGCCTCACACTTATATCTTCACCTTTATCATTTTTCCATTTTGGGTGTTGGGTTATGACAAAGGTTCTAGAACTTCTTGTTGGGCCCAAAAACCTCAAATGAAACATTAAATAATTATTATTGGGATTTAGACAAGCATTTTAACTTTTCATTCTTTCATTTACCTTTCTTTTTAAAAATTGAAGTTCCACTTTTGACTTCAAACCTCGACATTATTTTCGGAGTTGTTTGTCAGGACTAAAACATGTCTTTTGAATTGAGGCTTCCTTTAACTCATCTTTGCCTTTCTTATATCCAAGTTCTATTTTTGATGTTGGACCCTGATGTTGCTTCTAGAACTAGTGCCAAAACACAATACTTGATTTTTAACTAAGACTTTCTTTGGTGAATGGAATTGGATGAAGACTTGAATAAGTTATGAAATTGGAAAAATTACTAAGGCATGAAGGATTATAAGGTCTTCAAGGTTTAATCCCTAGAGTGACTTTGTAGAGAGTTTTAAGTCTATTGAAATTACTTCAAAGTAGATATATAAGATAGTGACATAAAATCCCAACAAAGATCAATCCTTCTACTATCAATCCTTACACAAGTTTCCATAAACCTCAAGATGAAAGTCTTCCACCTTCTCAATTAAAAGCTTATTATAATGTAGGTCATGACATTATTTACCATCATGGATATAGTGGACAAGGTCTTGGAATTCAAGAACAAGGAATAGAGGTATATGTAGATCCTCCTACACAAGTCACTTGAAAGGGTATAGGATTTATACCTAAAGCAAACATTGATCCTTCTTCCTCAAATCATATTCTTCCTTCTTCCTCACAACATAAACCTCCTTATTTACAAACTCTTTTGCCAACCAAATCCGATGTTATAATGCATTTAGATGATTTTTTGGTCTTGACTAAAAGAATATTTTGGAGGCTTAAATATGATGCCAAAATTTGATTTCCTTTACGTTATTTTCCAAAAAACCAAAGATCGTTTAATGGTAACTTTCATTCTATTTTTCATCATAGCAAAAAATATTCGCTTTCTCATTGCATTGACTTTAGATAATTTTATCAATATTTGGTAGATAGGTGTCTTATTTGTTTAACAATAGATCTTATGATTTTTCTTGATATTAAAAATATTATGCACTAGCATTCCCATTTCCTATTATGTTTCTCCACACCATCTGATCTTAGTATCTTACTTCATTAGGGGATCTTTGTTTTACATGGTGTTATGCTTTCATA
Organism: Thuja plicata; assembly: GCA_018584345.1. NCBI lineage: Eukaryota > Viridiplantae > Streptophyta > Pinopsida > Cupressales > Cupressaceae > Thuja > Thuja plicata. The sequence continues at coordinate 590,649 of MU224125.1, forward strand.
TTTAATCTTTCTTTGTGAACAAAATAATAGGTCTATTTCCTCATCTTCACACTTGGGTGTCAAGGGTTCTCTCTTCAATTTTGTATCTTTCCAAAGGATCCATTTTTCCCTTTGATTTGTATCTTTTATAACATGATGTCCCTCATCGAATGATTGAGAACTTGAATGCTTCTTCCTACACCTTGATTTCTTGAGATCATGAATGTTTGACTTAAAATTATATTTCCAAAATGAGGGAGGTAGCCTTGCTTATATAACTCTCACATCAAATGTTTGGGATGTAAAACTCAAAAAAGGCTAACACGAGCTTAGAATCCCTACTAAAACTAAGTTATCGTTAAGTGATTTCAATTTTGGGTCAAGCATTGGGGAAAGGGGTGAACATGTTTCCATGTTCCCTCTAATGTGGTCTAAAATAGGGACCATGGGTGCTATTTAGAGAGAAAGTGTCGAAATGATATGCAAAATAGAGTTGGGTTGCCAAAAATTAATATGAGAGACCATACAAGCTGAAATGAGGCCCAAGTAAGAAAGAAATTACATAGAAATGAAATAAAATGCTACATTTAGCCTTCACTTTAGCAGGATTAATAGTCCTACACACATACCTATGTTAAAGTAGGAGAGAGAGAGAGAGAGAGAGAGAGAGAGAGAGAGAGAGAGAGAGAGAGAGAGAGATACCAATTGGCCTAATAAGGTATTGCCTTACTATAGATCATACAAAAAGAAAGCACAACTGAATAGTCTAGCAATCTATGAGATGATATTCAACCCATTGAAAAAGATAGGATTTTTCCTTAAGGAAAGCTTGTCTCCATTAAGGGATCCAAAAAATTGGTCAATCTGAGGACCAAATGAAGGAATAATGCACGATGAATGATAATTAAAAGGTGAACAATAGTAAAGCATTGTCTCCTTAGCCATCTTCATAAGAGATTTCAATGACTCTCTCTCTCTCTCTCTCTCTCTCTCTCTCTCTCTCTCTCTCTATGTGTGTGTGTGTGTGTGTGTGTGTGTGTGCACGCGCGCACGCGCGCATGCAAAATGTGAACAAGGAGCAAAATGTATGCCCCCACGTTAAAGTGATTGCAAACACCTTAATAGGAGCGATGATTTTAACAAAGCATACATGCACCTAAAAGAGACATTTCCAGTATGAGATTCCCCCAAGCAAGGAAAAACCAAGGGAAATGAAATACATGACAAAGAGAAAAAAAGGGATCTAATAACTCTGGGGTTAGTATGATCATATGATAACTCATGTATATCAGAATTATATCAAAATAAAATTTCATCATCCCCAAAGGTAGTGGAACTACAAACATAATGGAATAATATTACATAAGAGATACAAAGAAGACTATTTTTGGGTCAACATTATGCATACCAAAAATAATGGTTGCAACCACCTTGAATCATCTCCAATCATAAAACACAAAGGCATAGTTACAAATAATAACACATGCACGGCATAACATGTATACAACATATTGAAGAAATGAGATACAAATTGAGGAATGCCACAACAAGTTGATTCCTTTATCACCTTATGCCAATGGAGAAGCAAGGGTTTTTTAAATAAATCTAAACAAAATAGATAACAAACAACATGTCACGAGGGAAGCACAACATGATAGGAAAACACAAGAGAATCCAACTTGCAAGAGGAGTTGATCAATAAATATCTTATCTCTAATTTCTTTTTGTAAATTAGCAGTAAAAATGCATTGCATGTCAATATAAGGTACATGATAAGAAATTTGAGTAAGACTATTGATAGTAGGTTCGGTGGAAATGTTGGTATGGGACATATGTGAAAGGTTTGGACCATTATGGAAAATGGAAGAAACTTTGGAATATGAAAATGGAATATTGTTGTAGGTAGGCATAGATGAAGGTTGGAAAACAAATGGAACACTTGAAGGAGGAGGAAATATAGGATTAGGAATGCTTTCAATATAAACATGTGTAGGATTGATGTTTGAAATGGATGTAGTCATGAGAGGTGGAGCATAAGTAGAAACACTAGGTAATGAAGTAGGAATAGGAATAGAAGTCTCAAAACTAGTGGGATGTTGAGTTAAAACAAGGCCTTTAGCACATTATTTAAGAGGTTTAACATTACTATCAATAATATTGGAAATAGTATATGAGACATTAACACCATGTTCATCATTGGGAATCAACTTCCTCAAACCTTATACCAAGGATGTGGCTTTGGTATTAGAGTTTTCCTATCCTAACCATTGCTCAAATTTTTTAAAGTCATGGGAACATTTTTCACTTTTATAGGAGGACTCTTTCGGTATCAGCTTCATCCTTAGAAGAGTGGGAATAAGGGTTATCAACAATAGTAGGAATGAAATTAGTAGGAATGTGTGTCTCATCAAGATTCCTAGGAAACAAAGATGTATTGGGATTAAAGGAGCCCATAAGTCTATAGCTTCTCCTAACTAGAATGCTATAGGTAGGATTTAATGTAATAACACACATACACAAGGAGAAGAAATCTGAATATATCTAAACAATGCAAGAAATAACTTTGAAAGAGATATGCAAAAACTCATTAAACTTATGCAACATAAGTGAGATTAAAACACATAATTGCACATAAAATCTAAGTAAAAGAACATTTAACCATCAAATCTAAGATGTATAAAAATAAGGTATAACATGAAAATCATAATAAAAATATTATAAGTCGGGCTCACCAAAATGTATCGTAGGTGAACCTAGATATCTAAATGCATACAATATAGCAAATATATGATGCAAATATTGAATAATGCAGTGCATACAAATGAGATCTAGAGACCAAATAATAATGGAAATGTTATAAGTTAGGTTCACCAAAATTTACCATAAGGAAAAGGACGAGGGAAGAATATGGGTGTGATCCACCTTTTTCTAATTGCACAAATGCAAGGAAGATGACCTAATAGGCCCAATTAGGATTTAAGAATTGAATGAGTCAATGATCCTTCACAATAATGAATTGGGACAAGTTGTATTTGAGGGAAAATTATATGGTGATGCAAGATAGTAGGATAAATAATAAAATATAACCAATTACAGAAGATACAAATTGATGAAAAATAAACAAACCACTATAATGACTTGAAATGGAAACCAAAAGACTGTACTGACTTGGAGTCTAAATTTGAGGCTAATTTTTAGGGTACATAACTCCTTGGGTGTTTTGTTCTCGGGAATAAATAGCTTGGGGCATTCTGTTCCTAGTAGTTCTAGTTGAAAATTTTACAGTCGATCCATCAGATCTTGCACTTTTTGAATTAAGTCCCGACAACTTGGCTACATGATCCTACACACAAAAAAAATGATAAAAAGGCTTTGGAAAGGGGTTTCCCTTAGTCAAACCCCTATTTAGGAATCATATTTGAAAATGAAATTAAATTGCATAAGGAAAGTATTTAAATGTAAAGGTAAATGTTAGATCTACCTTGTATATACCTTCATGAACAAATATTGAGATCACACATATTCATAAAGATGCTTGTATGATGCTTTAATTCTAGTTGTTGAACCTTGGAATGTAGAAATGAATCAAGGATTCCTTCATAAATGCATGGATCTATGAATGCCACTCTTAGATCTTTAATGTCGTTATGCTTGGTAAACACTTTCTAAGAAGGATAATGCATGTGAATGGATAAAGGATCATCTTTATTGATTGAAAAATCCTCTACTTGGCCATCATGGGAGATAGTATTGCTACAATGCAGAAGATTGCCTTCAAAATACCTTAGGTTCTTGAAGAAATGCTTGATCTTGGACACTTGCCTTCAAATATTGTATTCACTTGATTGTTTTTTTTTATGCATGATAATACTTAATCTTGGTTAACCAAATGAGGAGAGATAGGCCACTTATATACCTCTCACACATTTCAGGATTCAAAAATTTTCCAAACTAATCACAGGACCTAATTTCCCACCAAAACACCACAATGGGGCCCCAATTTAAATTTGAGCCCAATTATGGGAGAACGTTACACCTTGGGCATTGTTTTCCTAGGAACATAATGCCCCAGGATTTATGTACCTAGGATATAGTGCCAAAATTGAAATGGGAGATCATGAATATAGGGTAGATGCCAAAATAAGGAGTGATAGGTAACTAGATCAAGCATAACAAACATAAAATATTGAAATCACCAAAATGGGGCCTAACTGAGCATCTAATTATAGGTGCTAACTTTTTAGGATGGTACAATTACAACATGATGATTCAACATTATATTCAAGCATTAGCAATGATCTTCATTAAAAAAATGGGGAAGAAAATATACTAGGCACCATTGAGGCTCTCTATGCACACCTAAAGGATCTTATCGACACATAATTGAATCAAGAGGTTATGCACTTCAGATCGCCCACTAGGGGTGAGAGACCATATTGGAATGAGTATCATACAGATTTGATAAACATGATCAATCAAAGATGACCCCCTAGTCTATTCACATTAAGTGCAACAGACATGAAGTGACCAAATATTCAATACTTGTTGTCCAATGACATGCTTGTATGAATTTTTTTTTTAAATTAGTTCAATAATGTAATCAATTATTCCCACACTACATCATTGTACTTGCATGAAAAATTTATAATATTTTGTGAGGTAATTGAAAAACTCCTTCATGTAAAAGAGTACTAGCATATATACAAGCGGTGAAATAGAGGATTTGCTCATGTGCATGAGGTTCTTTGGTTGGAAATGCACCAGATATAGATAAGCTTGATTGAAAGAAAATTGTTAAAGTAGAAGGAGCGCAATTATTTTTTGACATGTATGCCAACACTTGGAATCTCCATTATGCATCACACAGGAACAATATAGTTTTTTCCATTTTCATTGGATGATTCATGCTTGCTAAACACAACTTAGATCTTTGCTATAAAACCTTCACATGACTATGAGGAATTACTCAATAATGTGCAAAGGCATACAAAGTGCAAAGAGAGAACATGCTTCTGAAAGAAGGGCAAAAAAAATGGAGTGTCAGTATAGAGATCCCTAGAAAGAACACAATTTGTCCTCCTTGTCATTTAATGATGTTGGACCAAACAAATATGGACCTACAAATAATGACAAATTAAATATCCTGTATAAATGTTTCTAGTATGGAGAGCCAACATAGACTGTCATCTTATTTCCTCATGAGCACTTATTCTAAGATACATCTCTAAGTATGCATCAAAAGCAAAGAGAAAATATGAGACTTGTAGTAATATGTTAAGAAGAACAATTACAAACCAACAAACATATCATAAAACTATTGCAACATATCAAAAAATCATCATAGAGATAGTGGTAGAGCGTGATACAGGAGCATACGAAACATGTCATATTCTTCAAATTGCTCGTTATTATTTGTAGTTGACCCTTCACATCTTTGAATGTTGGGAAAAAAGTATTCCATTGGATAACAAGAACAAAAGATGAGAGCCAAATTTAGTCTAGCTACTTGCACACCTACATGAAATGTCCTCCCAAGCTTGAGATGATAACACTACTAGAATCTGCAAGATTTTTCTCTTATTGTGCAATTCGTAAACAATGCAGGTGGAGAGCGAGGAAGCCTAAAGACATTTTCATTGTATACCCAATATTCTATGCCATTCCAAAGGAGGAGTTAGATCATATTGAGACATTCTGTTAGAGTGATCTACTTTTAACCATTTTTTTGTAATATAATGACTAAAGTATGTCTTACCGAGGGTTTGATAATTGCTAAGTGGAAGCAAATGAATGCAACCAAATATGATGTTTGGCATGTGAAATGCAACAACTTAGAGGAAACAAGCTTAGAAGAAGAAGAAGAGAGTACAATGACATGAACACAAGGGACTCAATAGTGATGAATGAATGGAAATTTCTTTCGCAAATGAGGCCCTCAAACAATGTTAGCCTTAATGAACTTGAGATGCTTGGGAGGCACAATTTTGATACTAGTAATAGATGGGATCAGGTTATAGTGCCACAACATTTGCATGATACTATAAATCAATTCATTAGCATGAGAAAAGCATGCAATAAAGATGGAAACATGTAATCTAACTATGACATTCTAAGTTATACATTGTCAACAAAGTAAAAACTAGCATTCATGATAATTATAAACCATAGAAAATATCCCTTAACTAGTGTAACGCCCCGCCAAGAAACCGTGGAGAATTAACCTAGAAAATGACACTATGTTTACAATTTTTGGTAAAAAAAATTTACACATAATAATGATAACAACGTGGAAGCAATATAATGAATCACATAACATACACATTAAAGCAACTCAAACATAGACTACAAATCTCAAGGGTTCCTTGACGTAGAATTACTTAATAAAACTAATATATGAAGAACAACTATAAAGAATTAACATAAAAGATACATCAATTGAATCATAATTTCCATCTCATATAATAAGATCACATACACAACTGATACCCAAGGTATACATAATGAAACAACATCCACTACACAAGTCTCATTTGAATATATCATCTGAATACAATACATCATCTGAATATATACCAACCAAAATATAGATAATACACAATTATACAACTCATGAAATTGAACAAGTCTCCAGAAGAATAAGAAGGTAGAACTACAACAAGGATCATCCAAGCATGAACAAGAACATCAGATCTCAAATGGTAAAAGAATAACTACCACCTAATCTTATGGAACCAAAGATCCACTCCCATCGTGTTGAGGAGATAACATCAGACCCACTCACACGGGTATACAACAAGAAGGAAAAAGGAAAGGTATACAAGACATTGCAAAGGTACGCATAGGAAGATCCTAAAAGCTCTCTAAAATACAATAAGGAATTAACGCATTACCAGAGGCACCCGACACATGTAGGAAAACCTAAGATGCATATAGAGAAGTGTCATCACATAAGCCCACGCTTGAGTTACCATAGTAGTCCCCTTGGACCATGGCCCGCAAGTGACTCTACATGACTCAGTAATCCTTTCGTAAAGATAAGGATTCTAACTCCCATCCTAGTTTGAAATAACACTCAAGGCATGGGCTAAAACTCAGAACATCTTATTAATTCATTTTAAAACCTCATTAATGTTTCATGCTATCTCTTGTTAAGTTATTGGCCAATGAGTTATCCTAGTAGCCACTTAGGGCCCTGGCCCCCATTGGAAGCCACTTCCCCTCTATACACTCAGTTAACCTACCTAGTCTCAAAGGAATCAATATATCAGGAAGGTAACACATAAGTCTCAAAAACTGGTTCCTACCCATACGGGAACTACTGGCTCTCGATTAACCATAACAACTTAGAGTACTTAAAAGATCACATAACATGAGTTAGACAAACATAGGTTGGGTAAAAGTACCAAAAAATGATGACATCACAATACAAGAATTGAAAACTTCACATGCCACTATAATAATTAAACCCACAAACCTCTGGTATTTAAAACCTAAAAGTCAACCTAATATCCCAAACAAACAAAAAAATATCATCACAACGAGGTTAAGTAAGAATTATAAAATTCATTCATTGAAAGAAAGCACAATTTCCCTAATTGAGAATCAATTGATTTAAATTACTAGTTTGACCAAATGATCACATGCAATATTCTAACCCAAATATACATACACATATAAAAATCATTTTAGTATAGATAACCAAACAACACACTTAATTAATTATTAACAATAACTATAAAATAAATTTAACAACTAATAATAACATAACAAAACAAAATTGTTTTTTTGATAGGTAACTGTCATAGCCAAAGAATTTTATTAAAATATAAATATAATACAAGATCTCTTCGTTCAGTGTGGGCATCAGCAGGAAAGAACGGAGAAGAAAACCTCTAGTCCAACCCGGGACCTTGCGGTCCAAAAAAAACTCAACCTTGATAAAAAAAATGTTCTAACGAAATTAATAATCTCAAATAATTCTAGATACATCCTTATCATTTTTAATACAATTGAGAAAATAGCACACATATTTATGTCATAAACTGTTTCTCCATCCTATCCAATCAACATAAGATCCTTGAGGGTTCAGGTCAATCCTGCATAATCCTATTTGCTTTATGTTCCAACAGGCATCACCTGTTCCTGAAAGAAGCAAGGACAAAATACTACCACGGATCTAATGTATTAGCAGTTAGTACTTCAAATATAATACAATGAAATGTCAAACCTTATACATTAGTGGTTAATAGTACAACCATCACTAAACTAAATACCACAAAACTCCTATAAGAAATACTATGTCCTCCAATATATTATTAAAAAGGATCGTCTAAAAACCAATAAACAACTAAGTCTCAGAAAGTAAAATTAGCACACATAGTCATAACCCAAAGCTAAATAAAGGATCTGCAACTAATCTATATGAATATAAATACTAAACACCTGCGTCTTCAAAGAAACCATCATACATAGATTTATGGCTAATCAAAATGTATCATTGCACATATTATAAAATCCATGTATGCTCCATACTTAACTTAAGATAATAGAAACCATCTAATCTCCACACGATACTACTACTCCACTCAAGGCAAGGACTTATGTTAATATGTTTATTACCCATTATTTCTTCTGTTGGTTTTAACAAATCTACTTAAATTGTGTCATTTCTTTTGAAAATCAAAAGGACATCCGAGTAAATCTTCTAGAATAAAGTCCCTATTCTAAACTAGTCTGTAATTTATGTGCCTCTGAATGAAGGGTTGAGATACATTAAATTAAAAACATTCTTTGTCCCGCGAGTAAAATTTGATCTCAAATCTAAACTACTTACGTAATTTAAGAGAATTGTGTAATATGAAACATTCATAGATCGAACAATACAGAGCATTCAAAATTAGAACTCAATTCTAAGCTTGATACCGAGATCCATTATAATTATAGAGAATTTCAAGATAAGCCACTTACACAAATCATCTAACGATGTCCATTAAATTTAAGCATACAAAAACTCATAATGCGTACTATAATATCTGTTTCATTAATATATAAGTTTAACAAGTATTACTTGACAGTCCTAGACTACTATCTATACCCAGCTTATATACTTACTAGTGCTTGCATCGAAATAAGGGTAAAGCCGATAGGAAAATAAAAAATTATAATGTTATTATATAACCATATTATTCTATAATAGTAATTTATATTATAAAATATTATAGTTACTATATGATAATTAATTAATAAATATATAATATATTTAATTTCAATATACAATTTTATAATTTTAATATTATAATAATAATATATTATATTATATTTTGAATTTCAACATATAATTTTATAATTTTAATATTATAATAATAATATTTTAATATAATATTATTTGATTCTATATAATTTCTTTTATAGATTTAATATTCAAATTTTTTATTTTATTAATAGGATAAATTAATGTCTAGATTTTAGTTGTGTTTCTTGTAGACTAAACCCACTTTTCTCTCTCTCTCTCTATATATATATATATTTTCATCTCATATTTGTTTTTTTCCCTTTTTTTTTCTTCCTTTATATCTCAAAGAAAACCCTACATAGATTCTTCTTATTTTCTATATTTTTTTTGTTCTTTTTTTCTTTTTGTCTTAATCATCATCTAATTATTTTATGTATTTCTTTTGTTCTTTTGTTCTTTTTTCTTTTAGACAATTTTAATGAATTCCAATCTTTGGGCAATTTCGTGTGATTAAAAAACACACATCCAGACATAGAATATATTGTTTAGGTTTAATGAGAGCCTGACATAAAAAGAAGGATTGAATTCATGCAGAAGAACACATGTGTAAGTTTTTATGTCATTGTCTTATAGGTATTTTTTTATTGAAAATCACCATTTATCAGCCCAATGCATCCAAAGTCATAAAATAATAACTCTCCTCACTGTTGGCAATGAAAAAAAAAATTTCTTGATGCAAGGAATAAAACTTTTGTCTGCCAACTCTAAAGGAATGTGATTATTCCTATTGGTTTATCATTTCCTATAATTGAACATCAACTTTTCATTTTAAAATATTTTTAAAGAATGTGAGGAAAAGCATTTATAAAAATCAAATTCAAGCATTATTTAATAATGATTTGCATATCAAGTGGTGGGCCCCTTTATTTGTCTAGCATTGATAAACTCTTATCAGGAATAAGAAATAAATGTTCCATCAAAATGTTGTTTCCGCAAAGCAAAGGCTAAAAGAAAGACACATTATTTTTTGTTAGAGATAATGCCAAATTTTTTATTCTCTGAGGTAATGATATATCGATGTAATTTCAGCATCAAGCTAATCCAAAAGTATTTCAATGAAATATAATATTACATCGAAATACTATGACTTAAGTATCTAACAAAAGGAAAAGGTAACTTCATTGAAATGCTAAACTACACCAAAAAGAGGATATCGATGAAATATGTAGGTTCCAGGGAAAGAAAATGTGTCCCATTGAAAACACAGGTTTCATTGAAAATAAAGAAAATGACCTAATTTATGATGATGGGTCATCACATGGAATATAATAATAGAAAAATCTACATAAGGTATTTGCTGGAAGTTTTTTAAGAAATGACAGGTGCTCTGGTGTTTATATATGGAAGGGGTTGCATAGTACAATGAATTTGTTGAGAGCTCTTGAAAATACAGACTTCATCTTAGAGATACAGACCTTCCTCGGGCACTTTTTATTGATTATATTAAAGCGCTAATGAGCCCTAGATTGGGATCTCCAATGGATGATTATTTTTTGCAAGGTGGAATGAGGTATAATGATACACAATATACACAAAATAAAAAGGAAACCTCTTGTTGTCTAAGGAACCCGTACCCATCTTTTGGACCAGCATATCGCATTTTCAAGAAGTCTTCATAGTATATCATTCCAACTAGACATAGGGATTTTGATGAAATCCTGTAGCAAAATGGGAGTTTCAGATTAGGGAATAAACACCCCGCAAAGCATTTTACCAAAAGTTGTGGCCGCAACTACTTGGAAGTTAGATGAACTATATAACAACACATCTCAAATGTATTTGTAAAAAGATTTACAAACTTTTAAAGAAAATATTATTAGTAGATGTAAAAGCTAAGCATGTAACCTTTGCTATTACCTTTCAATCCTACGCCAAAATGAGAGCAATGGAACAATTTAGCAATATCCTCCAAAGATTAAAAAATGTAAGTGTTGTTTCATTCATATTGATTAGTGGGTTCAAGGATAAGGCCACGCAGTTCATCATCGAGCATCATAGAATGTTTGATTTTGTTCAGTTTCAAAGATCATATCGAATACAATCTTATTAATATCAATCCTCAGGCCTTGATACTATACTCACCAAGAACAAAAATATACAATATACTCACATTTTGTCATGTCCCTACGTATTTTACTCCTTCATTTAAGGAATTCAAAAAAAATCTAGTTTTGAACCAAGTCAAGAACTAACAGTTAACAAAGTGTGGCTTTATTGAACGGTTAAAAAATTTTAATGAACTCTATCTCTATGCATGCATTAATCATGGCATGAGGGACTCATAATTGGAGTATAGACTTGGTAAACGCAGTAGAGAGGAAACTAAAAATGGTAAGCTGCGAAATAGAGAGGGTAGTTTGTTGTGGGAGAAATAAAAAAAATTGAACAGAACTGCAGTTGGAGAGGGGGAAATGAATGCATTAAGGGAAGCACGTGGATATTAAGAGGAAGGAGTGCGGTAGAGTGAAAAAAGAAGAAGAAGAAAGGTTCAGTACAAAAAAGAAAAAAAAAAGGAAGAAGGAGAAGACGCTCACAGGAAGGAGAGCATGCGGCATTTTTGAAAAAGAGGATTTTGACAACAATTGTAAAAGAGGTGCGTAGGAGAGAAGAGGAAGAATGCACCACTTCCTCTAGGTTCCATATTTATTTTTATAGTTAAAGGCTTCTATAGAATTATTTTGAATGGTTAATTTTCTATATTATGGAATTATGTGAGCATGTTATGTAATGGAAACCGATACTGGTAGTATTATTTCCTTAAGGTTATGGTGTCTGACTATGTGGCTGAGTTTTATCCATTTTTCTTACCAAAAATAAATTGAAATCCTTTCAACAAACACAGTTTGTGCATATCTTGAAATTGTAGCTTTCAGCGAGACCACTTTTCTTTTAGGCAGTTTATCAAATCAGTTCACAAAGTTCTATCTAAGTGACTACATTTTGTATGCATCTGTACTAGAGCACTTCTAACAGTGCAGATGAATGTTCATGCCCTGTTCCAAAACTCCCATTTTGGGTAAGCCAGGCGGAGAGGGACCTGCGCATAGAAATGAAATTGGTTGTTGTGCATATGGAAATATTGCAAGTGGGAGAACATTAGTTAAATGTTTTTAATTGGGCGAGATCACTTACATTATGAGCACCTGTTTAAACCTAGCCGTCATGTGTTGTGAGATCAGATGAAGAATATTTCCTGTATTCAGATATTATTTCTTCACATTCGCAGTCGGTGATTTTTTTTCACTAACAATTTTTTTTTTGAGATTAGACGTTCCTTGCTATAGAATCTTGATCAAAGATTAGGAGATTTAAACCATTCGAATCAGTGAGGAAAATTTTCCCTTGAAAAACCTTTTACATGTTTTATTGTCTGCTATGACGGTCACACCATAGTTTTATTTTAATTCATATTACAGTGATTGGAAGTGATTTTATGAAAACCACACAACTTAAAATAGTGAACGTTTGGGAATTGCAGTTAATGGTAATGCATCCAGGTTTAGACAACTTATAATTCTCATGTCTCTCTCATCACTCCAAACCATTCAAATACTATTCAATATTTGTTAATCACCGTGAGTTAGAATTTTAGTTGTAGATACTATTGGCTCTGTTGCAACTTGTAATTGGGATATTTAATTCTTTCTGAAACTATTGGAAACCAGCTTATTTGAGAATAAAGACCTGAAACTATTATTTTTGTTTGCATAGTATTTTGGAGGTTGGGATTGATTTTCTTTTCTATGCTGAAATTTTTTTCTTGTATTGTATATTTGCAAGTTAAAGAACATATTGGATTTGTAAAGGAAGGTGTAGGATGTGGAATCCCAGGAAAGGGTAATTTTATTTTGCATTACCTGCCAGTAGAAGTCTAGTTTTATAAGTGCTTTGGCGAAAGCTTGGTAACACATGTTTTCTTAAATGTGTATGGTTATGTTTCATCTTCCTGAATCTGTGAATAGAATCTATTTAGAAACTTGTGGAAAGTAGTTATAAATCACAGACACACCAAATTCCTTCTGATCCATCAGTGCTGAGAGTTAGACTTCTTGGGCAGGGTCGGTGCACTTTTCATTTCACAATGAGCCCTGGGGGAGCTAACCACTGCGTGGTTGGGTGAATTAAGCCCCTTAACCACACTCTCGTCTTGAGATTTGCATTTGAACAGGAGTTTGATGGCTTAGGAGACAGGAGCATGTAGATGGACAGTTGTTCAATGGCATTTATGATATTGATTTTACGGCCTTATGGTCTTGTACATGATGTATTTGTATTTATCTTTCCTTTATGATGTAATTTATTTGACATAGATGGTTGACATCCTGATATATTGAACATTGTAATTATTCTTTCATCAAATTATTATAAATTTGACAGTATGGTCGCTTACTCTTGATTGTATTATCTTTATGAAATGTCGAAATGAATATATGGAAAAATAGAAATTTTATGTTCATGATTACTTGATTTACTTGAACTTTTTGGTCGATTAGTCTTTATCGTTGACCGACTATGACTATGGAATTGACATAGGAGAAATTTTAGCATGTTTAGCTAATGTGGTTTTTTTTTAGAAAAATTGGTCTTTACACATTTTTGATACATGACTCTATACCACCACCCATGGATATATATAAGCAGTGATATAATTAAAGGCCATTATGAAAATCATCCCCAAACGGTTGCATGCATGCAAATAATAGAAGTTGTGAGAGAACATTTGTGTTTTATTGTCTCTCACATATATAAAGGAAAATAAATGCCAGTAGAATCTCACCTGGAATCTTCGATCAGAGTAAATGAAATTTGTTATTTAGGTTTATGCTTTTCGTTGCTCCCCTTTGCATTATGTTTCTTTTTGTGCCTTTCTTAAGACTTTCCCCTTCTTATTTTTCCATTACAAAATGCAACCCAGCCCATAATGGACACTTAGAAAATATACTGCACTGCAATTATCACTCAAGCGCCATCCACAATTGACATATACACGTGCAAGATATTGGGCGCTGAAGAGAAAATGTCACCAGTGGAGAATGAACACCAATCAAAAACCCCCTACGGCAAAGTTATATCATTTTGAGACTATACTGATTTTAGAAGATATGCAATTGGTGCAGAGCCACATCCTAAAAAGTATTGCTAACATCTTTCCCATCGGCACCAATATGGGAGATTTCAAACAATATGCAACAGGTTTTGCGGCAACTGTAACTTTTGTCGGCAAGGTTTTCGATTGCGTGAGACACTTTTCCGATCAAAGGTTTCTCCCCAAGAGAATCCTATCAGCTAATTAACCATAACTCCCTTTAACCGTCCTAGCCAATTATCCATAACAAAACATTCAATTTATATACACCCTCCCATAGTACTACTATCTACGACTAATGATGGTCTTTTGCTGTGATATCCTAGAAATCCCCTATAAGAAAAAATGAGGATTCTAACCTTATAGCTTAAAATTAATGAAACTATACAAGCTATACACCCAAAAAATACCCCAGGATTGCTACCACACCAAGACCCTATTTGCGCTTCAGAATTACCAATTCCTCATCCGAGTCTTCGTGCTCCACTACTTCAAATCCCAATGCAACTTTCCCTTTAGCTTCCCTCCTAATACTCTTTTGCCTACTATTTTCATGATTCTTGGGGCAAAAATCTGGATTCTATCCAATTTTACTCCTTTAAATGACTTAGGTATCTCATATCCCTCTGCCTTCATATACTCACAAAACCATTTGGTATCATTAGTCGGAAGTACTCTCTTCCATTTCAGCAGAAAAACATATTTCTCTCCAACTCCATCCACTTAGAGTCAAATTCTTCCTTGTTTTTGAAAACCATAATAGGCCTCCACATTATGTCTTCTCTATCAATCATACTTCCCACCTCTTATCACATATAGTCCTATGGGAAGAGAACCTCTAGGTTTCTATTGACTAAGAACTGCTTGATCCAACCCAAGGAGAATATTCTCTGAAAAGATCTCTCTACACAAGGCTACAATTTTGACTTTAGGCACCCTAGCCAGAAAAAGATAGCCTATAAAAGCACCCATAATTGACCCATTTGTTCTATAAGTAAATTCGTATTCTTGACTATCCTTACCAAATATCTTTTCAACTTCCCTCCTTGAAAGGTCATCAATGTGTTTCAGAATTATGTTCCACCTTTCCGGTTGTATGCCACCACGAAAGGCTGTCTCTTTATTCCTAAACCTCCTATATATATAATTCCTAAACCTCTATTATTTATAGACTTTCTCCATCCACTCCTTGATTAGATAGATTGCCTGCCTCCTTGTTCCCCTCTCGGTAGATGTGATTTATAGTGAAGTGACTAAACTCATTTAATACTTCTCCAACTCGTTTAACTAATCAATTTAATCTCTAGTTTGGAGTCTTTCCTTTCCTTAGTGCATTTATAACAATATCTGAGTCTCCTTCTATTTATATAAAATCCATACCTAGCCTTCTACATAGTAGAAGGCCTTCTATTAGGGTTGTTATCTCTGCGATATTATCAGAAGTTACCTCCAGAGGTTCTTCTTTGCATGCGATTAATCTTCCATTCTAGTCATGAATGCAACATCCCATCCCAGTCACTCTAGGGTTGCCTCTCAAGGCTCCATCAAAGTTAATTTTGAACCATCGTTGATGGGGAGCTTTCCATACACAAGAACTCCACAAATTATCTTTTTCTTCATTCAGTTTCCCTATAAATGGGGGTATTTTTAGTCCAAACTAGTTATTTATGATGAAGTCATCCCTTGTGGTGAAAGTTAACCCCTTCTCTCCATCCATGTGTCTACTATTCACTACTTCCACTATACTTGTCTCTAATTTATCAAGAAATGATTCAAACTTCATCCTTGAATCCTTAAAAATTCTTCTATTCCTCTCCTTCCAAACCTCCCATATTAATAATGAGGTTGCAATGGCCCAGATCTTACTATAAAGGCTCTTTTCTTTAACCCTAGGACAACATTTTAACAAACTAACCAGATTATCTGGCAATGCAGTATTCCAGTCCATTTTTCTTAGTAACCACCGCCAACATTTGTTAGAGAACTTACAACTAACCAACAAATGATCCATCGATTCTGCTTCTTCTTCGCACATTACACATTTTGATGGACCTTGGCAACCCATCTTACTGAACCATTTAGTCATTAGTATTATTTTCTTCAATGTTGCCCATGCAAACATACCTACCTTCAAAAGGTAGTTCTTATTCCAACATAAATCCTAAGGAAGTTCTGATTTCCATTGTTGGGATTTGTATAATTCAACATATCCTTCTTTTGTGTTATATTCTCCACTTTTAGCCTTGGCCCAAATTATAGAATATGCTTCTTCTCTAAGATTAATCTTTCTCTGTTGCAATATTTCTTCTAGCTTAGCTAAGAATACTCTAGGAATTTCTATTCCACTAAGGGACTTCCATCTCCACCATGGAGTTGGGTTGCCTTTCAGGTATTCTATGTAATCACTAACAAAAGAACCCATGTGATTCTTGAGGTAAGCAATGGATTCCTAATCTTCTAGTACTAATCTAAGAGAAGGATAGGCTCCCCATGAGTCATCCCAAAACATGGCTTTTCTCCCATTTGCAATATCCCATGTCACATTTGCAAGGATTATTTTCCTGCAATCCTTGATAAAGTTCCAAACTCAGGGGGATTTTCATGTCTAAAAATGCTCAGTTGATCATCTCCATCTAAGTATTTATACCTTGGGATCTTTACCCATTTTGAATCAGGCTCCTTATACATTTTACAAACTAATTTAGCTCCTAGAGCCATATTTTGGTTTTTAATATCCTTAATTCTCAATCCACCATCCTCTTTGGCTTTACATATTTGCTTTCAAGCAATAAGGGCCAGCCTAGTTTTATCATTTGATCCCTGCCAGAAGAAGTTCCTTAATTGCTTAATAACCTTCTGTCTAAATGCCTTCAGCCATACTAAAGCACATCATCTAATAGTTCAGAATAGCTGACAATACTGATTTAATCATTGGTGTCTTACTAGCACTAGTTAACCACCTGCCTTTTCAAGATTCAGCCTTCTTATCTAATTTGGTCAGCATATTTTCCCATAGGTTATTTGATCTATTACCTTTATCCAAGGGTAACCCCAAATATTTATATGGTATCTCTCCTTTCTTGAAGTCCAAGACCCTACATATTGTATCTTCCAATGCTCTTTCTGTGTTGAAAAAGAATATTTCTGATTTTTCCTTGTTGATATTTTGTCGTAAAGCTTGTGTGTATGCATATAATACTTTATTTATAGTTTTTGCCTCCCCTCTACTTGCTTCTCCAAAAATCATATTTTCATCCACAAACAGTTGGTGGGTTATAGGTTCTAAGTCCTAAGTGATCTCAATTCATTTCAATTCCTCATCTCTCCTACCTTGGGAAAGGGTTCTGCCCAAAGCCTCAACCATTATGATAAGGAGAAATGGTGAAAGTGGATCCCCTTGTTTCAATCCTCATGGAATACCTAAAAAACCTTCAGGAGACCCATTAACTAATATGGAAATGCGAGGACTCGAGATAAACTCATAGATAAGATTGATCCATTGCCTAGAGAATCCAAATGCCTCCAGATATTTGTACACAAATATTAAATCCACTTTGTCATATGTTTTCCTAATGTCTGATTTGATCATCATACTTGGTTCATGGTTATATTGGATTGAATGAATTGCCTTCTGAGCTATTATTATACCATCCAAGATAGAACTACCTGACACAAAGCATGTATGCTCATCTGAGATCAATCTAGGTAATACCTTTTTCAATCTATAAGCTAAAGTTTTTGTAAATAATTTATGTAAGGTATTGCACAATGAAATCGACCGGTAATCATCAAAGCTCTCAGGTCCTACATTTTTAGGAATTAATGAAATAAAGGTATTATTTATCTCTTTTAGAATATGACCATAATTCTTGATGCTTTCCAACACTCCTACCACCTCCTTTCTATGAAAGCCAAAAAATTATGATAGAAAAGTGTAGGGAATCCATCTGGCCCCAGAGTCTTGTCTAGATTAAGTATTTTTAAAGCCTCTTCTACTTCTTCTTCAAAAATCTTTGCATTTTGTACTCTTTTATGATATCTTGTTATAATGCTTGGTATATTTGTGAGGATATCTGCCTGAGCTAACCTATTTGATCCATCTAAATTGTTTAATAAATCTTCAAGTATCTAAAAACTTCCTTTTCTATGCCCTATGAGTCCTCTACTACCTCCCCATCAGGCATCTTGATCTTCATTATTCTATTCAAAATTCTCTTAGCTTTTGTGCTATTATGGAAAAATTTTGTATTCTTATCACCTTTTGCTAGCCACATTTCCTTGGATCTCTGTCTTTGATATGTTTCTTCCTTAGCTAAGATGTCCTCATATTATTGCATTAGCTCCTTTTCCAACATATAAGATTCTTGATTCATTCATTCCTTGATTACCACCTCATTAAAATCCTTCAAGCTTCTTTCCAACTCTTCTTTTTTCTCAAAAATGTTGCCAAATTTTTCTTTGTTCCATAAGATTAGCTTCTTTTTTAGGTATTTCAGTTTGGACATAAATACAAAGGCACGAGATCCTTCATTTTTACCTTCCTTCCACCATGATTCCATAAGGTCCAAGAAGTTTTCCTCTCTAAGCCACATTTTTTTCAAATTTAAATGGGTTCCTATGAGGTTTACTTACTTCCTCCATAATAAGTCTAATTGAGAAATGATACAATCCTAGGATAGATGGGATCTCTGAGTTTAAGCTTGCATTAAAATTCATAAGGTTTCATATGAAGAAGAATATGTCTAGTTTATCCAATATATGATACACCCCTAAACATTTATTAGACCAAGTAAAATTCCCCTTCGTCATTGGAATTTCTATACAATTATTCTTCATAGTCCATTCTTTAAATTCCTTTGTGGTAGTGGAAATCCTAGATGCCCCTCCCCATTTCTCCCCTAAATCTAGTATCCCATTGAAGTCTCCTCCTATGAAGATATGTTCCCCCGCATAAATTCTAAAGATATTCTCTAGTTCCTTCCAGACCTCCCTCTTCTCATGGAGGAACATACGACCATAGAAGGTGATAAAAATGAAGTTCAGGTTGCTCTTAATACTCTTTACCCTCTCACACATCCAACAACTACTACAACTATTCTTGGAAAATGCTATATTCCTAGGGTCCCAAATAATCCTCATCCCCCCCGTAGCTCCCTTTGATGGGACACCTTCCACTTCCCATAGCCCCAATCTTTTGCTTAGACTTTCATATTCTTCCAATCCCAATTTAGTTTCCCAGATCATTATTAATTCTAAATCCATTGTTGATAAGCAACACTTTAACAAGTGTTGTTTGTTATGGTCATTAAGACCCCTAACATTCCATGTAACCAGCCCCATGACATCTTGGGAAGGATATTCCTCTTCCTTGCATTTAATAATGGAGTGATCTTGGCTTGTCTAGCCGCCATGATATCCCTTTTACATAATTCTTTTAGGGATTTCCTTCTATTACTTTTTACTCTCTTTGCACAATCCGGAAAAGTTTTCCCTAGTTTGATATGGCACAATCCCAACTCCTATATTTTCCCATCTATTTCTTCCAACTCCGCATCTCACAAAACATAAATATTAATTAATATTATTATCTAACAAATATTAATAATAATGATATAATTATTATCTATAAATATTTGTTATTTAATAAATATTAATTAAAAATTAATAAAATTAGATAGATATATAAAGAAAAACATTAATATTAAGGCAAATTACATCACATTACATTGCATAAACATTATAATTCTCCTACTTCAGTATACTATCGGGCATTTACCCATCATGTTTCATGTTATTCCAACTTACATAATGGCCTGCATCCTATACACTTGGCTTAAAACATCTATTACATTTTAATCAAAACAAGATCCCAAAAAACTTCACTTCGATGTTTATTTTCGCCTGCCTTCCCTTCTATTAATCTGCTATCTTGCTTTGTTTGGAGCCTATATCTTCAAAAAACTCTATTTCATCTTCGAATCCCACCATTCCTCCATAATTTCAAAAAGAGCAAAAAGAGACTGCATTACCTTCGCCTTTTCCATCTTCCTTCCGAGCCTAGATTTTCCTTGCTTATTGTGTTGCATGTGGGACACATTTTGGGCAAAAATACCAGCAATGTCCTTTGCTCAATTGGTCTACCTTTCCAATTCCACTATCACCTTTTGACACCCATCCTCTGCTCTACAAAACATGAGAGTTTTATCGACATTTTCTCTCCAATGCAGGGATAGAATAAGCCCAAACCTACGTTCATCCTCCTCATCCTCAAAACATTATGAAAGGTCTGAGCTAATCCTAGGGATAGCCCATTCTAGAATGGAGTCGAGTTTTTCCAAAACTTCCTCAAATAGAGCTCGCGTTATTTGACCCACTTCATCTGCACTCTTTTGAATTTCCATCCCCATGCAATAAACACGGAGATGCAATCCAAATTTGTTATGTGCTTTATCATTCTCTCCTGGAATCGCTCCCTGATCACCATTAAAACCACATCTATCATTTCCTCTATTTTTATCTTTAGAAAACCTTGGATTCTCTCTCGGCTCACTGACCCTTTGAATGCTTTCATCTGCTTTCGCAAGTCCACACTAAAATTTGCTTCAATTTTGATTTCAAACTTCAGCTTTCTCTACACCTGCACCTAAAAGTTTCCAAATCTGCTTTTACCTTGAATGGTTTCCTTCGACCGACTTGCCTTTTAAGCTTTAAAGCCTATTTGCATGTCCTTTGTGGTCATGCCAAATTCCTTATCATTTAATGAGAATTACATAAGCCTTCAAGAATCATTAATTCACATTAATACACCATCCCATCCACACACCTCAGGTAGTCTTCTTGCATCAAGACATCATTCTTTCTTCCCGTCATCCATCCTTTTAGCCACCAAGTTGATAAGTTGGAAATAAATTTTCATCTTCCATCATCTCGTCATTATTGCAATCAAGCCTTGCCTAATACTTTAATCAGTTATATTGAGATTACAAAAATATTGAAACATGATATCATTGGATATTTCAAATGTGAGAGCCTAATTTGCCATTATATTCGCTTCTTTATTACCCTCCCTAAGTGTATGAGTAATTTTAAAGTTACTAAATAGATTTAAAACACTTATCACTTCCCTCAAAACACTTTGTATTTACATGTATTTGATTGGTTCATTTTGATTGCCTCAAAAATCACCTTGGAGTCCCCTTCGATATGAACTTAATTCAAACCTAGCATCCTCCCAAGTTTCACAGCTAGTAATGCAGCCTGCACTTCTGCCATATTAGTACTCCCTACTTGTAATTTCTTTGCCGCCATTGCCAAAATAGCTCCATTTGAGTCACAGGCAATAACACCTGCACCAGTGATTCCTGAGTTTCCTTTTGAACATCCATCAAAGTTTATCTTTACCCACCCCAGATTGAGAGGGATCCATACTATATTATTTCAACGTGTCTTTTCCCTCAACATGGGGTTACCATCATTATTGTATCTAATCTTAATGCCAGGTCATGACATTTGCACTGTCCTATCCCATAGAGAGAAAGTTGAATTTGGTTTTTGAAAGCTTGCCACTATGCTCATTACCTCCTCTATAGTCCCATCTATTCTTTGTAAAATCTGATCTGTTGATTCTGAGGCATTCTGAAAAATCCTTCTATTTATCTCTTTCCACAATTCCCATATAACCAAAGATGGGCACACAATCCATATTTTGGATAGAGTAGATTTCTGAGCTTGATTTTACCAGCCTTTGAAGAGTTATAATAAATGATTTGGTAAGGGGCCCATTATATTTAATTTCTTTCTTACCATATCCCAACATCTCTGTGCCATTTCACATTGCACTAATAGGTGGTCTGCATCCTCAGTAGCATTCCTACACATCAGACACATACTTGGCCCCACAAAACCATACATCTTCCTACGTTCCCCTATTAATATTTTCCATTGAATGACCAACCAAGTGAAAGCTCCTACCTTCCATAAACAATCCATATCCCAACATAGCTTGTGAGGCCATTCTGCTATCTCCTCATCTCTAGCCAGTAATTTATATCCTAACTTAGCTGAATAGTATCCGCTCTTGGTTGCACACTAGATGATAAAATCCTTTTCATCACATACAATTACGGTTCTGTCTATCAGAATGCTATTCATTTGTTCAATTTGGGCCTCATTTAACCCTCTTGAGGTTGTATTTTTCCAACACCTTTGATCCCCCATCAGACCTTTCCTAATCTCCATATAGTCTCTGACCTTATCACCCCATGTATTTTTCATGATCAAGATCAGGTCTTGTAAGTTCTCATATCCTGATAGCACCAAATTTCCACTCCATGAGTCTCCCCAAAATGTTGCCTCTTGTCCATCACCAATCTTCCATGATAAATGATTACACACCACTTGATGACAATCTAGAATAAAATTCCAAATCACAGATCCTTTGGGAGGGTCCCAAACCATGAAGATTTTCTTATCCTCCATTGAATCCAAATATTTCCTTTTCAATATCCGCACCCATAACTGTGATGATTTGGAATATATTTCCCAAACTAACTTTTACCCCAAATCTTTATTGATCAAGTGTCATTTTTGTAGGCTAGCACCACCTTTCTTCTTTAGTTTACAGATGGTGTCCCATGCCACCACAGGGATTTTATCCTCCTCCTGTCCACCATTCTAGAAATATTGTCTCATTCTCTGCTCAATATATCTTAATACTTTAATTGGGATCTTCAAGCAACTCATGGAGAATATAGGAATTGAAGATATGACTGATTGCAACATAAGGATGTGTCCAGCATATGTGAGCCATTTGCCTTTCCAAATTTACATCCTCTTCACACAACTATCAATTAAGTATTTCTAGAGGTTTTCTTTGGAAGTACCCTCAAACAATGGAATACCCAAATATTTACTTGGCAGAGCCCCTGCCTTCATGCCCAAAATTATGTATATGTGTTGATGCATAGGGAGGGAGGTGTTGAAGAAGAAGATTTTTGACTTTTCCCAATTTATAAATTGTCCTAAAGCATTATTATATGATTCCAAACATGCCTTTATTATTTTGGCTTCTCTAGCCAAGGCCTCCCCATCAAATAGGTGTCATCTACAAACTACAGATGAGTAACCGGCTCCATACCTCTAGCAACTGTGATACCTTTCCAAGAGCCCGAGGAGCCTCTTAGTTTAATCAATCTCCCAAGAGCTTCAACAAGGACGATGAAAAAGAAGGGGGATAAAGGATCACCTTGTGAATGTCAGTGGTCATGGTTTCAAAGAAACCATGGGGGCTACCATTAATCAAAATAGAGAGCTGAGGGGATGAAATACAGCTTGACACCCATTCACACCAATGATTGTCAAAACCAAACCTCTTCAATGTTGACATGAGGAAGCCCCTATTAACTTTGTCATAAGCTTTCATTATGTCCAATTTTATCATCATTCCTGCCTCCTTTCCAAACTTTAGAGAGTGGATTGCTTCATGCACTAAAATTATTCCTTTATAAATGGATCTACCCAGTGCAAACCCACTTTGTTCCTCTGAAATGATTGTTGGCAGCACCCGTTTCATCCTATTAGCAATTACCTTTGCTATAACTTTGTAGACTCTATTGCAGAGGGCTATGGGCCAAAAATCATCAAATGAACCTTTCTTTCCCTTCTCCGGGATCAAGGATAAAAAAGTATTATTAAAATATTTGAAAAGGGTTCCCTTTTGTCTTGAATCTTCCACCACATCATGCAAATATTTACCTATAATGTGCCATGATTTTTGAAAAAAAAGGGCAGGAAACCCATTCGGCCCTGAAGCCTTATCACTTCCTAAGCTGAACAAAGAAGCTTTAACTTCTTTCATAGAAATAACCTTCATTAGCATTTCATTTTATTCCCCCGAAATCATTGTTGGGATAACCTCTAAAAAGTTTGAGTCATCATTCAATTCCTGCTTATTCTAAATGAATATTGAAGAGAAAAAATTAACTGCTTCTGCATTTATCAAGGTTGGATTTGTTAACACATTTCCTTGTTGGTCTTTTATAGAGAAATTTTTATTAAGAGATCTCCGTCCTTTGACCGAGTTGTGAAAGAACTTAGTGTTTCTGTCACCCTCTCATAACCAAACCTCTCTTGACTTTTGTCACTAGTAAATCTCTTCCCTATCCAAAATCTCATTATATTGTTTCTTCAAGTATTTTTCTTGATTAAAGACCTCAGAGTCCATTCCTCCATTAATGATTTTTTCATTTTAGTTAGCCATATCTGTTTCCAGTCTAAATTTTTTAGCAAATATATTTTTTAAAGACTTCACGGTTCCACACTTTAAGACATTCTTTTAAGAATTGTAGTTTTTTGAAAAAAAGAAAAGCCACATTACCATATCACCTGGGTGCAGTGTTCCACCATTGTGCTATAAGATCCATAAACTCATGTTCATAGAGCCACATCTTTTCAAACAGAAAGGGAGCTCTTTTAGGAGAAGCATCATCAGGAATCCTTAAAAAAATTGGAAAGTGGTAATGAACCTGTGATCGGTAAAATCTCCGCCTCACATATCTTGTTCATGTCCATCTAATCTCCTCCCAAGAGAAATCTCTCCAATTTCTCTGTACTATTAGAAAACCCCAATCTTCTATTGGTCCATGTGAAGACTCCATTTTTGAATTGCACATCTTGGAGTTCATTTGCCATAACAAAATATGCAAAGTCTCTTTGACTCTGACTGATCCAACCTTTTCCTCCTAGTTTCTCCATCATAGAGGTTATTGCATTAAATACCCTCCCATTACATATAGGTTGTCCTTAAATCTACCACTTATGATCGGTAAGGAGTTCCAAAGTTGTTGTTTTTAATGTTGGATTACATGGCCCATATATATTGATAGCAAAGAACTTCATCCTAAGCTGAAAGGATGTAACTTCTACTAACTGCCACTGACTACCCTCCTCTAATAAAGACACATTCATTACCGCTTATTTCCATAAAATGACCATTCCACTAGAAGCCCCATCTCCCTCAGTGAATAATCATACCCACATACCAAACTTCCTCAAAAAATTGTGTTTTTCCCACCCCACTTAGCTTTGTCTCTTGTATGAATACTAGATCTGGTTGGGTTTGATCAAGACATCTTTTGACCAATCACCTCTTGTAAGGGGCATTGAAGCCCCTAACATTCCACAAAATTAACTTCATTTCTTTCAGGAAGAGGGATAACCTCTTCCCCATCTTAGCAGTTTTGCCAAGTCTGCAGCATTACCAACAATTGCAAGTTTTACCTGCACCAATTTTGGGCCTCTTTTCTGTTTGGCCTTTACATTTGGTTTCTGGACCTATGAAGGAGCTTGCTAAATGATTCTATCCTCTGTTATATCTATTTAATCCTGCATCCCCAACTCCTCATTCCCTCCTTCTTCCTCTTATGAATCATATTCTGTTTCAGAAGCCCAAACATTGTCCCCATTTTCTTGCATATCATTCATGGATGACTCCAGGTTTCTAATAGGAGAAATCTGAATATCTTTACAAAAATATTGATTTTCATTTTCATCCAACCTTGTTGCTTCCTCACGAGCATTTAATCTATATGGGTCGTCCATCAGAAAATTAGGTTTGCTGCTTCTGTCCATATTCCTCTCACTACAAATCCTCAGGGTGAATTGAAGCTCCTCCATAGTGTTGGGGACAACAGTTGAGATCTGCCCTACCATTAAGGCATCTTTGTATTGTCTCTTTTCTATGGAGAAAAGAGGGTTTCTTTGACCATTTGAGTTGAGTGAGGACTATGTATATTGTTATTTTGTATGGTTGAACCTTCAAACAATAACCCTAAGCCAGTGTCAAATTCATTCTTTTCATTGTGCTTATTTTGAATTGATCTCTTTGTCTCCACCCTGTTCAGGATCATTTCCTCCTCATATTGGATAGACCAAGAGGGTGCTCGGGTTCGACTCTCCTCTATCTCCTTGATCCAATCCAAATTTTGGTTGATCTCAAGACCTTTATTTTTCTTTTGGCCTGTCACATCTATTGTCTCCTTCTCTACACACTCAACTTCAATTTTAGCCTCCGTTTCCCATATGAAGAGCCTAAAACCACATATTCAGGAATTTGATAACAGTCCTGTATTTTCACTAAAATTTTAGAAAAAGAGTAAAAGTCACTAGCATCCACACCTTCCTCTGAACTTATGAATGTTCCAATACTATTTCCTATTGATGTAAGAGTGGCCTCATCTTTATATTCCCGTGGTAGGTTTTTAAGCTTCAGCCATATTGCTACCTCTTTGACTTTTTCTGCATCTAGGTTAAAGTTAGGTTTCCAATCGCAGACATAGAAGCCTTTATTGTCCAACATATATGGGTCCCCATTGAGAACCCATTGCTTATCCAGTTTTGAGGGGCTGAGGATCAGTAAAAATTCATTGGATAGGGTTTTACTCTCAAAATGATCCCCCAATGTTTTGCTATCCATCTTTGTATTTTTGTAATGGACGGCCATGGACCCAACCATTTCATAAAAAAAGCCCTATCATGCAAGTGATCTACCAACTCTTTCCATTGTTCATTTTCTATTAAAAGAGAGGAGGCTCTTACATATTTAGGGTTACCTACCTCCGTGCAAAGCCCATTATTTGCAGTTGGAGTGCTCATGAGGTTTGAATCTTGATTGTTGTCCTTTGGACGCCAAAAATTCTTCTTAGTCTGTTTGAAATTGAAAGTTTGTGGGGTGATCCTTAACTTTTCTGCCTGCCTTAGGAGGGCTCCATTGTTCTCCCTTCGCCCACCATCCCGACTATTACCTTGTTGTCTGGGTCTTTTGTATCACAAAAAACCGTGTCTAGGTCCGCTTGGGAGCATTGTCTCCATGTTAAAATGTTGCATTTGATATCTATTAAAGGGCCATCGCCCCTTTCTTTTATCATCATTCCACGAGGGGCATTCTTTATTCTATCCCACTGTGATTAACTTTGATCCTCAGCCGAAGGACCCCATGAATGGTAAGAGTGCCAAGGCCACAGTCGCCATTGTAGCCGCAGTCACTCGTCGCCTTTTTACCTTTCTTGGTCTCTTAGAGAAAAACATTAATATTAATAACCTTTATTAATAATAATTAAATCTAAAATTAAAAGAAAAAATATTAATAACCTTTATTAATAATAATTAAATCTAAAATTAAAAGGAAAAATTTAATAAATTTTAATTAAAAAAAAAACATTTAAAACTTTAAATTAATTTTTTTTAACAAATTAAAAAAAACAAGGTGGGGTTGTCACGAGGTCTTAGCCCTTACGACTCACCCACGACCCCCACAGGTGCCACCGCAGGCCTTGCGGTGTCCACAGTAGGGTCCCTACAATGGTAGTCACCATAGGGTCCCTACGGTGGTACATCGTAGGCCCTCTGGTGGTACACCGCATGGTACCTACGTTGGTACCCACTGTAGGCCCTATGGTGGTCGGACACCGAAGGTCAAGGGGTGACGGCCCCACCACCTCCTATAAATATATATTTTATAATTAAAAAAATAAAAAATAAACATTAAGAAAAACCTTTTTTTTTTTACAAAATAATTGCATAGATAATATATCTAGATATTTACTAATGCAACCAAATAAAGCAAGGGGAATAAAGATTATTTTAAAAAAAAAAACATGCAATTGGCTTTAATAAGGAATTGATATGCATTTTCATTAAATTAATTTCCTGGCATGCAATTTAACCCCACTATTTGATTTCCTTGCAGATCTGAACCTAAAGCTTGAATTTTAAACTGGCAGAGGGACAAATTATTGGCTACAGGTATGGACACAATATAGATATGAAGGCCAACAACTATTTAGCAATAATACAAAAAATTCTCACACAAGAAGGAGTTATTCACAAATCTGAAAACCCTAATGGTAATTTTGCAAACTAGATTAATCTACTAAAACCCTTAAGCCCAAAATACATATATGATAGAAATACATGAAGGAAAAGCCATTAAACTGTATAAAAAATCTTATTCCTCAAATTTTAACAAAATAATCACACAATTGCAAAAAGGAAGTTTCAAACACAGGATCCGAGCAATTCAAATGCACAGAAGACAAGGATCTAAAAAGTTGGAATTATCAAGTTTCAAAATCCTACCTCAATAACTGATGAACATATCTGATACAATCTCATAGTAAGCAACAAATCCAAAATACTCCTAAGCTTTCCAAAAAATTTACTCCCAAAATTCTCTTTCCACCTGATTGAATAACCTTCTAATGACTTTCAATTCAGATATATAAAGAATTGGATAATTAGGTTTTGAAAAAGTGCAACTTTAATTAGGATTTAAATTTTAATTAAAAATTAAAAGAAACCCTTTAATTTCAATTTTGACTTAAATCAATTTGCACAACTTAACTTTATAAATTAAAATCAAAGTCATAATTCAAAATGTATGAGAATATTTTAGATAAATTAAATAAATTAATTATGCAACTTAAATTTATATTTAATAATTTAATTTACACAATTAATTACAATTTTTGGATTTAATGTGTATTAAATCTTAATTATTAAATTAAGACTTAATAATTAAATCAATTAATTCAATATAGGCATTTAATTAATATTTAATTATTAAAGAGCCCTATATTTAATATATTATTGTTTTAACCTTATTAAAGGTGTAATTACTAACATCAATATTTACCATAATTAATCATTAAATAAAACAAGCCAAAAAAAATCACAAATCTAACTGAAACCATCTAAATAGAAAAGACAACTAAAACAGAAACAACAAGCGCACACAGATAGGCTCACGAATCCATGTCACCTTGATGGATTCAGATAGAATAGTTAGTCAGATTCTTATCCATTCCTAGGACAAAATGAAGGTTTAGGGTAGGGATTTAGGCCTGAATATTATCTCCCCTCTTTTACTATTGAGATATTGCGATAGGGCATGCGCTCACTCCTGCCAATTCAAGGAAGACGTTGCCTGATACCCGCAAACCTATCATCACAAAGACGAACACATGCATACATATAATATAACAAACAATGGTTGAAATCAGTTCATTATGTGGATCTCACCAGAGAAAGTAACTACGACTCTCTCCCATACCATACCAAACACACCAAGCAGAAAAGTAAAACATACAAATGATCCATGTGCATATAGATATAATGTCAGTATTGTTAGTAAATCTGTAATCGAAAAGATATCATAACATATAAATAATCATCATGAAATAACCATACACCTACTGTAAATAGGAGATATAACACAATTATCCAATGGATCATAAATATTAAATCATAATGTAAAGTAATACATGAACATCCTCAAAACCAAATGAAAACCAATGCACACCTGAAAAGACCTAAAAGAGTTTGACAACTAAAACTAAAAGGGCCTAAAAGAGTTCGACAACTAAACCGAAAAAGGAAACTACGAGGTGGGTATTACAACTAGAACATTGCACATGATTATCTAAGGAATAACAGGTGCAGGTAAATCCTACTTAATTGCTTGCATAAGAAATGCACTCAAAAGTAAGACACCAGGACAAAAAGCCAACTACTCACAGTAGCTCCTTTGGGAGTTGCTACTTCTAACATACATGCAACAAATATACATTCAACGTTGAAGATTCTTATTAAATAAATGCATCCATTGCAAGGAAAAGTATTGACAATATTTCAAGAAGAGTTGAAGCACATAAGATACATCCCCATTAATGAGATGGGTTTCATAGGGTTGAAGCTAATACTAAAAATAAAAAATAGACTCCGTGAAGCATTTCCCCACAATCAACATCTATGCTTTTGTGGATGTTGGATTGTATTAGTTGATGACCTTGCACAACTACTGGTTGTGATGGACAAGCCTATGTACACATCATATTCAAATGCAAAAATATTGTAGGATCCATTCATGATAACTATCATGTTAGAAACAAAGTTCCATCAACACACTAGTACATTTGACCTCGTTTTCCTACCAAAATTATCGACCATTAATTAAAAAGGTTTAGGTTGGTCAGATTATAGAAGGAAAAAATTGTTTTTTTTTAATCCATGCCCGTGTTGGTCGATATTTTGACCAATACCATGTCGGTCGAAATATCGACAAACACGAGCATATAACTTAAAAATATATATTTCAATTCTCATTTCACTTTTACGGGCAAATTATATGAAGTGTTGCAGCGCGCGAAGGAGGACTGTAGTGCGCGAAGGATTTCCATCTTCTAAGCTACACACCAAGGGATATAGGAACGAAGCTTATTCCAGATTGTGAAGAGCCAGACCCTACGCTAGCAGCATATCCAGCACCCGAGGTTAATAGCATATTCCATCTTTTTATGTTATCAACACGTTAATGAACAGAGGGATTTAATAACCCTGTTAATCTATTTGGCATATGTGGTTGTAAGATTCATTATGTATCTACAACATCGGGTATGTGGTTGAACAGTCTGTATGTTGTGTGTTACGAAACCAGTAGAAGCATTAATGTCTCATTTTAAATCCCTTCAATGCATTCACAGTTAGCTGCCATTTAATTAACTGGTCTTCATCTTACACAGTCAGTGTGGAATAAACAAATACCTTTGACTGTTGTCGTCACATGATTAAATCCATTTGATTTTGTTTATCTAGTTTTGTTTTAAATTAACTTGGACTCTGTCAGGCCAGGATTCAAAACCCATTATCCTCGGCTCTGATATGAAGTCTGTCCCTAACTTGTAATTTCGCCATGAGATTTCCAATGTCATGGGTTGAAAGACAAGTTAGGCTAATGTTTGTGCATATACCAAACACTCGGAACCATGTAGAGTGTTAAAGTTGCTTCTTGGTCGATGCCCTAGTTGGTATATGTGGTGAATGAAACAAAGAAATGTTGAAGCAATATAATAACTGGATATGTTCCATGCATATCCATCTCTTTGAAAGACAATAT
>MU224125.1:649031-675362 GCA_018584345.1 Thuja plicata
TTTGTATCTATTTATTATTGACTTTCTTCTTGATGAATTGGTTTCTAGGTTGGGAGTCCACTGGCAGATCCATATCTTGCATTTGCAGCTGGTATGAATTGGTTTCTAGGTTGGGAGTCCACTGGCATATCCATATCTCATTTCTGGTCACATTTTTTTAAACCAAAAGTTAGTATTGGTCACTTTTTCGACCTAGACACATTAGTATATTCGACGAGAATGCTATGCATTCGACAGACATTTTGACGAACTTTGGTGGATATTTCTACTAACCAATGGTATCAATTTTGACCTTTCCATTAGCGCGCTCGACGAGAATGCTATGCATTCGACAGACACTTTGACGAACTTTGGTGGATATTTCTACTAAACAATGGTATCAATTTTGACCTTTCCATTAGCGAGCTCGACGAGAATGCTATGCATTTGACGGACGTTTTGACAAACTTTGGTGGATATTTCTACTAACCAATGGTATCAATTTTGACCTTTCCATTAGTGAGTTTGACAAGAATGCTATGCATTCGACGACCATTTCGACAAACATTGGTGGATATTTCTACTGGATAATAGTCTCAATTTTGACCTTCACTTTAGTATGTTCGACGAGAATGCTATGCATTCGACGACTTATTCTTCCAATTCCAACGGATTGATTTTGTGGATAATTCGACCACTGTTACGATCAAAATTTTGACTATATCTTGTCTTGTCGATTAATCGATAAAAAAGAGCGACGACAGTTTTGGTCGCCTGTTCGACCATTTTGTGTAGAAAATTCAACTATTTCTCGTCGAAAAATAGGGTGAAATTTACTAGTGACAAGGCGAGTCTACAACACAAGCACAATTTCACCATATGTTGCAAAGCATATGTAGTGCATAAGCTACACAAGAAGATTGACAACTCTTGACGGTGCACACAAACAAAGAACTTACCCCAAGCGAAAAGGAATAGTTTGACAATTTGGCAATTTAGTGAAGTTACACAACTGAAGAATGCTAAAACTATTGAATTGACCAATCACATTATGTATTGCAACACGAACTGGGAGCAGAATAGAAAATGCAAGCAATGATGAACAACTCGACAAGCAAGAGCTTCTTTGTAGAGGTCAACGCATAATGCTCACAACTAACATATGGATAGAATTATACCTTGTAAATGGAGCTCTAAACAAAGTAATTGAAATTATTTATAAGCTTGGTTCCAAACTCCCTAATGTCCCAATATATGTTGTAGCAAGTATTAATAATTATAGCGACCCGCCTTGGGACCTAGATGATCCCAAAAAGTATTCCAATAGTTCTTGTGTCTCTTGGCAGTAGAAGACATATACCATTGACAATGACATGAGCCATAACAATACAAAAATTACAAGACCTAACAGTACAATAAGCAACAATTAATATTGGTAAAATGGAGAGGCAAGGGCTAACATTCACAGCCTTTTTTAGAGTGAAGTCATTACATGACCTTCATATCCAACCTACATTTTTGTTTAAGAGGTTTTCAAAAATGCAAAACAATCCGTATACAATTATGAAGAAAAAAGAGTAATCTTGATTATGACAACTCTCTCTAGGAAATCAAGGCATTCGACTCTTACTGACATCTCAGTCATATTTCTCCTAATCATTTGCAACCCATCAATTTGACTTCTACACATTCCTCTTTTACAAAAATCTACTCTAGGACATCACAATATCAACTTTAAGGGGACGATCTTGAATCAAAACAATCAACCTTCCAAATGATGTCTATACATTGTCAAACACATTTTGATGGTCGATATCTATTTATTTTAGAGGTTATCGAAGATCATTCTTTGCAAAATTTGTTATGAATACTAGCGTGCCCATTGTTTTCTAATATCTTGTTGCTTCATTGACATACATCTCTAACCATATTACATATTGCATTTATTGAAACCATACAAAATATTGCTTTACGTTACATTTTATTTCTAATGACTTGTTATTAGCCTTCCAATATTTTACCCATAATATATCTTATATCTTACAACCAAGCATAACCATTGCATCTCATTAAAATACAAGTCCTAATAAATTTACAATTATTAACAAAAATAAATTATACATTAAATACATCATTTACATCAAAATAGGCCCAACACTAAATAGATACACCATTTGTATCAAGATAGATAACCCAACAGTGAATAGTAAATGACATGCTAATTCCACCATTACAAAATGTGGAAAAGCTTATCTCAATCGATTCCGAAGACGGGAGGACGGTCCATTTCCTCTAATTCCAGCGATGGCCTCCACCAGTTTGTCCCCTCTTCCATGTCTCACACTTTCTTCTTCTTCACACCTGCATTCGTTTCTTGCATTTGGCGAAGCAGGGGCAGGAGCAAGAGCTAGAGTAATATGCAGAGAGAAACAAATGGGTGGCATCAAAATTTCGCACAATTACAAAAGCTTGAAGGCAAGCAGTGCATATACATCTGCAAGCTTGTCTCTTGATTCATTCTTCGGAGAGAGCGAAGACGAGGGAGGTGAAGAGCTGAAGGAGAAGGCGAAATGTCCACCAGGGCTGCGCTCATACGAGACCATGCTTGTTCTCAGGCCTGACATTTCAGAAGAGGACCGCCTCGCCCTCACCCAACGTTATGAGGAGGTTACTTAACTGCAAACCCAATATTCTCTTTTCCTGCGTTTTTGCATAAAATCTTATCCAAGGTTTGCTTAACACCATTGAAATGACAAATGTTCAATGCTTTTTGCAATCAACACTGGGGCGTTTGCCTATAGTGTCCTTGTAGAAACACATGCGGCACACACTGCATTTTATTGTATAATACTTTTGAAATGGCTTGGATATTGAAATTCCCGAATATCTGTAACATATTGGATGATTTCATTTTCCCTGCTACCATCTGACTGCAAAAAGCTATAAAGTTATCTCTGTTGTACCTGCTGAGAGAACCAAGGGGCTCCTAGGTTAGAGATTAATTTAGTTTTCTCCATATTTACAAGTCTCAAGAAATTTGTCCAAGCGAACCCTGTACCATGCTGAAAATAGAACTTCGGCTTGTCCATATAAAAATGAGCATACAGCTATAACCTACAGGTTATACTTTTCTTAGAGACCTGTCTTTGCCCTCTTTTTGTACGTATTGTTACAGATTTGCTTGCCCTTGATATGGCCAAAGCTTATGCTCAAGAAGACCTTATATACACTCAGCTGAATGTTTTTTTACCAACATCTGGCTTTTCCATGGGCTTGCTTTAATATTTGGCCCTTATTGTTGCCTTGGGACGCTATTATGTCTTACTTAGGATTCCTCCATTGGGCCGTGCAGGTACCAAGGTACCATAATTGGTACAACGATAGATCACTTTACCCTACCTGTGAATGTAAATATTGGGGAGGATTATTATCATCTCTTTCTTTCCAATTCAATGAAAACTGGCTATAAGTAATTGACATGTTGTGGGGTAGTTGTCTGATTTTTAATGTCTTACCCTTAAGATTGTTTAAAGATGTTCTGTACTAACTCCATTTGCAAATTGCAGTTCAACCACCATATTTTGACAGTGAGAATGCCTGCCAGGTCTTCAAATCCGATTTATCACAGCAATAAGGATTTTAACCTATCATTGAAATCACATACAGAGTTTTTGACATTTTTAAATCATGTTAGTTCCAACCCCGAGGATTTGAATCAACGTTTATTTAAAATATTGCATTGACACTTTCATCATGAGAATTGTTATTATACTCGCGACAAAAATATTTTGAAAAAGAGCTAACGAAATTCCCATCAATTTAAATCTTACGCTCCAGAATATTCCACGCAAAATATTCATAGCTTGCTCCATCTAGGCTGCGATCATTTGACTCTTCAGTTATAACTTATACTGTCTCTTCAGTTATAACTTATACTTTCATTGCGCTTTATCGTCTCTGTTTAGCTGTTGTTTGTGAATTCCATATACATGTATTTCTTTCATGTAAGCACATAAATATGTTAGTCTTTTTATTGTCATAAAAAGCTTACATTCTCTATACTAACTGCCAGCCTACAGCCGAGGTATAGGATTTGTTTTGATGATGTTAGAACCATAGTTGGACTACTTGGACTTCGCAAAAACTTGGCTCAACAAAAAATGGCAAAAACTCGGCAACTTAAAAAATTGCTTAATAGGATTTGTTTTGATGATGTTAGAACCATAGTTGGACTACTTGGACTTGGCAAAAACTTGGCTCAGCAAAAAATGGCAAAAACTTGGCAACTTAAAAAATTGCTTAAATTTTATCAAAAAGACATTTTTCTTTTGCAAAATTAATGAGAAGATGCCTCCAATGAGTCCATAAATGAGTACAAAAGTGTTTTCTGTTACATGTGATTGATTTGAATGCAAATTGGGTACAAAATAGCATCTTCATCCAGAATGCTAATGGTTGATAGACTGAAATAAAATGAAAATGGTAAACAGTTTTTGTAAAACTAAAAGTAAATACTACATCAAAACATTTTATTTTCTTCCTCTTCCTCGATCTAGTGAAAACTGCTGGAGAGGTAGAATTAGAGGGTCTAGTTCTTGGAGTTTGTTGTGGCTCCTTTGCCTCGCTTGGCATGACAGGCTTTGGGTCTACCACCACCCTAGATGTAGATGCTGGTGGCAATGACTCCTCAGCCTCATCAATGTCATCCAATCCCAAATCTCCTGCTACATGTGCCTCCTCCGATGCCTCCCTCTCCGAATCATAGATCTCATCCTTGGTAAATAACGAAGTCTACTCATCCTTCCCTGTCCAATAACTATAAGGGTCTATCTCATCCAAATCAATTGGATCATCTAATATTTCCTTTACCTTTCTTGAGCGCATCCAAAGGTTTTATTGCACAGTGACAAGGTCATTTAGGCATTTTTGAGCTAATTTGTTCCTCTTCTTCGTGGGAATAGCCTCAAACAAGATCAATTTTCACTCATAGTTGGATGCATATTAAAATAATATAATGTATCTTTAATGGTCATCTTAGTCGTCTTAGGTAGTTTCTATTTTTCGTCTTTAGTTCATGATTGTTTCTTTTAGAAACATTGTCTTTGTAAATCTATATAAGGAGCTTTCATCTCCCCTGTTTAATATAATACCGTAACATGGTATTACAACGGGTCGATGGGGTATTATAAGATTTGGTGATTTAAAAAATAAAATAAAATTCGTGGCCTCTTCTTGGAATGTTTTTTGAGATTTTGTTTTTTGTTTTTGATTAAGGTAAATACAGGGTTTGAATGGAACCCGAAACCATTTACAGCTTAGAACAAAAGATAAACAGCAACAACCCTTACAAACATCGAAAGCCTGCTATACAACGAGAAGCAGGACCCTAGCTAACCCCAACAAAACCAAAAAGAGACAAAAAGCAGCCAAAAAACAGTTACCAGCATAAGTACCAGGCTAACTACTAGCACGAAACAGAAAGAGAAACTACTTAATACTTTCAAAGGCTTTCTCAGCCTCTTTCTGCATATCTTCCATCATATCAATGGAGTCTTTAAGGGCTTTCAGCTCCTTAGGTATCTCTGGAAGTTTCCTTTTGATGCCGCTTCTTGTTCTGGTTCCCGGACCCGAACTCCCAGCTTTATCTTCCATAGTGATTGTTGTATTCTCCAGCATGCTGCTCTCCAGATAGGCATACAAAGCCTTAAGATTAAGCACGGAGACTTTAAGCCCCTCATTGCTATGCTTAAGAATGATACTTATCATATGCCCATTGTGGCTAATTTTATCTTTCATATCTTTCAGCTTCTCCTCCACTAGAGCAGTAATTCTGGCCGTAATCTCTTCATTAGATTTTTTTTTTATTTTTATGAGCAAAATGTGGTTTGATCTCTGCCGTTTTTGTGGAGTTTTTTGGCAAATTTTTGAGGGCGTTTTTTTTGCTGCAAATCTAAGCCCGTGTTCAAGGGTTTGTCATTTTTTGTAGTTCTGTGACCTTAGAATTGCGTTGTTTTGGAGGCCTTTTTTTTTTCATGTTTTGGAGCTACGACTTGTGTCGTTTGTTTGCTTTGAAAATCATGGGTTTCCTCGCACCGAAGTCACTGTTTATTTGCTGTAAGAAAACCTGTTATTTCATTTCATGAAATCGTAGTTTTGTTTTATTTTGTGTAGCTTGTGTGACACATTTTGTATAGAAGGGATGCCATTTTTTTGTGGCTGCAACCTCCATGGTTGTGTTTTTTGTGGCCACGACTTCTTCGCGTATGGTCTTCCTGCGACGACTGGATGATGTTTTTGCTTCCTAATGCGTGCAATGCCATTTTTTGGGCTTGTTTTTGGTTTGACTTGCGTTTGTTGGTTTTGCAGATTGTGTTTTTCACATCCATGCAACTCCTCAGAACCCGCAACTAGGGGTTTTGTGTTTGATAGTCATCTTTTGGTTTCTTTCTGCCTTTCGACCTAGGGATTTTTGTAGAAATGAAGATGTCTTATGTTGGGTTTATAATTTTGTCCCTCAAAAAATTATTTAGTGGGTTTATATAAATTTGTCTGATAAATTATGGGTTTTTAATAATTTTTTCTCCTTAAAAAAGTTTTGGTGTGCGATTTTTACCTTAAAAATCATTTTGTAAAAGGTTTTATTGTTTTTCCTCAAAAATGAAGTTTTGTGTTTTGATCCGTATCTCAGATTTGTCTTGGGTTTTGATCGTTTTTTTCCTAAAAATTAGTTTTTGGGTTTTTTGATTTTTTCCCGCAAAAAATCATGATTGGTGTTACTAGTCTTCGGGTTTTTCAAAATCTTCCTGAAAAAAATAATTGGAGGATATTGTCATTGTGGCTTCTTGTAGTTTGTTTCGAGTCATTGTGCTCATCTGCAAAAGTTCTTGGTGAATTGTGGTATCTTGCAATCTCTTTTGGGGCGTAATGCTCATTTGCAAAAGGGTTTGCTGATTTTTCCTCAAAATTGTGATTTCAATTTTATGTTGGTGACTTTGGCTATTGAGAGTGATACCTTTGTTTACCAACATCAGGTTGGCAAGTTTTTGGTTATCTTGGTCGTTTGCAGAAGTTTTGTAGAATCAGGCAGGGTCTCAACAACAGGCTCATTTTGCAAAACATTTTGATGAAAAGGGGGCAGCCTTCTCTATGCATTCGTGACGAGAAGGGGGCAGCCTTCTATGTATTTGTGACCAAAAGACTTGCTGATTGTCTTTTGTAGGGTAGTTAGAACGATGACCATTAAGGGAGGGCATTAAAACAATGTAATGTTTCTTTAATGGTCATCTTAGTCGTCTTGGGTAGTTTCTATTTTCATCTATAGTTCACGATTGTTTCTTTTAGAAACATCGCCTATGTAAACTATATAAGGAGCTTTCGTCTCCTCTGTTTAATATAACTTTGATTTATCATAATTGTAAATGCAATTCAAACTTCTATTCAAATAATGTTGTCTTAGTATCTTTTTTATTGTTTTGTGAAAATATATGAATATATAAGTTACTAATTAATTCTCTTATGTATGCAGATTGCTGAATACACTATTTTCGATTTTCATATGTTTCAGCCAACGATTGCTTTGCATATATATATATATATATATATATATATATATCAATCAAATGTTATGAGTCATGTAAATGATAAGCCGTGAGTCTTATCATTGATGTGACTCTTTATAACAAATAGATCGCTTGTTAATATTAATCAATATCTCATAACATATAAACCGATTATACTATCGATGTTTACACAACAGCTATGATATGCATTAAACCGATACTCATTGGCATTCAACAATACCCATTGTAAACCGATAGTCAATTACTAATTGATGATGATCAATTTATCATTAATGATAATCGATACTCATTGGCATTCAACAATACCCATTGTAAACCGATAGTCAATTACTAATCGATGATCATCAATTTATCATTAATGATAATCGATGGTTATCAATCTATCACTAATGATAATTGATGATCATCGATTCATTACTCATGATAATCGATAGTTATTTGATAATATGAGATGAGAATATTTTATCATTAAAATATGTACATGGATATATATTAATGTATGTATAATCACTATTATATATATATTAATATATATTCATATATGTGTTATATATTCTCATATATATATTTATCTTATCGACGCTATCATATTTAACACTCCCTCTTAGCTAGGGAAGATAAAGTATATGATGCATCACATTTCTCATAAGAATATATATATACCACCTTACTTGAGAGTATAACATGGTATAACATATCACTTAAACACGTGATACCCAGTTTTACATATCACCTAACATGTGATATGAGGAATCACCTAACACGTGATACCCAATTTTATATGTCACCTAACATGCGATATGAGGAATCACCTAACACGTGATACCTAGTTTACATACCTCCTTAACTCGTGATATGAAGGATATAATATGCTTGAGAACATTACATTCTCCTTATATATATATCCTAGTTATGGTATGTGCATTGACATTACCTTACATAATGTCTACCATAACAGATCATGGCACAAACATGATACCCACATTACAAGATCATCACCTTATAATGTTAAATACAAGTGTTCATTTACTAAAAAATTGTCACCTTTTAGAAATGTTGTACACAGGATGGGTGGGCCCATAAAGTCACACATATGACAAAAGAAGTTTACACATTAAACATCTTTATTATATTAGTACAAATCAAAATTTTACATTTCGACCATACCAAGATTCTTCCTGAAGTGATCAACTTTCACCTTAGGGAGTGGTTTGGTGAGAATATCTGCTGTTTGATCTCCTGTACAGATATATTCCAACTGGATCGTGTCCCTTTCGACCATGTCTCTTACATAGTGATAAGGAATCTCTAAGTGCTTGGATCTGTCATGAAATACTGGATTTACTGAAAGCTTGATACAAATTTGGTTATCACAGTGGATGATAATCGGTTTTAGGGGTTTGCCGAATAATCCAACAGGCAGTTTTCTGAGCCATACTGCTTCTCTAGCATCCATAGAAGCTGCAATATATTCGGCCTCTGTAGAGCTTTGTGCTACTGACGACTGTTTTCTGCTGATCCACGATATTATAGCCGATCCTAAGCTGAAGC
This sequence comes from Thuja plicata, assembly GCA_018584345.1. Taxonomy (NCBI): domain Eukaryota; kingdom Viridiplantae; phylum Streptophyta; class Pinopsida; order Cupressales; family Cupressaceae; genus Thuja; species Thuja plicata. Next base: position 658,142 of record MU224125.1, read on the forward strand.
AACAACCTGAGGTGCTCTTTCGATTGGTCACACTTCTAGCCCAATTTGAGTCGGTGAATCCATGAAGATTTAAAACAACCTTTTCATAGTTGAGTCCATAATTTAGAGTACCTTGAAGGTGCCTCATTATATGCTTCATAGCTACAAGATGTATTTCTTTGGGATCACACATGAATTGGCTCAAAGCATTCATTGCATAACAGATATCTGGTCTAGTGATGACTAAGTACATCAATGATCCAATCATCCGCCTATAGAGAGTGGGATCTGCTGACTGAGAATCTGCTGCTGCTTCCTTTAGTTTGTGAAGATTTGTCTCCATGGGTGATGACATGGGTCTGTAGTTCATCATGCCAAATCTCTTCAATATATCAATGGTGTACTTTCCTTGGTTTAGAATGATGTTATCTGATTTCTGCTAGACTTCTAAGCCAAGGAAGTAGTGCAATAGTCCTAAGTCCTTCATGTCAAATTCTAAGGCTAGTTCCTTCTTGCACTGATTGATGAGATGATCTTCTCCTGTAATCGATAGGTCATCAACATATAATATTAATATTAACATATCACCTTTGCTTTGTTTGAAGTAGAGATTTGGGTCTGCATCATTTTTAAAGAATCCTAATCTCATGAGGTAGTTGTAAATTCTCTCATACCAGGCTCTAGGAGCCTGCTTAAGTCCATATAGGGCTTTCTTTAATTTACACTTGTGTTCTTGAGTTATGGATCTAAAATCCTTCAGGTTGTTCTAAGTAGACCTCTTCTTCAATAGTCCCATTTAAGAATGCAGCCTTTACATCCATTTTATGTACTTTCCATCCTTTGGCAGCTGCAATGGCTAGAACAACTTTGACTAAAGTATATCGGGCAACTGGAGCAAAAGTTTCTTCGTAGTCGATTCCTTCTTTCTGTGAGAAGCCTCTAACTACAAATCTTGCTTTGTACTTTTCTATACTGCCATCTGCAGCATGTTTGATTTTGAACAACCATTTTGAAGAGACAACAAATTTCTCTTTTGGTCTAGGTATGATCTCCCATGCATCATTCTTCAAGATGCACTGATATTCCTCTGTCATGGCATCCTTCCATACTTGGTGCTAGAGCTTCTGATTTAATGGGATCACTCATTAGGGCTACGTAACTAGATAGCCTTGTAGGTCTTTTATTTTCTCTAGAAGTTCCTGATGGAGCTTCGAATGATTTTGCTTCTTCTATAGTCTTAGTTGCCCAGAGTGGTCTTTTCTTAGGATTTTCTAATGATGTGATTTGTTCTTCATTTTCTGCGGAATTCTCCTTCTGAATCTCAGGAGCAGGGTCCTCTTCTAGTTCTATAGGGGAAGTATGAATTTCTGTTCCAATGGAATTTCTGGTTCTTTTGAAAGCTATGTCTTCTTCAAAAATCACATCTTTGGCCTGGCACAAATATTCTGTAGGCTTTTGATGTTTCACTATAGCCTACAAAGATACCTTTTCTTCCAGAGGGTTCTAGCTTTGTTCTTTTCTCTTTGGGCACATGTATGTATACAAGACAACCAAATATCCTCAAGTGACTGATATCTGGCTTTGTGCCAGAAAAGGCTTCTTCAGGGGGTTTGTCATCAATATGGGAATGTGGACATCTGTTTTGTATGTATACTGTGTAACTGTAGTACTAGAGACTTCTGCCCAAAGTGAGGTTTCTATGTTTTGATCAAGTAGCATTACTTTAGCAGCTTCTACAATGGTTCTGTTCTTTCTCTCAGCAACCCCATTTTGTTGAGGATTGTAGGGAACATTGAACTCCCTCTTAATTCCAGCATTTATACAAAATTCCTTAAACACATCTAAGGTATATTCCCTCCCATTATCTGTCCTTAAAGTTTTTATTTTCCTTCTTGAAGAGTTTTCAGTTAGGGATTTGAATTCTTTAAATCTTTTGAGATCTCCTCAGATTCTTTACATTTGAGGAAGTAAATCCAGTTTTTTCTAGAAAAGTCATCAACAAAAATAATATAGTATAACAATCCTCGTAATGAAGGGACAAACATGGGTCCACATAAGTCTGAGTGGATTAACTCTAATACATTATTAGTTTTACTAGAACTATTTTGAAAGGATCCCTTTGTGTTCTTTCCTAAAGCACACCCCTTGCATGCCCCAGAGTGATATTGTTTTAGTTTTGGTAATCCAGTGACTAGTCTTTCCATGGAAGACAGAGCTTGAAAGTTTAGATGGCCTAATCTTCTATGCCATATTTCATTAGTATCTGCAATTTCATGAATTAGGGCTTGATTTTGTTCCGTACATAACTCGTACAGGTAACCATGCCTATAACCTATGGTTTGGGCTTTCTTGATTGTAGAGTTCTTTGGCCATGCCAATACTTTACTATCTATAAATGTTACCCTAAATCCATTATCTTCAAGTGTAGATATGGAGACCAGGTTCCTCTTGATACCTGGAACAAATAGTACTCCGGTGAGTTGAATAGAGATGCCAGTCTTTAGTTTGATGGTGCAAGTTCCAACACCTTTTACTGGATGTGCAGAGTCATCCCCAATAATTACTTCCTCATCAGTTACTTCTACCATGGAGTCTAATAGTTCTTTGAACCTAGTGACATGTCTTGAAGAACCACTGTCTATAACCCAAGTACCTTTATTAGAGACTTGGTTGGAAAGTGCGGAGTAGAATACAAACTTCTCGGATTCATGCTCTTCGTTAGTCTTCTTCACTTTGGCAAATGAGGTTTGATGCTTTCCTTATGGACAATTTACTACATAGTGCCCATATTGATCGCATCTAAAACATTGTACCTTTGACATAACTTTCTTGGATTTTCCATTCCCATGATTGTTTTTCCCTTTCTTGAAATGTTTCTTCTTTTCTTTCTTGTGGGAATTTACATTTAATACATGAAGGTCTTCATCGATGGTTTTCTTCGAGTCCTTTCTTTGCCAGTCTTGATTCCTCTTGGAGACGGTTAGATCTTAGTCGGTCAAATTTTGGAAATTTAGACCTAGCACTAATGCCTGAAACAAATGTCTCCCAGGAGTTAGGTAGACCATCTAAGGCAATTAATGATAACTCCTTACATTCTATTTTGTACCCAAGTGTTGATAGCTGATCCCTTAGTGCAGAGATTCTCATAAAGTATGCATTGATGGATTCTCCTTTGTGCATACTTATATGATTAATCTCTCTCTTCTGAGCTAAGGTTCTACTGGCATTACTTATTTCATAGGTGTCTACAAGTAATTTAAACATGTGATATGCCGTTTCATATTTTGTCAGCATTGGTACAATATGATCTCTGACCCCATCGATTACGATTCTCACGGCTTTATCATTTCCTTCAATCCATGTAGTTTTCTTTGGATCGTTCTCTAGTTTTGTCTTGTCTTCATTTATGAATGACTCAACCTTATTTTCTTTAAGGATCATTTTTATTCTCATTTTCCATGATGAGAAATTATTTCCTCCCTCAAGTCTATCCTCGAATTTGATAATGCTTGCCATAGAGAAATGTAATGTGCTATAGAGTATATTCGAATCTCTTAAGTTTGAAAGCTTCTTGGATTTTCTCAACTTGGCTCTGATACCATGTAAATGCAATTCAAACTTCTATTCAAATAATGATCTATGTCTTAGTATCTCTTTTATTGTTTTGTGAAAATATATGAATATATAAGTTACTAATAAATTCTCTTATGTATGCAGATTGCTGAATATACTATTTTCGATTTTCATATGTTTCAGCCAACGATTGCTTTGCATATATATATATATATATCAATCAAATGTTACGAGTCATGTAAATGATAAGCCGTGACTCATTAATGAGTCATGTCTTATCATTGACACAACTATTTATAACAAATAGATCGCTTGTTAATATTAATCGATATCTCATAACATATAAACCGATTATACAATCAGTGTTTACACATCAGCGATGATATGCATTAAACCGATACTCATCGGCATTTAACAATACCCATTGTAAACTGATAGTCATTTACTAATCGGTGATCATCGATTTGTCATTAATGATAATCAATGGTTATCGATCTATCACTAATGATAATTGATGATCATTGATTCATTACTCATGATAATCGATAGTTATTTGATAATATGAGATGAGAATATTTATCATTAAAATATGTACATGGATATATATTAATGTATGTATAATCACTATTATATATATTAATATATATTCATATATGTATTATATATTCTCATTTATAAATTTATCTTATCGACGCTATCATATTTAACAGTAACAATGCTCTACAAGGTTGGAATAAGATGCGAAAGGCAAATCTTTGGAGGTTTGAGCTATTTCCACCCCAATTTGTCCACCAAGGCTCTACAAAATAAAATATTGAACAGTTAGAAAATAAAGTCGAAACATATTTTATGAAATTATCAGTAGTTGTAAACCTGTAAATTTAAAATTTATAACTTTTATGATGCATGTGAAAGACTCCAAATTTAATACTTGGTGTTTGAATGGGTTTTCCTCTATTAGCTAGCTTCGAAAAAAAGAGCCCACCCTTTGATTCCATATAACTTTGCAATTCATTGACAATGAGTTCTCTTACCTCAACATGGGGTACCATCCTCTGAATGCATGTAGTGAGATTCTCTATAACCTCTCCATTGGGGTCTGAGTGTTGAAGGTTTTTGTAGCTGCGAGAGAGTTTAGCTACCTGTGATGATTGTCTTCGTGAGCTTCTTCTACAACATTCAAGATATTCATTGTACCTTTCCATTCAAGTTTGGGGTTCGTATTTTGTTTATTGGATCCGCTTCTTGTATTACAACTTCTATTTCTTGGCACCTCTGTTCTATTCAGACATTAAAAAGGTCTTTTGCTTATTGCCATTTTTTAATTGAGACGGTGATGTATGATCTGCATAAGATCATTTGTGATAAGACAATTTCTTATTCTTTGTATTCTGTGAGATTCATACGGTGTTGTTTAGTCTGTAGACGCTAAGCAAGCCATGCTTAAAATGTTATCAGGTTTATGCTATTGATTGTGTAGACGCTAAGCAAGCCATGCTTAAAATGTTATCAGGTTTATGCTATTGATTGTTATGAGTTAACAATCTATGAGTTGTTTTTGTTCATCTGGATAAGCATAAGATCATTGTATTTGTTTGAGAACTCAATAAAGGATCAATATTTTGTGGGCTGGGTTTTTCACCCTCAAGTGGAGGGTTTTCCCAGGATATGTCTTAGTGTTCACTGTCCTTTTGTGTTTTGAGATTCAGTTCTTTGCATACTTATGTATTCTGGTTCGAAACATTAACACTAAGTAGAAAAAACTGGGGTTGATGAAGTACCCTGTTTCATGGATGGGTTGGTGGAGTTGATTGTTCCACCTCCTATCAATAATATCCTGTAAGGGATCAAATTTGAGGCGGTCCCCCTTATAATAATTCTTGATAGACTCTTTGGCCCTATCCATGGCCTGATAAATATACCCCATTGGGTTTTGATTACCATCTACGAAACAAAGAATTCTAAATAAGGGCTCCGACACATACAATTTACAAAATAAAAAATAAATTAAAGTTACAAATTTATAGTGAAAGACTTAAAAGTAAAAAAAAAATCAGTTTTGAATTTAAATTTGAAGTTTTGAAGTTACCTTCACAATCTTTGTAGCTCTTTGTGCAAAAAGGTTGTTAAATATTATGCTTGCAACTCTCTCCCCTTCAAGATTCTTTAATAAGATGAGTCCAGCCATGCTTGACTCACAAACATTTGTTTGAAAGCCGTCAATGAACCAATAATGCCTTGCAGCGTTAAGAAAATTGTTGCAAACCTTATGACATCCAATCTTACCAACTCTTTCCCTTGGGTGTGATCCTTTATCAAATGATGAACCTAAAGGCGATTGTAGATAAATTTTGTGATGCTCCTTGCATCATCTACTAGATTGGTGTTGCCCAATCAAGTTTTCCCATGTCTCCCAAAAGAAGATCGAGGACATGTGTTGCACAAGGTGACCAAAATACGTTCTGTGTTTGTCTTGGAGGATTCTCCCAACCACTACATATGTTTTTGCATTATTAGTTATTATTTGCTCCACATTTTCTATGGCCACCTCACTAACAAGTTCTTCCAACATTAGAGATAGTTTTTGCAATTTTGACTTTGTTTGAGGCATCCATTCATTAAAACAAACAACTTGTAGCGTCGTAAATTGTAACCTTGTACTACATTACATTTTGTGCCCTTGCCTTAGTGTGTGGTGACCTAGCTCTTATCCAAGCCTATTTTTGGCTGAAATACTGAAAGTCTATTGTCATATCCTTGCACGGTGATTCGAACAACTATCCTGAAACAAGTACACCTAATTTCCCGCTTGTTTGCCTTGTTTTGGCAGGTCAATGGTGCCTTGGGTGCCCTTTGTTAATATTTCAGACTTTGAAAGGAAAAATTCAATCTATAGATGATCTTTTAGAACTAAGATTTAGGCCCTTTCCAAAATATAGATAAATAGAAGAATAGATAAAACCCGGTTTTGAAGTCTGCTGTAGAGTCTCCTTGATGATGTGTTCCAATCTGCTGCTATAATTCAACCTCTATGTCTGCTTCAATTTGTCCTCCAATTCTGCTATATTTTGTCCTCCAAATCTGCTTTGTATTGTCCTTTAAGTTCACTATATACTGCGCTTTTGGTCTGCTATTCTTCCTCTAGGAATGACTGTAATTTTTAGTATGAATTGTTACTGCTATGGATCAGATTAGAATGGATCTGCTTATCTGCTGTTATGGTGCAAATTAGGCAGACATGTTATGTTTTTGATGCTTGCCATATTCACACCATAACTCCACCTTTATATGCATTCAAGGGGTGTGACTCTTCCTTATTAATGCAGCCGACTGACTTGCACAAGCAAGTCGGCCAGATATATAATATCCAATGTGCAAGTTGTCCCTCCTTAACAAATATAATATTTAATATGCAAGTCGTCCCTCTTGCCAATTATAATATTTTATGGGCAAGTCGTCCCTCTTGACAAATATAATATTTTATGTAATATAATAATATGTATAATAAGTAGCATACTTATTATTAATCTAAATATACATAGTATTAATTTGATCTTTTCCAATACAATAATATTAACAATTATTTGCAATGTAATTTATCGTTGTCTCAAGGCCACAAATATTAACAACCTAGTCAATGGCGCATGGGGTGCCCTTGACCCACCAATTTGGGCCCATTTTCAAATATGTCAGTGTTGGGTTCCCACCAGCTGTTCCTCGATCCCAGTGTCTCAATATGACCGTTGGAGGTCAGCTTAATTTATGAAATACCATGAGAACCCTATATAAGAGCATTCTCTCAATTCATTTTCACATCATACACATGACATTATCATAAGCATTCAACAACACATCAAGCACAAGCGACATCTCATCCTATCATATCCTTCAATTCCTCTTCAGATCTAAGCATCAAACTTAGAATGTTTCCCTGACTTGCTCTTAAACTCCTCCCATTTTAGGACAATGTCTCCTTCTTGGAAAGTTCTAGGGGTTGCCTCTTGTCGAATGATCTCTTCATTTGTGCTTGGTGTAATTAAATCTTCCTCATAGCTTCATTTCTTGTCTCTTCTAACTTAACTAGCTCTAGCAATCTTGCTGTCATAGGTTCCTCCTCTATCATATCAAGTTGTTTCACCATATCAAGAGCTGGAAGTTCAAGTGAAATAGGCAATCTTAAGCTTCCAGTAGACCTTTTGGGAGTTATTTTATCAGCCCATAAGGCAGATTTACGCTTTGTATGCCATGCTCTTTGGTTGTCCTCCATAGTCCTCTTGATGATCCTGATAATGTTTTTATTTGTGGACTCTGCTTGGCCATTGCCTTGAGGATAATAGTTAGAAGAAGTATTCAAATAAATCCCATTTTTAACAACCCAATCAGTTATTCTTGTACCAACAAAAGCAAGAGCATTATCTGAAACCATGGTTGAAAATCGCGCGATTATATCGTGGATATCGCAATATATCGCGCTACACAACATGAGAAGATATTATCGCGGTTAATATCGCCAGCGATATTTCCAATATCGCGCGACGATTTTTACCTAAAAAACTCGCGATTTTGTACGCGATTAATCCAAAAAACTCGGCACTTAAAAAACTAAAGTTAAAAACAAATGTATTTAAAAAATTTAGGGTTTTTTAAAGTTGTAAAGGCGTCGCAAATAGGTATGTTTATTTATTTTTTTTAGTGAGTCTGCAGACGTGATTTTTACCTAAAAACTCGCGACGCCTAGCAAAGCCAAGGAAAGACGTGAGGAGCTCGTGGAAAATTTGTTGAAGGAGAGACAACGACAACCCACCACACTGCAGAGTCGCAGACAGGCGACAGGTATTTTTTAAAGGCTAACTTACTCCCTGCTCCCTTAAAAATTACAAACTTACTCCTTGCTCTTGCATTCCAGAATCGAGCCACCTGTAGTTTATTATTTATTAATATTAATTTAACTGTTTAAAAATTAACAGTATGTTTCGGTAAGATCAAATATGTAATATGATAGATAATGATTATGTCAGATTCTATCCTTTTGTGGATTTAGATGTCATATATCTAAATCACACTTTCGTGTTAAAATGACGACAATAACAAGTAATAACAATAATAATTCATTGTTATAAATTTTAATGTGGAAAAATAAATGTTGAAAGAAAGTTAACGCTATAATAACTGTTTAATAACTATTTTAATTTTAATTGGTAGTCAGACTCACTAGTCACCAACAAAATTGAATCTGATATAAAAAATCAATCTCATAGTCTTGAGTTTGATTGTTGGTAGATGGCTAATAACAAAAACAAACAATTTTTAACAATTTAAATTTTTCAACATTGTAAAATTTTGGTTGCTATCTAATTCACAGTTGATCAAAGTCTAGTGTTTGAAATTTTGAATATTTGATCTCAGACTTAAGTATTTACCATTTGGTTACTGATAAGTTTTGATCTCAGTTACTTAATAAATTCATAGACTTAGCTAATATTTGATCTCAGACTTTGACTAGTGACAACTAATATTCTGATTATTTATCCTTGCATTTGCAGGCTTACAAAGCTAGTAACTGTAGAAAATGGCTGGTGGCAGAAAGAGGGATGTTTTTTGGAAACATGGGACACCGGGAACAAATAGAGGAGATGTGAAATGTAACCATTGCCCTAAGGAGATGACTGGGGGCATAAATCGACTAAAATATCACACTGGAAAGATCGAAGGCCATGATATTACACCATGTGGCGACTGTCCTGAAGAGGCTACGAGGGAGGCTATAGCAAGCCTTGAAGAATATGAGCAAAATAAGGCAGGGAAAAAGAGGACAACAGAGGCAATGACTGCCTCAATGGGAGATTTAAGTTCTCCAGGGTCGCAAACAGGTGCAGGGGCTTCTTCCATTAGGCCACGGATACGAGGAACATGAAATGTGGGTGGGAATTTGGCAGACTTTTGGGTTCCACGTAACACTCCTGGTGCTCAACCCGGATTGCAAGGCACTGTATGGAACAAAGAGATGCAACACAAGACAAAGCCAGCAGTTGCTAGATTTTGGATCTACAACAATATTCCCTTCAATGCTTTATGTAGTTCGTATTGGGATCAATTGGTCACTGCAATGATCGTGTCTAGAAAGGGGTTCAAGGCCCCAAGTTGTTATGAGGTGAGTGGGCCATTGTTGCAGGAAGAGGTCCAAAACACTCATCGACTTGTGGAAGAGCAAAGAAAAATTTGGGAACAGAATGACTACACCATTATATCCGATGGGTGTCCAGATGGCAGGAATAGAATGCTCATCAACTTTCTAGTTGCTTTAGGGGGACAATTAGTATTTTTAAAATCAGTTGATGCCTCTGATCAATTGAAAAATGCAGATACTTTGTGTAACATGTTAGATGAAGTGGTGATGGATGTGGGAGTGTGTAATGTCATACAAATTGTGACTGATAATGCAGCTGCATATGTGGCAGCCGACAAACTTCTCATGGCTAGGCATTCGACATTATTTTGGGGCCCTTGTGCTGCCCATTGCCTTGACTTACTCGTTGAGGACATAGGGAAACTGAGTTGGGTGGAGAAGGTGGTTAAAGATGGAAGGAATATCACGAAGTACATCTACAACCACACATGGGTCTTGAGTCTTATGAGAGAGCACACTGGTGGTAAGGATCTCATGCGATCGGGGGTCACACACTTTGCTACTAATTTTCTCACCTTGCAGAGCATATTAGCTACATTGCCCAACCTAAAGCGGATGTTTGTGAGTGAGAAATGGTTAGAGAGTCTTTATGCCAAGAAGCCTGAAGCAGAGAAGGTTGTGAAGACCGTTTTTGATGTTGGATCTGCCAAGATCATGGAGGAGACCATCAAGGTAAGTTTTCAAACTTCGATTGATGATTTATTATTTAATTTTTAGATATTGCGATTCGCTGATTTTGTTGAATTTTTTTATGTCCAGGTGTCAGAGCCGTTGGTGAGGGTTCTAAGAATGGTGGATGGGGATAAAAACCCCATGGGGTATCTATATGAGGCCATGGATAAGGGCAAAGAGGCCATTCAACACTTGTATGGGTCAAATGAGACCAAATATGGACCCATATGGCGCATAATCGATTGTAGGTGGAATCGACAACTCCACCAACATATTCATGCTGCTGCCTACTACTTGAACCCCAAGTTCTATTTCTCCGACACTTTCAGAGCAGATGCAGAGGTTTAGGTTGCCTAGACACATGTATTCGGAGATTAGTTGATGATGAGCACCTTTGAGACCTGATACTTGATGAGTTGCAAAGCTATAAGAGGGCAGAGGGGCCATTGTTTTCTTCACCTGATTGCAAACGTAGGAGAAACACCTTGCAGCCAGGTAAAAAATATAGGTGTTTAATTTTATTATATTATAATATCATTTATTTCACTCAATTTTTTTGAAATCTTTACTAAGTTATAAATGACATTTATTTAATCTTTGCAGATCAGTGGTGGGAAGTTTATGGTGCCACAACACCTAATCTTCAAAAGCTTGCCATCCACATACTATCACAACCTTGTAGTGCTTCTGGTTGTGAGCGCAACTGGAGTGTTTTTGAGTCCATTCATACAAAGAAGCGTAATAGGTTGACTCAAAAGCGCTTGAATGACTTTGTCTATGTGCGTTACAACCTTCGATTGCACGAGAAGAAGGTGCAAGGGCAGACTTTACATGAAGCACTTGACTTGGATGACATTGATCCATATTTAGCAAATTGGATTGCTACTCCTGATGGTGATGATGTGGATGTGGATCCTTTCATGACTGATGATCAGCTAGTTGAGATGGAGATGGAGGTGGATGATTGGGATGCAGAAGTGGCAGCACGTGAGGAGGAGGAACGCGAGCATGGTCATCCATCAGAGGGATCCGTTGAGGCACCTATCACTATGGATGAGGCACCTATTCAGGCACCTGTTGAGGATGTTGCAACTACTTCAACACCACCCACCTAGCGCCAACAATCTCTTTTGAGCTTTAGTCGTAGACGCAATTTATGATTTCCAGTTTTCATTGATACTATTAACTAAAACTTGAACTTAATATGTATTCGAAGATTGTAGTTTGTGAAGTTGGACTTCGATATGTATTGAACTCAATTCTATTCAGATGTTGCACTTGTTTTTTGGTATATGACTCTACATTGATTTACTAAATTCTAATTGCTATGTATTTAATTGAAAACTTTGATTTATATATGATGGAAATTTTAAATCAATATATGTTCTACAAATTTGGTGCATGTTTGTTTTTCTAAGAATATTTTAAGAAATTATATATTTTCAAATGTTCGATAAAAGTGCCAATTTATTGCCGATTTTTCCGCTGAGTTTTTGCCGAGTCTGAGTTTTTCAAAAAATTTGGGCCCGCCAAGTTTTTGCCAAGGCCGAGTTTTTCAACTATGTCTGAAACAATAGACTCAGGGACACCAAACCTTGTAAGTAGCTCCTCATAGAAATTTAGGACAACAAAATCATTCGCTTTTTTTAGTGCCACAACCTCTTTCCATTTTGTGAAATAATTAGTGGTTGTAAGCACCTACTTATGGTCATCACTTGAAGGTGGATTTATGACGCATATGAAGTCCAAACCCAACTTCATGAATGACTGCTCTACTTGTATGCAAAGGAAGAGCTGCTAGCTTCTCTTTCCCTGTAAACATGGCACACTCTGTACATTTCCTTACCCAAGAGTGTGCATCCTTGAACAAACTAGGCCAATTATAGCCACCTTTCATAATCTTAAGAGCTGTAGCTCTTGATGAAAAATGACCTCCAACTGACCCTTAATGAAACTCATGCAAAACTTTATCAACTTGGTTAGCTTTTATGCATCTTAACAAAACACCATTGAAATTTTTCTGGAAAAGAACACCATTCAAAAGAATAAAAGGTATCGATTGCAGCCTATTATACCTTTTGTTTGCTCTATCCAAACCTTGTGGGTACTCACCAATTTTCAAGAAATGTATCATATTTTGTACCCAACTTGAAGAAGTAGGAGCAATTTTCTTGTATGCCATCTTCATGGACTAGGACAACATCCTCTCCTTGTTTATCATTGCTGTTTGTACCATCTGTTAGCTGCTCACACAAACCTTTACCTCTTACCAGCTTGGCGACCTTGATTTTCACATCATACTCCATCACTTTGGTCACCCAACCAACTCTTTTGTCACTTAAATCCTTGCTTAACACGAATTCTTTAACACTTGGGTGAGCAACCAACAACTTAACTTTATTGTTTGAAAACACATGTCTAAATTTTTTCAGACTTCTAACAACAGCAAGCACATGCTTTTCATCATTAGTATACCTTAATTCGTAGTCCTTAAGTCATTGACTGAAAAAAGCCAATGGCTGCTCCAACCAATGTTTATTTTGTTGTACCAACATAGCAGAGATGCTGTCAATATTTCCATAAGCATATAAAATCCTTGGAAAAATCAGGATATAGAACGGTAGGTGCTGTTGCTAACGGTCTCAAAATATCATTTTCCTTCCTTAGTCCAGCTGAAAGACACATTCTTTCTCTTCATAGATATTAAAGGGCTTTATAAATCAGCTATACTAGGTATACACCTCCTAACAAAGTTAATTCTACCTATGAAACTTTGCAAACTTTTCTTGTGTGCTGGTAAAGGAAGAGCTAGTATAACACTTACTCTTTCAGGATCAATAGTAATTCCATGTTGTGAAACTACATAACCCAACAATTTGCCTTCATGGATAATAAACACACACTTTTTTAGGATTGAGTGATATCCCAAACTCTCTACACCTTAAAAAAATTTGCCTCAAATGAATTAAATGATCTTTAACTTCCTTAGAGAAAACATTGATATCCTCAAGATAAACCAACACTATCTTGTACATAAAACCTGTTAAAGCCATGCCCATAGCTTTTTGAAAGGTCGCCCCAGCATTGGACAAACCAAAAGACATTTTCTTATAAGCCATTGTGCCCCATTTTGTGGTAAAGACTGTCTTATATTGGTCCTCCACCATAATCTGATTCTAGCCTGAATATCCATCAAGCAAGGAAAATCTTTCTGAACCTAAAACTTCTTGAAGGATTTGTTCCATGGATGCAATGGGTGACGGTCTTTTAATGAGGCTCTATTTAAGTCACGAAAGTCAACACACAACCTTATCTCTCTATTCTTCTTCCTAACAGGTACAAGGTTAGAAACCTAAGAGGTATGCTTGATGGGAAAGATAATACTACTCTTAATCAGCTTGTTTAATTCCTCTATAAGTGGTTCAAGTTTAGAATCTAAGGGCCTTTGCTTTTGTCTCACAAGTTTGGCATTAGGCTCAAGCTTAATGGTGTGTTGGGTAAGGTGAGGATTAAGCCCTTTCAAGTCACGATGCTCCCATGCAAAAATATCACTAAACTTTTGAAAAAGCTGAATAAAAACGTGCTTTTTCTTTTGTTGTACATACCTTGCTCAATTTGAGTAGCTTACTTTTGACAACCTCTACTTCTTCATAATGATCTTATTGAACTTGCATGCTGGCTTTTGGCTTCTTAGCTTGATCATCAGTATTAAAAATAGGCTCTAAAGTAACCAAAACCCTTGGCATTTTATTGTTTTTTAGCTGAATGATTTGTTTATCATACTGTTGTTGCAACCTCTCTTGATTAGCATGTGAAAACTCAGCTTCTTCCCTCAAGAAATTCATTATATGCTGATCACTATCAAACACTTGCCATTGAATGTTATTATCAGGGATAGCTAGCCTAACAACATTCTTAACATGTTGACGACTTCTATCACTACTATTCTCTTTGGAATATCAAACTCAACACCAATAGCAACTATTCTATTAGCACACTTATTTTGATTTCTAGGTATAGATATCAAATTAAATGCATTAAATCCTTCTAAGAGATCCCATACCCCATGCTTGTAAGATTTTAACAAATCATTCTTAGTGACATTAAGATTTCTCACATGATTCACAACTAATTTGCTGTCCCCACACACTTTTAAACAGCCAATACCCCTTCTTCTTGCCCATTCCATGCCATGGATGAGAGCTTCATATTCAGCAGTATTAATTGTGCAACTAAAAAAAAACCTGAAAACTGAATAATACCTCTCACCTCTTGGGGAAACTAGCATACTTCCACCACCAACACCAACTCTACTCCTTGAGCCATCAAAAAATAACTACCAAACCTCATTATCTTGCTGTCCACACTGCTGTTCTGCACTCTTTTCAAGGTTAGGCATAAAAGAATCAGCCTCATGCATTAAATACATACCTAAGCCAGCTTCTTTTACCTGCTCACATGGATAAACTACATGCTTTTGAGCTGCCCATTCAGCAAGAAGAACATTTGGTATGCCCTCAGTTTGTGTATTACCTTCTTGAATAGTAGGCTGCTCATGTTCATTTGCAATCAAGTTGGCATTAATAGAACCTGGAGTGTAAGGCTCAATATGATCTTTGGCTATGGGCTCTGATTTGATAGTAAACTTAGTGCCATACCTAGTTCTAAACAACATATGAGACCAATCTGAGGACAAGTAACCACCTATCTTTGCAGTAAAGTCTCTAGATAAACACAAAACAAAGTACGCTTGAAGGTCAATGACAAAGATATCATACTAGATGGAAAAATTGGGGCAGGCATGAAGAGTCACACTTAGACCTTTGATAACTCCTATGCTGTTAATGGCTGTCCCATCAAGTTGTACCACTCCTTTGGTTAGGGGTTCACAGGCAAGACCAAGTTTGTCAACAACATCCTTAGGCATTGTAGAGCTGCTTGCCCCTGAATCAATCATATAATTATGAACAAGGTGCTGTCTATTAATTAGGGATACATAAAAAGGAGGTGGCTTGACATCTTTGGCTTGCTGTCCACTACTTTTTTCAACGTTGCTATTGGTAAGGAAAGCTTTAGAAGGATCTTTGGCAGGCTCATTAGATATGGATAGGCTAGATAAAGCATTTTGCAACAGCTCTTTTTGACTTGGGATTGACAATGAACCCCACAGACATGCTTACATTAGCTTTCTTCATATGGTCCAAAATACTAAAGGGTTAAAGTACTCACCTTTGGCTGCCCTTTAGAAACAACAATATCCACTTGATGATGCAATAGCTGGGGCTGCCCTCCATGTTGTTCTTAGCTGGCCAAAGTCTAATTTCTTTACAAAATACAAATATTTTGCTCATTGAATAGACCAGCAACTCCTTTACCCATATTTGGCACTTGGGAAACATCATTATCAGCACACTGTCCTATGTCAACAACCCTCTTTTTAGACCTTGTATTGGTTGCAATCGATGAACCAGCTTGATTAACTCCACAAAATTCCTCTCCTTGCCAATTCAAGAGAGTTGTTTCACGTTGTTGCTCCTCATGCAGCTTTGTGGGTGGTTCAAATGGTACATTTTCTTGCACCTTGTGTTAAGTTTTAGGATAGCTGCAAATGTAATAGCACTCTATGTTGTATGTGTTTTCCAAATGCAGCAATCTCTCTTTCATTTATATTGAGAATGAGGATAGGAGAGACATGTCCCTTCACGGGACATGTTTATTCATTATTATGAGATTAATATAATGACAATTGATTATGTAACTATATATACACACACACACACGTTATATCTCTGAATCATTATTATATTAATTTCTCCTAATACTATTTTAGATATATATCTATATATATTATATCTCACATAATATATATATATATATATATATATTTTTTTTCAATAGTCACATGATTTATCCGACAGAAGCTACAAATCATCAACACTCCCTCTTAGCTAGGGAGAATAAAATCCATCCAAGAGAGCAACACAAAGTTAATTGTGAAAGTTTTATTTTAGATATCACCTCATTGTGATATTAGAGATATGGTCTGACCAAGCATAGTTACAAGCCTCAAACTCGCCTCGGACTTGGCAAGGTCGGATTGGCCTCAGACTCGGCCTCGGCGGCCAGACTCGACAAGGAGAAAAACCCAAGAAATTCAAACATTTTTAAGGATTTAAAGCATTTCTCATGCATCATTTAGTCAATTAACTTCAAATACACAATAATTGAGATAAATAGAACCTACTTTGCACACATATACAAGTTTACAACTTTACATAGATCGTGAAAGTATAAAGTTATAAACTGTTAAACTAAATAACACACTAGAAACTGAAATATAAATAGTTTCACTGTCAAATGTCTACAATATTCATGGAATATGAAATCCATGGAATCAAAAGTTCAAAACATATATCAAAACTAGGCTCATAGCAGCCTATCCCAGTGTCTTCCTACGAGTACGCCTAAGATAGGTCATGGAAGATTGTGTAGCCATCTTCTCTCCCTGTGTCTGAGGCTGACCCTTAGTGGCATCCTCATCATCCCCATCCTCATCATTCTCATCCTCATACTCCTCATCATCCTCGAAGTCAGATCCATCAGTCTCAGGCTCAGGCTCAGGGTCATCCATTGGGTCTCCTCGCGCTCTAGCCTCCTCCTCTACCATCGCTACTGCCTTTGCTTCTCGATCCACTTGATCAACCCATTCCAAGTCTTCATCACTGAAGACAGGATCATCAATCTCTGTGTTCCATTCTGCTTGTGGATCAACCTCCTCTAATTTGATAGGAGATGTGTCAGTGCCCAAGA
>MU224125.1:676585-728292 GCA_018584345.1 Thuja plicata
ACATGAGGTCAATGCAATGAGCAGCACAAGGGGTCCAAAACAAGTGGGGGTGCCTCTCCATAAGGAGTTTACTTGTAGCAACATAATTTGCTGCATTATCTGTGACAATCTGTACCACATTCTCCTCGCCCACCTCCTTCATCACTTCTTCCATTATCTCACAAAGATAGTTAGCATTCTTTGTTTTCCCTGAAGCATCAATTGATTTCAAAAACACTGTGGCACCTGAAAAAAAGAAGTAATTTAGTACAATCATAGTTTAAAATCTTAGTCACTAAATCGATAGTTTAAGTTTTAACTTTACTACTAGTAAGTAGTACTACTACTAACTTCTAAGTACAAGTTCTGCTATCTACAATTACTTGATGAGGAGACAAGAAAATTCAGCAGTGTTCTATTTCTTCTATTAGTTCAACCATCAGTCATGATGGTGCAACCCTTCCTCCTCCATACATCACGCTGCTCTTCAATTGCAACTTTTACAACAGACACTTTTTGGGTCAAAATAGGACCTTTTAGCTCCTCATCATTAGGGGCTTTGAACCCCGGACCACAAAGAGTAACAACAGCCATCGCAATTTGCCAATAAGGACAAGTTAAACAAACAGAAATAGAATAAGTATTAAGTATACAAATAAGTTTTACTTTCAACTTTAAAAATTAATATAAGCAAGAAAAATAAGACATAAATTAAAATAATAACAAGTAGTAGTACCTTGCAGCATTAAATGGAAGGTTGTTGTAGAAAAAGAAATCTCCAAGTGCCATTTTTGCAGCCTCATGCTTCTCCTTATTCCAACCCATGCTCTCAAGCAATGGTTGGGCACCCGAAGTCGTGCGTGGAACAAAAATAGAATCTAGTGTGGATTTATACTTACGAATCCGAGGCCCAAGTGTCACACTCACAGTACCACTACTAGATGGAGCTAATGGAGAATGAAGAGATGAAGAGGTATCCCCAGTGCCACCTATGCTTGCCATTTCTTCTTGTTGCTTCCTTCTCAATTCTTTTCTCTCTTCAAATGACTCTAAATGAGCTTGCATTTCACGTTTAACATCTTTGGGGCATTTTAGGCATGGCTTAGCATCATGCCCTGATATATGTGCTAGGTGATATTTCAATCGGTTAATACCTCCATCATTATATTGAACACGACAATGCCAACATATAACTACTCCTTTTCTTGGGCCGGGGATGGCATAAGCCTTATCTCTTGCTACGAAAGAAGGGTTAGCAAGTGGATAATATTTAGGTTGAGCTGTTGATGAACTACCCTCCGGCTGAGACATTATGATTATGTTGCTGCTGCAATATATCATAAATGAAAAAAAAAAAGCATCTAAAATAAAAAAATCAAACACTAGGGCAAGCAGGACTTCTTACTTTTCAAGTTTTTCATCAACAAAAAATGGAACAAATGTAAAGACTAAAACAACAAAATGGAAACCGAAATATGATTCATTAATGTAAAAAATTCAAAAAACAACACAAAAAATGTAACTTACCTCTTCAAAATTGATCAAAAATGGAAGTGCAACTCTTCTAATGTAGATGCCTCCTCCAAATGCTTCTTTTAGCTCCTCTCAATGTGTGAATGCAAGCTACAAACTTGCACAAACAATCAAACAATCGATCTATGAGAGCCAATCGATTTGCTAATCTTTTTCCTAAAACCCCAATACTCTTCTCTCAAGCCTTTTTTTCTCTCCTCTCCTTGTTTGCATGTGATAGAATGACCTTTTTAGGTCAAAGACATAACATATAAACCGGTCAAAGAAAAAAAAAGCAATTAAAAATGTTTTATTTAAGTCTTTTTAAGACTTCTGCCGCGATAGAGTCTTGGGCTCGGGATTTGTCGAGTCCAGAGAGTCCACGGACTCGGCGAGTTTGATTGGACTCTGCTGGACTCGGGCGAGTCTGAGTTCAGAGTCACTTAGACTCTGCAGACCCGATTCGCCTCGAGACTCGTAGAGTCCAGCACGGACTCGCAAAGTCCTGTAACTCTGTGACCAAGAATATCAAGTCTCATGATATTCACCATAACTCATAAAAATATCATCTCATGATGATGGGAGCATTGGCCACAAAATATTAAGTCACATGATATTCACCAAGTACTTAGAGTAATGGCCTACCAACATCAAGTCTCATGATGTCCACAAAGTACTCAAAAGTTTATAAAGATACTATCTCATGATATTGGGAGCATTGACCTGTAGAATATCAAGTCGCATGATATTCACCAAGTGCTCAGAGTAATGGCCTACCAACATCAAGTCTCATGATGTCCACCAAGTACTCAACAAATGTCCATAAGTAATGTGCACTTACCATAGGAACATTCATATCATCTATCATGATCTGTTTCAGCCATCATAAGATGTCTATCACAATAGAAGATCATGGCTTATTTAAGGAACTCAATCCATCATGCAAGATATCATCTACCATGATCTGTTTCAGCCATCATAAGATGTCTATCATGATAGAAGATTAAGTTATTGTAAGATCGTCATCTTCCAATAATTTTTACAAATACAAGTGATAATCATTTTGAAGTCGTCACTTCCTCATGATGTACACAGGGGGCAGGCCCATTAAAAATATGGAGTCACACACATGGCATCCACCATGCCTTAGCACAAAGGGTGGAAACAAGGGATTTCACCTTGAACCTCTCTCACAGAGAAGAACTCATTGAACAGATATCAATCTGTTGATCTTTTCATCCAAGATTGCTCAAGATAACCTGTCAGACTCCCTCTGAATCTAATATCAATCTTTTGAGCTCCTCATCCAAAGTTACCTCTGAAGTGTCAGACTCCCTCTGAATCTGATATCAATCTTCTTTTCCTGCAAGAGCATCCCCGGAAAAGATCAAGGCAAATAGTTCTTATAGTACGTATAGAATGTAATATTCAAGGATAATAAATACTTATCTGCGCATCAACATCCTTGACACAAGTTGCTTCAATGAAGGTCCATATGCAACAAATCAGAAAACGTCTATAAAGATTGAGTTTTCCAAAGACCCTTGCCTGAGGGCCCAAAATCTCTACCAACCCCTACCAAACTCTTCAATCACTCCTTTGGATTCTTAACACTCTGCTACAATTCACTTGACCTTATTCTTTGCACTTGGTGTGGACAAAAGTTTGCAACACAACTTCACTCACTGGATTTCACATAGACCCGTACACAGTCGGTCATAACTTTTGAACCCCACACTTTTTGCCCAATCGCTCCGGTGAGATTCTTCGCAATTTGTTTATCACCAACATATCTAAAATGCAGCAAAATCCGACGGTGTATTTCTGAGATATGGTCCCTGTACTGAGACTGTATTTTTTGAGACAATCACACATTCACCATCAACAAACTACTCTCTTACATTTGCAATCTGGCTCTGATACCATAGCACTCTAGCACTCTATGTTGTATGTGTCTTCCAAATGCAGCAATCTCTCCTTCATTTATATTGAGAATGAGGATAGGAGAGACATGTCTCTTCATGGGACATGTCTATTCATTATTATGAGATTAATCTAATGACAATTGATTATGTAACTATATAAATATACACACACACACATGCAATATCTCTAAATCATTATCATATTAATTTCTCCTAATACTATTTTAGATATATATCTATATATATTATGTCTCACATAATATATATATATATATATATATA
Source organism: Thuja plicata (assembly GCA_018584345.1). NCBI lineage: Eukaryota > Viridiplantae > Streptophyta > Pinopsida > Cupressales > Cupressaceae > Thuja > Thuja plicata. The sequence goes on from MU224125.1 coordinate 680,284, forward strand.
TTTTCAATAGTCTCATAGGATTTATCCGTCAGAAGCTACAAAACATCAACACCCTGCGGTTACTGTAAACCATTAGAGCTTGATTTATAACACCATTGGTGCAAGTTCTTTGATTATGCGGCTGATTGCATGGGAAACACCACTCATACTCCCGTGCCAAGTTGTTTTGTGCAGGTACAAGCTCTTTTGATCAGCTAGCAGCATTAGGATTGTAAACTTGATAAGGTTTAGAATTCAAAGCATGCCTTTGGGCTTGATTATTGGGCTGATAAGGAGGCCAATTTAACTGGTTTTGCTGATATGTGGATTGATAAGGAGGTTGATAAAGTCTGAAACTTTGATTTTGCTGCCTCTTGATGTTCACAATCTCATTGCCAAATGTTTTCAAAAGGTCTTTAATCTCATGTAGCTCATAGGATGGAGGTGGAAGAGTGTTTTCTTGGGCAGTAGGCTGATTTCTTATTGCTGGTAATGATGGAACAATAGCAAGAGGAGGGACTTGCAAAGTTGCTGATGGCTGCATTTCAGGGAAAATTGGCATGGGTGGTCTTGGTGCAATTTTCCCAGCTTGTATGAGGCTATTTTCAGCCCTTATTGCAATAGCATAGGCAGCTGGGAGTGCAGTACCTTCCAAAGATCTTATCATAACAAAGATATCACTGTTAAAAGCTCTCAAATAACACAAAAAAGTATGATCAGCAGAGGGTCTCACCATTTGAGGAACTCTCTCCCATGTCTTTTGAAAACGGAAGTTAAAATCCGTCATATGCTCATGAGGAGCCCTCTTGATTGACCACTCCATCAAAGACAAATGATCAGATTTGTCTTCAAAGAAACTGCAAAGCTCAACACCCAGTTGGTCCCATGAGATTATATAATTCACCCTCAAGCATCTAAACCATTGCAAGGCTTTTCCCTAGAATGACATTGCTGGCAATCTCACCACAACATTGTGTGCTGTTTTATGATGCAGTGCACAAAGATTAGCCACATCTTTCATATGTTCAACCGGGGTAGTTTGATCCTCTCTAGTAAAGAAAGGAATAGTCTTCAATGCAGCTACTGTGATATCATCATGTTGGGCTAACTGTAAAGGGTTTCCTTGATTGAAAGGAACAAAAATCTGATTCCTAGGTAAAGCCATAGGAATTAAAGGAACTTGGTATCTTGGGGCAGCAATATGGGGTCTTATAGCAGGAGGAGTAGACTTGGTTCTTTTAGAGTATATAATAGTTTTCTTTGGTTTCTTAGTTACTCTCCCTCTTCTCGTAGGTGGGGATAGCTGTAAATATTCAAAAGGAGCTGAACTTCCACTTGTTTGTATCTTTTTCATAAGTTGCAATGCACTGTTTTTACTTTACCAAAGCTCAGAGTCGCCAGGTATGTGATCTTCCTACATCTTGAAGGCTAAAATTATTGTTGAACACACCAAAGAGCAGTAAAAAAATTACAAAAATAGACTGAAAATCAGTCCTCGAGTCCCATCGGGCGTGCCAAAAACTGTTATCAACTAGATTTGCACCCTATTGAACTTGAAGCTCAACAATCTATTGAAACATGAGAATGATCCCATGTGTGGGTACCTTATATGAGATCAAACCTCTGGAGAAGGTTGGCTTCCTCTTGGTACTCACCTATACTAATCTTAAGTTATTGACTTTCAGAGGAAAAGGGAAAGAGAAAAACTTGACAATGACAGAAAAGGCTTTTGAAAATGTAACTACAACTGCTATGGTGATGCACCGTATTGATACTAAGCCTATATCATTGTTTGACACAAACTTCAATTATTCAAGTGATTTTACACTATCTACAACAATACATTTGTCCATGTATCATCATTTTGTAAGAAGAGAGTCCATAAGTTCAACTCTCAAAAGGAAAATTTCATAAGTTTTCACAAACTAAGAGACTGATTTTTCTTAACTCTACAATTGAAAACCTACTTGGATGCATGTATTTTTGTTGTTTTAAGGTGTTGCAAATATAACATAACTCCAAGGATTACATGGAAACCACATAGACCAAATGCTAACTGCAATGATACACACAAGAAACAAGCTTTTGAAGGCAAAATAATTGAATTTCATTGATAAAAGGTGTTTGTACTGTTACGGTAAATTGATGTTGTATTAAACGGAGGAGATGAAAACTCATATATATTTACAAAGACGATGTTTCTAAAAGAAACTATCGTGAACTAAAGACAAAAATAGAAACTACCAACTAAACTAAAGGCTAACTAAGATGACCATTAAAGAAACATAACAATATTCTAATACCCTCCCTTAATGGTCATCGTCTAACTACCATGCAGAAGACTGTATATGTCTTGTCATAAATTCTTCAGAACATTTTGTTGTTGCTGAGACCCTCCTTAGATCTACAAAATGTTAATGACCAAGAAGCCATCCAATATGATGTTGGGTAACAAAGGTATTACTCCCTGTAGCTAGAGACATCGAGATGAAACTGAAACCACGATTTTGAGAAAAATCGCCAAACCCTTTTGTAGATGAGAACTACGCCCCAAGACAGATTGCAAGATGATTCACCAAGAACTTTTGCAGATGAGCACTACAACTCAACACAGACTGCAAGAAGCCACGATTTTTAAGGAGAAAAATCGAAAAAACTAGACACGATTTTTGAGGTGAAAAATTGATCAAAACCGAAAACAGAATCCGTGACATGGATCAGAGAATACAAAGCTTCATTTTTGAAGAAAAACGGTAAAACCCAACAGATAATTTTTGAGGAAAGAATTATAAACCCATCTAGAATTTTTTTTAAGGGAAAAATTAATTAAAACCCATGATATAATTTTTTCCTTAAAAATTACTAAATCCCACATAATATTTTTTAAGGAAAAAAATATTGAAACTTAGGTCGCAGAGGACAAGGAAGACATCCACAAGCACAAAAAAAGGCAACAAAACTCATGTCATGCGAGCTCAACTCACAGGAAAAATGACACCAAAAGGGTAGCAAAAACTGCCGTTGCATAAAGATACAAAAACCCTCCTGTCGCAAGTAGTTGTGAGCACCACCCATGACTAGAAACTTCATCCGCTAGTTGTAAGGAGGTCTATAAAAGATAACTTTGTTCACAGCAATTGCATCTAAAAACATGGGCAACTCCTTCGCGATTTACAAAAATGACACTAATAACCTTCGCGGACAAGGAAAAAAGGCCCAAAAAGGAGCTTGAAAAACCTAGACGACACATTATTTAGCCTTGCCATCGCAGGAGAAACCCCCAAAACATACAAAAATAGGGGTCTGAACACATCGCGTGCTGGAGAAAACAAGTAGCACGGGTAGAAAACAAGACTAAAAACCACACGCAAAAAATACCCCATTCTCAATCTCGTCGCGTGCACAAAAAATGCCATACCAAGATGAAACCACGTGCAAATGCAATGACTTGTCATTGTGCAAATAATAACTGTGGTGTTTTTGAAAAAAGCGCAAAAATCTGAACGACTCGAACCATAAATTTCCCTGCTCGCACGGGCACTGAATTTTTTTTTCTAGATGCATGCAAAAACCCTCCACAAACGGAAGTGAGCCACGAAAATCTACTGGGTGGCCGTGTTTTTGAAAAAACATTGAAAATACTCACGCGAAAGAAAGGAAATCACGAATGATAGATTAAAAAGACGCACCGATCATAGGCCGAAAATTTGACTGAAAACTTTAGTCGGGTTTTGGAGAATCAATTGGAATAATTTCGGAAAATTTTCACTAATATCAAATTAGGATTAATTTTTTTTGAAAAAATGCTCTTGTGCTTTGATACCAGCAGAAAACTCAAACGCGGGTTTCAGACAACTTTTGGAGCCACAAAATTTTCCAAATGGATTTAGCATGAAAACCTTAGATGGGTTTGTACTGGAGTAGATAAAAACCCAAACAAATTTCTCAAAAAGAAATTTGAAGATCCCACAGAAAAATAATTTCGAAAATTTTTGGTGCCTAGATAATTTCGAAATGAAATTATAATTTTTTTTTGAAAAAATTTAAAAACCTAGCTCTTATACCATGTTACGGTAAATTGATGTTGTATTAAATAAAAGAGATGAAAACTCCTTATATAGATTTACAAAGATGATGTTTCTAAAAGAAACAATCGTGAACTAAAGACAAAAATAGAAACTACCAAATAAACTAAAGACTAACTAAGATGACCATTAAAGAAACATTACAATATGTACAACGATATAGACTTTGAATAAACTGGCTATTGCTTGAAAGTAAAAGATTACAAATGCTATCCAGTTACAAAATGACTGATATTTGTGAGTTACAAGACTATTTTTTTGCTACAAAGAGCTTCAAAAAGCTATAGTATACAGCAAAAGATGCAAGAACCCCCTACAATTGACTTTACAACTTCCTTTTATCTCCTTTTCAAAAAGAGAGAAAAAAGGAGAACTAAGAGAGAAAAAGAAAACCAGAGACCTGTTCCATGCTCGAAAGATCTTCAATAACTGCTGTGGGTCGAATCTAACTGAAATGGTTCATAAAAGCCTTCCAAACTGCTCCACACTGATTCATGAATGCTTGAAAGTGCTCTTTGAATGTAGCCACATCTCTTAGAAGCTTTAAAGAGCCTCTAAATACTTGGAAAGGCTTAGGAAAAGTCTTCAAACTGCCCTCCAACTGCCCTATATCTGCTCCAGCTGCTGTCCACCACCTACCATCATTATAGGACATGTGCAAACAGGGTGTGAAAAAGTCAAAAAAATTCTTGGGTGGATGGAAAGTAAATATGGCATTTATGACCTTCAAAGTCTCTTCAAAATGTGTAATAATGACCCACAACTGCTACTTACATGAACTTCAACTTTGAGATGTCTTTTGTGTTTGTGAATAAAAAGATTTTAAGAGTTAAAAACTGCTCTTTTCCTGAGTATGCTTGCATTCATTCATCATTCCCAGTTATGAAACCATAGCCACTTGCATCCTTTGACTGTCACTTGTCGTTGTTTCTTGATCATCTTCATGACCTTAATGTCACCTTTTGATGTCTCTTGTGTTTTCTCTTTGCCCATTGGACTGCTATAACAATCAGCATAACTGTGAGCTGCCTTCTTAACCTCACTGTCTCTTTCATGGTACTCTAAGGCCATCCTCGTGCATTTCATTCTCACTGTTCTTCAACATCATTTCTTGTGTGTCACTATTTCGTGCTCATTGTTCTCATGATAATATCTTCATTGATCTCACTGTTATAGCATGGACATCTCTTCATATCTGTCATTAATGACAGTGACATCTCTGCTGTTTTATGTCTTCGACACCTCTATGTTTTGCATCCTTAAGTGTCTATATGATTTGTGTTCTCAGTGTCTTTCTCTGTCTACTCTTTCACTGCCCTTACATGGTAGTAATTATCATTCACATTGTTGTTCTTTCATTCTTGATATCACTGCTTTCTTTTTTGCATTGATTATTGGTTTGATCTTGAAACATATTTCATCAGACAAGCATTAATATATCACCTTATAGCATCCACTCAAAGGTATTGCTTATCACTGTTTTGAAACTCTAGATGCCTTTACATCATGTACTGTCAAAGACCTTTTGAAAGCTGTCTCATCCTTTGGACTTGGGTTTTGCCATCCACTACTACTGCTGCACTATACCTTTCATGCAGCTCTTTCAACCCAAGGAACACCTATGGTGCTTTGAACAATCTTTTCATAGTGTCCTTGAAGACCTTCAACCTCTTCATAATGGCTGTCGTCTTTTATTACTGTAGCAGTGGAAATTTCTTCCTGAAACATTATTTCACTACTTTGAGGCATTTTTATTATCACTGCCATCTATGTGTTAAGACCACTATTATCTCCTTGATCATTACAACAAGGTTGCATCACTGTCATACAACAGTCATGCTCTATATCTCCTTCAGGGCAGTGCCTTTACTCTTCATTTCTTGCTAAATGAATTCCCTTTTATTACTTAGACGTGATCTTGGTCACTATCTTTCATTATCCATGACTGCACATTTGCACTATATATGTCCTGCTAATCAATCCTATGTGACATACTTGTGACATTCACCTCATTGTGACTGTTTCTTCTCTATGGGAGAGTACATGCATCTATGAAACAATCATTACGTCTATAATAAGGGAGTGAAAGACAGTGTAAAGACCCAAAGAACAATCCTTCTATGCTTTTGCAAGAACATGAGGAGTTAGAGAAACCATTGCACCTTTGGGGACAATGAAAATACCTCAAGGGAAAGAGAAAATATGATGTCTGATGACTGTTCACTTGAGTCCTTTCAATGGAATCATAATCTACATATCTACATGTCACTACCCTCACTTGGTCATCCTTCTTTAAAATTAGAAGAAAAGAATAGTCTCTTTGCTTCCTAGATCGTGAAAGATTCCCCTGACCGCCTTCATTGCTATATCCTTGTTGATCTCTTGTATGAATGCTATTCAAGCTCATTGGTTGGGCTTCTCATTCTTGCTGTGGACTGCATACTACTCTCCTTTGACAGTAACTATACTCCCTTTAGCTCCTTCACTGTCAAAATCACTGCTTCAATGGTCCTTCATTACCACTGCCTCTGGCCTTTAGTAACAGCAGTGTTACTGCCCTTGTACATTTGACTACCACCACTATTTTGATACATTGCCAATGCTTTTCTTTCAACCTCATTTCTCATTGTTACCTTGCAGTCCTGATCGCTATTCTCAGGCATCATGCTTCACTGTTCTAAGCTCCCTTCATGACATCCACCCATTAAAGACATTGAATACAACTCTGTCAACAATGAAAAGCTTCTTGATAGAACTCAGAAAAAAACCCTCATAGAATAATGAATATCATCCCATAACAATGAATATCCACATAGAACAGTTAATACATATTGAAAAATAGTTAACTTTTGTTATGGGACAGCAGCGTTACCTTTCAAAACTTTGAATGTACTCCTCTTTTAAAAAAAAAAACTCTTCCTGTTTGCCGTGCTTTCATTTATATCTGCTTTTCCTTATGAAATCTGGCATACCACTCTTGAAATTCGCTTTCCTCTCATTGTAAACTGTTATTCTTTGCTAGATCCTTGGTTGTCATAATAAAAAGCTGCCATTAATGGTTGCTGTCCCTTTTATGAAAGCAGCTCTTCCCTCTTGGCTTTCAGAGATGCTTGACATGGCTGCTCTTGCACGTGCCTGGTAACAAACTGGATGAGATAACACAACCCTTGAGACTACTTCCACCTCTCTCCTATGATGCTGAAATCATGCAACTGTTGCTCCTCACACCTAGCCGCCATTAGTGACTATTTTCAGCAGCAAAAATAATCTGAAGAAGGGCTAGGGTTCTTTTTTTGCGTGAAGCTAATCATGGTAAAAGAACTAACTCAAGTTAAAAGAGGCTTGAACCTAGCAATAGCTTTAACGAAAGCAAAGAACTTTTCCCTCCAAAGACTCGAAACTCAACATGGCTAAAAGAAATTTAGCTTCTCCTTATGTTTTGACTTTGTATTTAAACAAATACAATCTTAATTACATCTTCATGAGAAAACCCACAAAGAAATAGATAGAATTCAAAATAGAATGACCACCGCTTCTTTATAGACACGTGGTACTAGGCAAAACAAAATGGAGCAAAGAATAAAAATGAAACTCATTAAAGCCTGATATGTGAAAATGGGTAAGAGCATCCATTATGGTTTGTGGAATCAACAGTCCGGTCTCCTTGTATGATTGGTGGCATTTCACTTATTCCAATCGCTGGCTAACTCTGGTCTTCTTTATGTCGATATATTTGTATCGATTGACGCCTTATGTGTTTTAAGTCAATATTGCTTAAGTGATATCTTCTTCAAATCGATATCTGATATAGTTATTATATCGATTAGCATGACTATCAATTAATCTTATAGTCGATGCCATTATATAATGGATACTATCATGCTGACTTATCGACAAGTAATCCCAGTCGATTATATCTGTGTAATATTCCCCCCACCCCCCTGATTTTAATTTCCTAAATATGGGATATTTTTGACCTATTTGTTTTGCCTTTTCTGTTCTCGCTTCTTTCTTTTTTGTGTTTTAGGGTTTCGGAAGGAAAATACAAATGCTTGGAAATAATTAATGAGAGGAAATTGCAAACTGCGATTAGACACCCTTTTAACAATTTCAAACCCTAATATGCCAAGTGCAAAATTTAAATCATTAAACATACCAGGTTGCCTGCCAATTGAATTTATTCAATTGCTGATGTTAATGTTTGTAGCGTCAGTCGTATGATCATTTAGAGTACATATAATATATGTTGATTAATAATAATATATTATATATGTTATATTATTATTAATCATATGAAAATTTATTATTCAACATTAATCTATTATATTATTCTAAATTAATAAATGATTGATGAAACATTATAAGATTGATTAAATTATAATTAATGGGAAGAGGCATGTCCTTTCAAGGACATGCCTTTCTAAATACATATATATAATCAATTGTCATCATATTAATCTCAATAATAATGAATAAACATGTCCCATGAAGGGACATGTCTCTCCTAGCCTCATTCCCAATATAAATGAAAGAGAGATTGTTGCATTTGGAAAACAAAAAGAAAATATAAGAGTGCTATTACATTTGCAGCTATCCTAAAACTTAACACGGTATCAGAGCCAGACTGCAAATGTAAGAGAGTAGTTTCTTGATGGTAAATGTGTGACTGTCTTAGAAAATACAGTCTTAGTACAGGGACCATATCTCACAAATACACCGTTGGATGTTTCTGAATTTTGGATATGTTTGTGACAAACCAATTGCGGAGAATCTCACCGAAGCGATTGGAGAGAAAATGTCGGGTTCAAAATTTATGACCGACTGTGTACGGGTCTATGTGAAAATCCTGAAATCGACTTTCATTAAAGAGATATATTAATTTGTTATGATCGTGGTCAAACATTAACAAAGAAGCACGTATTCAGAAGCGTGTCTCTTTCTAGAAAGAAAGTATTAATTATAGAGTGTCACCTCTCTTGGAGCAATCAAGTCATTTCACAAGAAGACATGAGAATTGTTCAACGGTATAAGAGTGAGAATTGTACATTGTGGGGGGGAATAATAACCAATGTTACATTTCCATTTGAACCATCCTTAGTGGGGAGATAATTCAAAGGGGACATGTCTCTCAAATAATATGAGAAGGTGTTTTATGATTTGATGTATATGGACCTTAATTGAAGCAACTTGTGTCAAGGATGTTGATGTGCAGATAAGTATTTATTATCCTTGAATATTACATTTATCTACTCATTATAGTCTCTCTCTCATCTATATTTCTATATGTACTATAAGAGCTATTTGCCTTGATCTTTTATGGAGATGCTTTGCAGGAAAAAGAAGATTCATATCAGATTTAGAGGGAGTCTGACTCTTCAGAGGTAACTTTGGACGAGGAGCTAAGAAGATTGATATCAAACTCAGAGGGAGTTTGACAGTTCATCTTAAACAATCTTGGATAAAAAAATCAACAAATTGATATTTGCTCAATGAGTTCTTCTCTGTGAGAGAAGTTCGAGGTGAAATCCCTTGTTTTCACCCTCTACGCTGTGGCATGATGGATGTCATATGTGTGAATCCATATTTTTAATGGGCCTGCCCCCTGTGTAAATCACGAGGAACTGATGACTTCCAAATGATTATCACTTGTATTTGTTAGAGTTATTGGAAGGTGACGGACGATCTTACAATAACTTGATCTTCTATTGTGATAGACATCTTATGATGGCTGAAACAGATCATGATAGATGATATCTTGCATGGTGGATTCAGTTCCTTAAACAGACCATGGCCTTCTATTGTGATAGACATCTTATGATGGCTGAAACAGATCATGATAGATGATATTTTGCATGGTGGATTGAGTTCCTTAAACAGGCCATGATCTTCTATTGTGATAGACATCTTGTGATTGGCTGAAACAAATCATGATAGATGATAAATGTTCCTATGGCAAGTATTATTGAGGGTACATGTGCACATTACCTATAGGACATTTTTGAGTTATGGTGAATATCATGAGACTTGATATTCTTGGTCAGACCATATCTATGATATCATATTGAGGTGATATCTAAAATACTTTTTGAGTTATGGTGAATATCATAAGACTTGATATTCTTGGTCAGACCATATCTCTGATATTATTGAGGTGATATCTAAAATACTTTCTGAGTTATGGTGAATATCATGAGACTTGATATTCTTGGTCAGATCATATCTCTGATATCATATTGAAGTGATATCTAAATTATTTTTGGAGTTATGGTGAATATCATGAGACTTGATATTTTTGGTTAGACCATAGCTCTTGATATCATGATGAAGTGATATCTTCTCTCTTAAAAGTAATGGATCTTTTGTGAATTGCATTTTGATGAATTTTATCTTCCCTAGCTAAGAGGGAGTGTTGATGTTTTGTGTAGCTATGGTGAGGGCCATAAGTGTTGACACGGGAGACCACTACACATTTTGTTTGATCATCCTCCCTAGCTAAGAGGGAGTGTTAATGTTTGTAGATTCAGTCGTATGATCATTTAGAATACATATAATATATGTTGATTAATAATAATATATTATATATGTTATATTATTATTTATCATATGAAAATTTAATATTCAATATTAATTTATTATATTATTCTAAATTAATAAATGATTGATGAAACATTATGAGATTGATTAAATTATAATTAATGGGAAGAGGCATGTCCTTTCAAAGATGAAAGGACATGCCCCTCTCTCTCTCTCTCTATATATATATATATAATCAATTGTCATTATATTAATCTCAATAATAATGAATAGACATGTCTCTCCTAGCCTCATTCCCAATATAAATGAAAGAGAGATTGTTGCATTTGGAAAACAAAAAGAAAATATAAGAGTGCTATTACATTTGCAGCTATCCTAAAACTTAACACTGATGATAATTAATAACAACTACACGCAAGAATTTAGAATGGTGAAAATTGCTGATCAACCTTGGGATTCATGCCTAGACTGGCAGGATGCACATAATAATTCCCAAAGCCCTTGTGAGGACAATGTCCCAACATTGGGAATGTAATGGCTGGTTTATGCAAATCAATTCGGCCTGTTGCAGCAGTCAATGACCCAAAACCTAACCCTAGCAAGCCCTTGCCAGGTGTATAGCCTGCTCTAAATGGGTACGGCCCAATTGGTAATGGATGTAGCTAAAATATGGGAGCAAAATCAGTACAAAATCTGCCCTTCTCACAATTAACCAATATGCTGATAACACCCTCTGAATAATTCTTTGAATGCTCCACCAAAATCTGTTATTGAAAGCTACATGTAGTGATATCCTTGGGTGATCTTTCACTCCTGCAGACACAAATCTATGAGAGATTTTGTTCTCAAAGATTGAAAAATATTTAAAACCCTTGTTTCTCCTCAAGCTCCAAATTTTTGCATTCAAGAATGCCCTCCAATTGAAGTTTCAATAATCTTTTATTTCACCTCCAAAAACCCACGTACAAATTTGGGATTTGTATTTTTTAGAACTTTATTTCAATTACCCTTTTATTATTTCATGAAATTATTATCACCCGGGCGTCCACTTTATTAATAAATTCGTGGTGACTTTATAAAGTCACTTTATAATAAAGTAATGTTAATTTATTTAAATAAAACATAAAGTTCATGTATATTAACTTTAATATTTAAATATTTATTCATTATCTACTCCTAGCCATTGAAGACTGGCAACAAATGTTGAGCTTGTGTCCCACTGGCGACGCTAAAGAATAGCAGTACCTCTTAAAAAATAGGAGGTTGGCTTTGAGCCTCTGAAATGCCACCAATTAACATTTCATCATTCTGCTGACTTGTGGGAGATCACCAAAGTGTGTTGAACCATCCTAATGCCTTACTATAAATAGTAAGGTCGGTCCCCAGCGTACAAGTGACTTACTATAAATAGTGAGAGTGCCCAAACAAAACCTGAAGCATTCCTGGAAGGCAAACCTCAAAGTGCACTGAGAAGGAAAACTCAGGAGAATGACACCCAATGTGCCCACTGATGAAGCCAGAATGGTCTCCAAATCATGATATTAGCATACGGAGACCCAAGACATAGGCCAATCCCTGGAAAACACTGACACTAAGGAAGGGGCAAAAATGGGGACATGACAATCTGCTCCTTTACATTTTCCATTGGTTGATCCTTCGTCCTGAGTCAATATCATTCTTCCATTATCCCATCCACTTATAGACTTTTTTGCCACATGTGTCAGTCGATTATGTATTCAATAACATCGTTGATTTGTTACCGACTTTGTGAGATCACCGACTATTAGATGATGTTAATTGATAGCAAAGATTATACTATCGATGCTCGGTAATATCGATCACACTTCCCATTGATACATGAAATAATTGATATCATTAAGAGTCAGTGCTTGTAGTCTCATACTTATGTCAATGTTACATTCTATGCATTGGTGACTTCCATAATAATGATTCCATGCTTGCATATGAAGACTTTCTTCATCTCTGATTTGATCTCTATATGATGATGCCAAAGCTATGTAACTTTTATAATCTCATTATCTTTTTCGAAGGTGATCATCAACTTAGTCTTTGTATATGGCTAGGAAACCATCTTATTTATAAGACTTCATGGTTTCCTCCTTCCTTATTCTCCTACCATTATCTATTAAAGTGTACTCCTAGCTAAATCTACTAACTTCTATCTACTATGGGTGTTCAAGCACTGCCACTCCTCGTCCAGGTGTCTTGATGCTCTAGTGGGATTGATTAAAAAATGTGGACATTACACGGTGGCTGCCAGTTTTACATCCCAAATATGATTTTGCAATATGCACCCAATGTGCAGGCCATTTGGTGGAGAAGTTGATGCAAAGGAGAAGTGCAACTAAGGTAAATTACCAACTGCTTGGAAATCATCAAACTATAATATTCATTTGATTTCCAATTGCACACCCAGAAATAGGTGTCTGACTTCTGGTGGTATGCACCTTGAATTTTTTTTGAAAAACATGCATGTTGGATGAACAGCGCTGCCAATTGAACTTCTATTATTACAAAGAATTTGCACAATATGATCATCTTGGTCTCTTTCCTTTGTGATCATCCTCTCTTCCATGGGATATATGCATTTTAACTAATCTGTCCCATCAATCTTAACTATTTCGATTGACTCAGTCTTCATTTGGCATGAATAAAACTTGGCCTTGATGATATCAAACTTTATATTCATGAAGTCTAACAGTGAATTCATAGTTTGCCACATGATTTATTAATAATTTTTTGAAACGCACAATTGTGTTTTTTGATTACTATTTTATCGAATTCTAGGACTAAATAATTAATAGTTTAAATTTTTGGCAAATAACTTTTCTTTAGAATTATCATGACCTGAACATTTTCTAACCAGTATTTTTGACAATATATAAGAATAGGGCTATAAACTGTATACATGCGCATTTGCTTGCTGATGGCTTCATTGCACTTATGCTAATCTTTAGACCGCAAGGAGGATGCACTTTTATCAGTTGCTTGATCTTCATGTCACTAATGTGGAAGATACCTGATTGTCTGTCTAAGTGCTTCGACTAATACAAAAGTTTGCGCATATAATACTAAAGGTCTTCACAAATACTAGGAAGGTTACAGTCTTCAAATATGATAATTTTTTTTTCTAGAACGGAAAAGACACCAGCTGAAAGATAGACATATTATGATTTGCAACTACAGATCTCAAGATTCTCAAGGAATTTGGAGGTTGAGCATGCAGCCTTAATTTATTGCAACTGTGTCTGACGAGTCAATATATTGAGATCATGCGAGAATTTTTTCCATATAAAGAAGCTGGGAATGGGTGTTGGCTTGAACTTGTCAACTAAAGAAAATAAACCTCATAGTATATTTTTGGTGCCTTTTGCTTACCTTTGTATGTTTCTCTGGCTTATTTTCCATTTTCCTTGTGCACGATAATCAGTTTGACGTGCAGTGTGTGGATTATGTTTTCAAATTTTGGGAAACATTTGAATAGTTTTTGACTCAGTCATGATAGTGTTCCAAAATTTTTCACCTCTATTCTGTTTGGTGAAAAGCTCATGCATCTTAACTCAGCTCAATGAACGCAATATACTCAATAGATTGAGGGTACATACAACTTCTGATTTCTAGGAATATCTCTGCCTTTTAAGGTTATAGGTGCTATTTAGAATACTGCCTTCCAGACTAGAAGTTCTCCATATAGTGGAAAAGGCATGTGTCTAGTGATGATTATATCTGAAATTTGCTTTTTCAGTATTTAGTGCAAAAGTTTTGTTTTCTGATGTGGAAGTACATTCATTTTGAAGTATATTCTGGTAATCTTACTTCTTGAGGGTTAAGCTACGCACCACCTGATAATTCTTACTAATATGCTCAGATGATTGTCGCGGGTGGTGGCATTGGTGTCGAAGTATTCAATCGGGGCTTGGTTCCACTGGCATATAATATAAAGAAAAGAGTATCATTGACTGGCGAGTTAGAGGAATTCTGGGATGGGGTATACCTCTTGTTCACATACTTCGGAAAGCCAGATAGAGTTCAAGAGCTTGAAAGAACGATTAAAAGAGATGATGATATAATTCGTTCATCAATTTTTAAGGTCATAGAAAGAAAATATTGATATTTTGTTTTATTTGTCTCTACTGCTTCTACCTTGGCGCTATTGTTGCCATAGCAGTTGTGGTATACTTGACAGCAAACAGCAAAAGGGATCAGAATTCCTTGGTTTATTACAGCTGGGAGCAGGGCCATATCATCTCATGTAAACCTTTGTATAAGTGTGGTGTTCGCCATGCAGTCATAATGCAGTTACATTCTAATTCTGGTGTGGAATTTGTTTGGCATGTAAGTTTTCCTAGCAGGATCCCTTATTTTGTCATGGGCTAGCGTATAGGTCTGTTCTGTGAAAGCTCAATACATAGCATGATGCTGTTATGTTATAATTCTTTGATACAGAAATCTCTCTTTTGTTTTAGAAATAAACAAAAAATTAGTTATCTTTTTCTATTTATATTTGTTTTGAATGGTTTTGATTTGGCAATTTTGCTCAAAAATTGAGTTTTTTCCTTTTAGCGTATTCTCTATATGATTATTATTGAATCAGAAATTATGGCTGGCTGTTAATGTGGTTGATTTTTTTCTACAGTTTCTTATGTAACAAGCATAGAAATTTTACTTTATTTTATGTTATTATCCACACTCTAAGGGAATGGACCAAGTCCGTAGATTGATTTATATTAAGATGTAATGAGATGTCTCTGTGTGAGTATCAACATCTCTGTGATTTTTAGAAGTGATATGGGTGCATGGGTGCAGGTGCAGGTGCAGGTATGCAGCTAAACCATTATTATTGGCAAAAACATAACTGAAAATCAGCTAAACCATGACTACAAGATTATCCAAATAGGCCAGATTATTATCTTAGATATGTTCGTTTCAGCTTTTCCCTTTAGCAGTCATATTTCATCAATTGGTGATTTGAGGTTTGTATTCGGAAGAAGATGCAAAACCTCTTTGTTAAAGCCTTTTTCTTTACAGGAAAATATACCACTCTTAACACTATCTTAGCAACTTGAAACATGTTTAACAAATTAGATCCAATGTTAAGGGGATATACTTAGCATCTTGGGAGATGCATTAACTGCAAACCTCGATATAATTGACAATGAAGCACAAAGTGTCGTATTGGATAGAAAGAAAATAAGTAGTTCATGCTATGAACTGTAATGACCAATGGCAAACTCTAGTTAAATACAGAGTTCTAAAAATTTCACATGCTTAGTGGAGTAAGTAACCGGCAAGCAAAACAGCTTAGCAATCAAGGTAAGCTTAGCAATCAAACAATCTTGAAGAAACCTGGATTTTTTTGATAAAGAAAAGTATTTATAATGAGTGAAGGCAGGCAGATATAATCAATGCCAACCATGAGTTTACAAAATAGCTGCTCAAAACATGATAGGATAGAATTCAGTACCTGAGTTTTGTCAAAACTGGATTCACTCGTGATGGTTGTATTACATACCAACCAGAAACAATCGAGTTAAATATCTTCTGGGATTATATAATAACCAGAGCTTTTGGTAATGTAAAACAACCAATACTTTTGGTAATGTAAAACAAGTAGAGCATTTTGACCGTGAATCTAAGCAGATTATGGTAGCCTTTTGTGTTTCCTTGGTATTTAAAAGAGAGATTCTTGGAAATAGCTATATCATCTAGGACAATGACTAGGTGTAGAATTTTGCAATTTCATTCCTCCGCAAAGGGAGGTTTAACTCTACAATTAGGAATAATCAATCTCCACTGCATTTGAGAGAGCTTGACGCTTATGAGATCAACTTGAATCGAACATATTTTGAGTAGAAACGAGGGATTTAATAAAAATGGACTCTTCACAAGTAGCTTTAAGAGCAAATGTGTTGCTTACACTTAACTTTTTGAAGACCATCCTATTAAATGTGCAACCCATATTTAACACTTTTGTTTTCTAGATGTAATATACGATCCATGAATTGAAAGATCGACAAAACAAAGGAAAACAATATGTAACATGGTCATTGCTTGCCAAGATTTGCTTTAATATTAGTAATTTTAATGCATGCAAATCCCGTATGTCTTGAATAGATAACGCTTCTTCCACTACATATATGTTGAGACGCCAATGAACTAGATTTTGACATATTAAGAACTATGAATATTTTGTCTCAATACAAAATGGAAATGGAATCCTTCCATTGTCTATGATGTTAAACAACATAACTTATAGGTGGCATACAATATATAAAACTACCCCATACCCCCATTGGGTTGAAGGAGGCTCCTAATTGTGTTACGCTAAAAGATGTACATGTTATAATCCCTATAGAATTTTACTATCTGTGCTACACTACAAGATGCACATGTCATAATCCTTATAGAATTTAAAGTCCAACTCAAGGTATACAAAAGAAAGATGAATTTCATCTGTCACCATATCATATCAACATTAAGCTCTAACATATAGTGCAACATAGCTTAGCACTAAAAACGCTTTGTAAGATGATGTCTCCCTAATGCCTTGTAATGTATTGTTAAGATTGAGGTTTCTCTCCCTAGTGCTTGTAATGTTTTGTTAAGATTTGTAATGCTCCACCAAGGAACCCTCGGAACACAAGGTTAAATATGCACTGAACAATTTTTTTTTTGTTGAAAGGTAAGATAAACAAGTATATAAGTGCAATATAACCATGAAACATAAACAAAGATGCAACCATAAGAAGTAAATCACGATCGTGCAGTTGCAGAAGACTCAAACGTATCTAAGGGTTGCACGACAACCCCAATCACTTAGCAAGAACGAACAAACACGTTCAAGCCACCACATGAGAGTCTGGACAACTTCCTTGAACTTCACAGGATAAGATCGGACCATCGTCAACGGTCGCCAATCAAGGAGACAAGTTCATCCTTAGTGCAGTCTAAACAAGGTTCATTTTAAGCCCAAATCTAGTAGATGTAATTGGTAAATAATTGAATGATTTATTTACTACGAACAAATTGTTCTTATAGTGTTTACAAACGAGATGTTTCTAAAAAGAAACATAGAAATAATAGAAAGAATCTATTACACAAGATATTTACAATATCTAGAAGTGACCTTTAAAATAGAAATAATCTAACTTAGGAGATATTATTTTAATACCCTCCCTTAATGGTCAACCTATCAACGACACCAAGCTGCCCCCTTGACAAACTTCTCTGGAAGTAGGGACTTGGTGAGAATATTAGCAGTTTGGTCAGCTGTAGGAACAAATTGCAAATCCACAGATCCATCTTCAACTAGCCGACGGATAAAATACCAATGAATGTCGATATGCTTAGTGCGCTCATGGAAGATTGGATTTTTGGCAAGTTTGAGGACCCCTTGATTGTCACGAAAGAGGGGTGAAGGGTTGTTGGCATAATTGATGCTGTGATGATACAAATTTGGTGTTATGATGATTAGTTATTGTCTTGTCATTGATGTCAAGTATTGACATAGTGTTCTTAGTATGTTGCCATATATGTGTGAAGGATGAACAATGGTTTCATTGGTCGCGATCCTTATGGCAGATTTGGGAATGTCTGTGGATACCGATTGTATGATCACAACTGTTGGATGTTTGATTTGTGCAAGTTATGTTTGATTGAAATATGATAGGGCAACTTCTTAAACAATCTTGACTGGCAATGAGTGATTTGATTGGTTTATCAAATCTATGATGAGTTGGATGGTGCGATCATAGGATTGTGTTGGTGATACAGTGTTGAGTTCATAGTTATGATCGCAACTGATTTGAAAGATCGGTATGCATGTTTTGAAGTCTCACAAGTTGTTTC
Source organism: Thuja plicata (assembly GCA_018584345.1). NCBI lineage: Eukaryota > Viridiplantae > Streptophyta > Pinopsida > Cupressales > Cupressaceae > Thuja > Thuja plicata. Next base: position 698,751 of record MU224125.1, read on the forward strand.
AGTAAAAGGTGACAATGTTCTTGAGCTACTGATGGTAGATCTTCATTTGGTGATCGATGATCGGGTTGCGATGAATCACGTGTGTACCAACTGTCATGTTGATGTGTCCCAATTCGTTTATGTTGATTTGTTGGCTTTACATTGATCGAGGTATACGTTTTATCAGGATGTAGGCTGAGTTGGTCAAAACGTGTTTGACTATTCTTGATAAAATTAATTGTTTAAGTCTATCCTGTTGCCGACCTATTTGGTAGAGAAGTTTTTTATATTGGGATGTGTGTTTTGGCGTGATCTCTCTGAGCGCGAAGATTGAAAGGTGATTTCAAATGTGTTCGGTGAAATCTAGGGCGGTGGCCACCTTAGGGCTTGAGTAGTAATATTTATATCATCAAATCGAAGATGTGTGTAGATCGTGGATGTGAAGGTGCGATCAAGCCAAAGTATTCCAGAGTTATCTGATGAGTGAATGAATGTGTTACAGAGGACCCGATCAAGCAAAGGAGTTGCTATTTTACAGATCAAAAGACCTTAACATGTTTCTTATTGTAAATCCCTTAACCGGGTGGATCTTAACAGATCTTATTTGTAAATCTCTTAACAAAGTGGCTCATTAACTTGAGTCTGAAATCTCCTAACAGAGTTACCCCTAATAGGGTAAAGCTCCTAACAGGGCTAGAGGAAAATCCCATAACTGGGTGACACCGAACAATGTCTTTGTAAACTCCTTATAGGGTTAAGCTCCTAACAAGGCATACTTTAGAATAGTACTTTATTTGTGGGTTTTGATTCCCACCGTGGTTTTCACCCATTTGGGTTTCCACGTGAAAATCGTTGTGTTATGTGTTGCATGCTTTATGGTGGTTGTGTTCATTGATTAAGTTTCATTTGCATATCTATTGGTGAACTTGTGAATGTTGTTATTGAGATAAAATAAAGAAAATTTGCAGATATCTTTGAATACTAATTCACCCCTCTTAGTATTCTTGGACCTTTAGGATTAACAATTGGTATCAAAACATTGGTCCTCTTTGTGGTGAAGTTTAACAACTTGAGGTCAAGATCCGAGAATGATGAAGAAAGAAGGTCCTAAATTCACAAGGGAGAACTACTCGGTGTGGATTGGTAGAATGAAGCTTTATATAAAAGGTATAGGAAACCAGTATTGGAATCATGTTAATAGATATGTTACACCACCTGGAACTCTTAATGGAGCTAAAAGAACAAGAGAACACTACACCTATGGAAGCCATTGCAAGTACATTATCAGATGCAAAGTTTGTTGATATTCAAGAGTTGGAGACTGCCTATGATATGTGGCTGAAATTCAAGTTAGTCTATGGTGGAGATGCACATGTACATAAAGCTAAGGTTGACAGCCTGAAAGGAAAGCTTGATGACATGAGGATGGTTGAAGGTGAAAACATTGAGAAGTATGGTCAGAGAATCAAAGAAGTGGTTGTTGCTATCAAAAGTGTTGGTGGAACCATTGAAGATGATGATGTTGTAAGTAAAGTTGAGAACCTTGTTACCTCTTCATGCTATTAGGGTTTCTGCTATTCAAGAGTTAAGATCTTTAGGAACAAGTATTGTCACTCTTAATGCATTGATTGGAAAGTTGACTGCTTTTGAACTTAGCAATTATGATAATAGTATTCCAAGGGTTGAAGCTGCATTTAAGACATCTGTGTCTCTTGCTACTACAAGGAAAGGTAAGGAAGCTAGTTATGAATCTTGAAGTTACTCTAGTGATTATGATTCTATCATGTCTGAGGAAAGGAAACAAGAAGAGTTGGAAGCATTGATTGCTAGGAAGTTACCTAGAGGAACCGGTAAGTACAAAGGCAAGCTACCTCTTAAATGCTTCTCATGTAGCAAGACTGAACATTTTGCTTCTAGATGTCTTGATGGTGATAAGAAGGAAAACTCGATTCAAGGATAAGAACAAGAAAACTTATTTTATTGGTGAAGATGGTGTAACCGATGAGGAATCTAAGGGTAATGAGGAAGATGAATTTACCTTTGTTGTTGTTAAGGAGGATCACCATGTAGATGGTGGAAAAACCTTGATTTCTAAAATGGATCGTGGTGGTGATTGGGTAATAAACAATGGATGTACACATCACATGACCGGTGACAGGAGTAAGTTCACTAAGTTTGAAGAGTGTGATGGTGGAGCGGTAAGGTTTGGTAACAACTCTCCTTGTCTAGTAAAAGGAATAAGATCTATTACACTTAATATCAAAACAATTGTGATAATGTTTACGGGGTTGAAGGCCTAGGATATAACTTGTTGAGTGTAGCACAGTTGAATAACAAAGGCTATCTTGTAGAATTCAAAGGAGGTGTATGCAGGAGACTTGGAAGATCTGGTGATCTGATTGCTATCGGTATGCAGACTAAAGGTAACTTATTCCATCTGAATACTACAATAAAGAGTTGTCTGATTGCTAAAGTTGATGATAGTTGGTTGTGGAATATGAGATTTTGTCATGTTAACTTTTATAGTTTGGTCAAAGTCAGTAAGATGCATATTGTTAGAGGCTTGCCACAACTAGTAAAACCAGACAATGTCATGTGCAAGGAATGTCAGTTGGGAAAGCTAGCTAGTTCTGTTTTTATCAGTAAGTCTTTTTTATCTGAAGGTATTTTGGATTCGATACATACTGATTTGTGTGGTCCTATGAGAACAAGAAGCTATTATGGAGATAATTACTTTATGCTTTTTGTTGATGATTACTCTAGGATGATGTGGGTTACTTTTCTAAAAGACAAATCAGATGCATTTTATATGTTCAAGGTGTTCAAAGCACGAGTTGAAAGGGAAACAGGTAAGAGCCTGGAGTGCTTGAGATCTAATAGAGGTGGTGAGTTCACATCTATGGAATTCACTGAGTTTTGTGAAGAATATGGAGTTAAAAGGCAAATGTCAACACCTAGAACTCTTCAGCAAAATGGGGTTGCAGAGAGAAGGAATAGATCTATTATTGATGCTGCAAGAACCATGATGATTCAAAAGCATGTGTCTTAGATGTTTTGGAGAGAAGCTGTTTGCGCTACTATTTATACATCGAACCAGGTGCAGGTGAAGAAGGACACTAATAAGACTCCCTATGAGTTATATGGTTCGGTCACACACCTAGTGTGAAATACTTCAAAGTCTTTGGGAGCAGATGCTACATAAAGAGAGATGAATATACTGGGAAATTTGATCCTAAGAATGATGAAAGAATATTCCTAGGATATTCTTTGAAGAGCAAAGCATACAAGTGTCTAAACAAAAGAACCAACAAGCTAATAGAGAGTGCAAATGTAAAGGTTGATGAATTCTTAGAACAAAATGAGGGTTCCAACAAGAATAATTCAAGAGATGACAAGGGGATTGTGTAAGTTCAACCAGTGGAGCAAGAAGTTGCAAATCCGAACAATGAAGAAGAATCAATTCAATCAGTAGAAGAGGCTCCTAGATCTTAACCAGTGTTACCAAGGTATGTAAAGTTGAATCATTCAATTGATCAAATTATTGGTGATAAGGATGCTGGTGTTCAGACTAGAAGAAAGATTAGAGAAAGTACCTGTCTGTTTTTTTAACATGAACCTAAATCTGTTAAAGAAGCATTGAAGAATGAAGATTGGGTTAAGGCCATGGAAGAATAATTAGACCAATACTTGGGTATTTGTTCCTAGACCCGTTGATAAGAATGTGATTGGAACTAAGTGGGCATTCAAGAATAAACTCGATGAATCTGGTGAAGTTGTCAGAAATAAGACAAGGCTGGTGGTTAAAGGTTATGCACAAGAAGAAAGCTTGGACTATGGAGAGACTTTTGCACCAATGGTTAAACTTGAAGGAGTAAGGATCCTGTAAGCATATGCTGCTTACAAAGGATTTAAAGTTTTCCAAATGGATGTCAAATCTGCATTCTTGAATGGAATTCTGGAAGAGGATGTTTACATAGAACAACCTGATGGTTTTGCTCTATCAGAAGATGAAGGTGTGCAAGCTACAAAATGCACTTTATTTTTTGAAGCAGGCTCCAAGGGCATGGTATGAGAGACTCCACTCATATCTAATCAAGATCGGTTTCATCAGAACAAGTGAGGACAATAATGTTTACTTGAAGGTTGAAAAGGATGAGCGATTGTTGATTGCTGAAGTCTTTGTGGATGACATCATTTTTGGTGGAAATGATGAGATGAGCATTGCTTTTGCTGATGAAATGAGGACAAAATTTAAGATGTCTATGTTTGGGGAGATACAATTCTTTGTTAGATTGCAGATATCTCAGCTCAGTGATGAGATCTACATAAGCCAAGCAAAGTATGTGAGGGAAGTGTTGAAGACCTTTGGTTAGAAGATTCTAAATCGGTTGGAACTCCAATGGTGACTGGTTGTAAGCTATCTAGGGAAGATTACTCTAAAGAGGTGAATGAAACTTTGTACAAATCTATGATTAGTAAATTGCACTATGTTGTTCATAGTAGGCCTGATATAGCACATGCAGTTGGGATTGTTGCAAGATTTCAAGCGAATTTGAAGGAATCCCATATGGTGGCAGTGAAGAATCTTTAGATACTTAAAAGGGACTGAAGACTATGGTCTTTGGTATGCTCACAAAGAAGGTTTTAATTTGAGTGTTTTCACTAATGTAGATTGGGCAGGTAATGTGGATGATAGGAAGGGCACAAGTGGAGGAGCTTTCTTTCTTGGAGAAAGACTTGTGTCATGGACAAGCAAGAAGCATAACTGTATTTCACAATCTACTGCAAATGCATAATATGTTGCCGATGCTATTAATTGCACTCAAGTTGCTTGGATGAAGCAGAGTTTGGAAGGTGTCAAGGAGTAGGTAACTGAATAAATGGTTATCTATTGTGATAATACTAGTGCTATTAACATATCCAAGAACCCTGTGATGCACTCTAAGACCAAGCATATTGCAATTAAGTACCATTTTCTTAGAGAAGAAGTTCAAGAGAAAGAGGTGCAGTTGGAATATGTGCCAACTAAGGAGCAAGTTGTAGATATTTTTACAAAGCCACTACCTAAGGATATGCTTGACTATCTAAGAGGCAAGTTGGGGGTTATTCCCCTACCTGAGAAGAATTAAAGTGATGCTGTTGCATCAGTCCAATGTTGTGTACTGGAAATCTTTGATTGGATTGATGTAACAAGGGGCTACTCCTTAGGGGGAGCAGTCAGTTGTAAAGGTACTGATTACTTGGTTGTGATCAATGGTATGGCTTCTTTGACCTTGTTGTCAAAGGGGGAGAGAAGTAATGAGAAGTGGCAAGCTATTAGTTGAGACAGATCAGAGAGAAAGTGATAAAGGGGGAGACACTAAACAGTTGGGCATAGCAGAACACAAGCAATGCAGATTATTTGATTGACAAGAAGTTGAGTTGCCATCAATGCCAAAGGGGGAGATTGTTGGCATAACTGATGGTATGATGATACATATTTGGTGTTGTGATGATCAGTTATGGTGTTGTTATTGATGTCAAGTATTGAACTAGTGTTCTTAGTATGTTTCCATATATGTGTGAAGGATGAACAATGGTTTCAGTGGTCACGATCCTTATGGGAGACTTGGGAATGTCTCTAGATACTGACTGTATGATCACAACTGTTGGATGTTTGATTTGTTCAAGTTATGTTTGATTGAAGTATGACAAGACAACTGCTAAAACAGTCTGTGACTAGCAATGAGTGATTTGACTGGTTTATCAAATCTATGATGAGTTAGATGGCGCAATTCTAGGATTGTGTTGGTGATACAATGTTGAGTTCATAGTTATGACCGCAACTGATTTGAATGATTGGTAGACATGTTTTGAATTCTCAAAAGTTGTTTCAGTAAAAGGTGACAGTGTTCTTGAGGTACTTATGGTAGATCTTCATTTGGCGACTGGTGATGGGTTGCGATGAACATGTGTGTACGAGCTCTCATGCTGACGTGGCCCAATTCGTTTATGCTGATTTGTTGGCTTTACATTGATCGAGGTAGATGTTTTATCAGGATGTAGGCTGATTTGGTCAAAATGTGTTTGACTATTCTTGATAAAATTAATTGTTTGAGTCTATCCTGTTGCCGACCTGTTTGGTAGAGAAGTTTTTTTTTATTGGGATGTGTGTTTTGTTGTGATCTCTCTGAGTGCGAAGATTGAAAGGTGATTTCAAATATGTTAGATGAAATCTAGGGCGGTGGCCGCCTTAGGGCCTGAGTAGTAATATTTATATCATCAAATCCAAGATTTGTGTATGTAGATCGTGGATGTGAAGGTGCGATCAAGCTGGAGTATTCCATAGTAATCTGATGAGTGAATGAATGTGTTATAGAAGATCTGATCAAACAAATGAGTTGTATTTTACAGATCAAAAGACCTTAATATGTTTCTTATTGTAAATCCCTTAACCGGGTGGATCCTAACAGATCTTATTTGTAAGTCTCTTAACAGAGTGGCTCATTAACTTGAGTATGAAATCTCCTAACATAGTTACTCATAACATGGTAAATCTCCTAACAGGGCTAGAGGAAAATCCCATAACTGGGTGACACCTAATAGTGTCTTTGTAAACTCCTAACATGGTTAAGCTCCTAATAGGGCATACTTCAGAAGAGTACTTTATTTGTGGGTTTTCATTCCCACCATGGTTTTCACCCATTTGAGTTTCCACGTGAAAATCTCTGTGTTATGTGTTGCATGCTTTATGGTGGTTGTGTTCATTGATTAAGTTTCATTTGCATATGTATTGGTGAACTTGTGAATGTTGTTTTTGAGATAAAATAAAGAAATTTGCATATATCTTTGAATACTGATCACCCCCCTCTCAGTATTCTTGGACCTTTAGGATTAACAAGGGTTCGCCTAAGGGAAATGGATGTCGGAAAGAATCCTGCGAAGCCAAACTACCTCACAACTTACTTTGAATTTTCCGCGATATTAAGCTTCTGTTGAGGAAAGAGATACGACACGCTGCTTCTTACTGGTCCAAGTGATAGCACATGTGCCCAAACTGAAGACATACTCGAAAATAGACTTTTTGTCATCAACAAAGCCTCCTCAATCCGAGTGTGTGTAACCAACGAGTCGGGTATCTTTGGTTTGTCCATAGAGGATACCAAAATTAGGAGTGCCCTTGACCTAACGCAGTATGCGCTTTGCTGCAACCCAATGATTTGTAGTGGGAGCTGTCATGAAGCGAGATATGTTACTACAACACTAAAATCATGTCTAGTGGTGGTGAGATATATCAATATGCCCATTAGTTGTCTGAATGCAGACTCATTCTCAAGAGGAGAACCAGATTTGGCTGATAACTTTAGATCAAACTCCATAGGTGTAGATGCAAATTTACAATCCTGCATTCTGAATTTGTCCAGCAGAACCCGTGCATACTTAGACTAAGAGATGCAGATGCCATGTGACTGCTGCCAAACCTCGACAACTAGGCATTTGTGGAGAAGTCCAAGGTTGGTCATGTCAAAAGACTGACATAGATTCTGTTTGATTCCCGGAATCAATGAGTTGGAACTGCCAGTGATAATCAAATCATCAACATTTATAACCAGAATGATGATATCACTGCTTGTAGTCTTGACATACACATTTGAGTGAGAATGACTCCTCTGGAAACCCTGATCTGTGAGGTACTTATCAATTGTCATGTACCATGCCTGAGGAGCTTGTTTGAGGCCATATAGTGCTTTCACCAGTTTGAGTACCTAGTGTTCTTTACCAACAACCTTGAATCCAGGAGGTTGCGTCATGTACACTTCTTGTAACTCACCATTCAGGAACACACTCTTTACGTCCATTTGATGAACCTTCCTATCACACTGAGTTGCCATGCCAAGGAATCTGATGGTGTTCATGTTTGTAGTGGGAGCAAAGGTATCTTCATAATCAATTCCTTCCCACTAAGAGAAGCCTTTGGCAACAAGACGAGTCTTGTACTTACCTAAAGTACCATCAACTTTGTATTTGACTTTGTAGACCCATTTGCAGCCGATGAGTTTCTTTCCCGAAGCAAGATCTGACAGAACCCAACTGTTATTTCTCAACAAGCTATGATGCCTAGTCTACATAGTTTCTTCCCACTCAGGTTTCCCTTTCGCCTGTGTATGTTTGAGGTTCATACACACTGTGAATGTTGGCCATGAGAGAAAAATTTCTTGAGTAAGGCCTGCTCTTCTTCCGAGCAGTACTACCCTTGACGAGCTCATCATCATGAAGATCGCCAATCATCTTAGTCCACCATTTAGGACGAAGAGTAGAAGTGCCAACATCAGATGCATGAGGTGCAATGGGATCATCATCATCAAGCAAAAGATCAAATGAATCTTGAGGAAAATCAGGTGTGGCTGCATGTCTGGGTGAACCTGTAGGAGAAGGAACGGGTGGAGAGGCAGGATCAGGAACAACTGGAGCTTTCTCAATTGAAGCCATCCCATCAAATGTACCTAATGGAAGGCAGATGCCCAAGTCTTGAGCTTGGAGAGACATGCCCGTTGAATTCAGAACTGGATGAGAGCTGAAATGGCCACCGTTGCTCATCAAAGACCACATCACGACTGAAGATGAGACGATTAGTCTCGATGTCAACTAGGCGGTAGGATTTTTGATTATCATTGTAGCCAGTGAGCATGAGTTTCTGGCTCTTGGCATCTAACTTGGTGCGTTTAGCATCAAGGATCTAGAGAAATGCAGTGGAGCCAAAAACTTTGAGATGATTGATTTTGGGCTTACTGACTAGGCCTCTTCATGAGTCTGCTTCTTGACAACCATTGTAGGAGAGAAATTGAGAAGATAGACGACAATGTGGATAGCTTCAACCCAAAACTTCTTTGGAACATGGACGAGACCATTTTGGTGATTGTGCGGTTTTGACTCTCAACGACACTATTTTGCTGAGGGGTGTAGGGTGTTAATTGGCGCTTTATGCCATGTTGATCACAAAAATGGGAGAAGGTAGAGGAAAAAAACTCTTGCCCATTGTCAGTTCTAAGAGTAATAATATGTTGACCAAACTCTTTTTCTACAAATGGTTTGAACTTTTGAAATACTACAAACAACTTTGATTTTTGACGAAGGAAATACACCCACAATTTACGACTGAAATCATCAACAAAATGTAAAAATACTTGGACCTAGTAACCGAGGGAGTAGCCATAGGTGCACAAACATTATCTTGGATCAGTTGTAATACCTTAGAAGTTCTCCAGGATTCACCATCTAAAAAAGGAGTGCGATGTTGCTTTCCAACCTGACATGCTCCGCAAACTCCAAGATTCTGGGTTTGAATCTCTGACAGTCCAATGACAAGATCTTCCCAAACAATCTGAGAAAGATAGTGCACATTCAAGTGCCCATACCGTTGATGCCAAAGTGTACTAATAGAGGAGCAATGAGCCACCATAGCAAGCTCCTGAGAATCCCTAGAGTCAACAAGTCTGAAAAGACCATGATCTTCAACACCAACGACAACTGAGGGTTGAGTTTCCCGATCAATGATATTGCAATGATGTGAACTTAAGGTCACGTCAAGCATAGGAGAGTCATAATTTGATTGACAGAGAGAAGATTGAGTTCCACTCTTGGAACATTACACATCAAGGAAAATCAAATTACTTCCTCTAGATTGAATCTAGTTATTGCCTCTTTCGGCAACTATGTACTCTTCTGCAAAAATAACGGAATCTGAGAATGACTTGAAATCTGTGAACCAATCCAGACGATGAGTGAAATGGCGGGAGACACCTGAATCAATATAACAGGCAGAGGATTTTACATGATCTGCAGGTCTTTTAGCCATGAAGCCATAAAGGGCAGATTCACCCGACTCAATGTGTTTCGTAGCATGTGCTTGAGGCTATGAACTAGATTGCTTGGATAGAGTAGCTAAGCATTTCTGACACCCCAACTTCATATGACCAAACTTAAGGTAGTAGTTGCACTGAACATTTTTCTTCTTTGAGCCTTATGATGATAGAGCAGAAGGATTCTGTTGAGAAGACTGAGAGAATTGATAGTTGCCCGTGGATTTAGCTAAGAAGGCTTGAGTGTTTGAAGATGTGCTGGTCCCATTGCCGAATTGTTGTTTCCATTGATCTTGTTGTAGAAGCATTATACAAAGATGAGAAAATGAAACATTAGAATGAGTGGAAGCAATGTTGAGAGTTTTAACAAAGTGCTCATAGGAAGATGGAAGATTCTTCAGGGTGATCCCACCACATCTTCTTCCATTTTGCGTCCAATGGCTTCCAACTGATCACATATATCCTTGATTTTATTGAGATGATCTTGTAGGGACACTTGTTCATCCATCATGATTGAGAAGAGCACGTTCTTCAAGAAGAATGCACGACTTTTATTTGAGGTTTCATGCAAACCTTTCAAATGACTCCAATTTTCTGCACTATTTTACCGGAAGGAACCTGCGGAAGCTGATCATGAGTGACGAAAATTTTAATGAGCATGCCAACTTCTCAATTCTGCTCATCAAATTTATCTTTCTCTTTGCTTGCTTCTTCAAGGCGATTGGTCATGCCCAACACATTTTTGTCAAGACACCTATACTAAAAAATTGTCATCATATGCTGCTTCTAGGTATTGTAGTTCTTTCCATTGAATTTTTTATTGCCTTCCAACATAATGTTGGTCAAAGATGCCATTGCATGCTTTCTGAGGCACACAAAATGAGAAGGCTAGGTGTCTGAGTGCACAAATTTGAATGTGTTATTTACAGAGGCAAGTACAGACAGATTACAATGTGAATCCATTGGCACAAAATTTGAGGCATGAAAAAGGAGACACCTAGAAAAATCTCACAAAACCCACTAGGAATATGTAGTCAGAATTTGAAATGGATGAAAAAATAGAGGTTTCGAAAGAAACCCTAGGTAGTTTAACAAGGACGTCGAATATGCTGATAGAATGGCAAAAAAATATGTAGGAGACGACACCCAAACCCTCTGCAAGCTAAAAACGACTTCAGACGGATTATTTTTGTAGACAGAAGACCCGTCGAGCATGCAAGGGAGAGATCATAGGTCACAGAAGAAAAAACCCTAAACGACAGAGAAAAACAACTACGAATGGTCGAGAGTTCTTCTGTGTATTGTCTGGGGGACTGGCCTATTATTATTGCTGGTTCGTTGTGTGTTTTTTCGGGGGACTTGTAATGCTTTATCTAAAGATTTAGTTCTCTATAGGGTTTCGGGGCCCCTTCAAAACCTGATTTTTCCATAATCGAAAACTATGAATGGTAGAGAGTTGCAAGAAAATCCCTGTCATGAACAAAAGAATGTAATGCCGCAGGTTGTAAACACATGAAATGCAATAGGAAAATGACCTGTCGAGTTGCAGACACGACATATAGAGGCCAAGATGTTGGAAAAAAATGATCCTAACATCGTTATACAATAATGGAAAACAAGATGTAAATATTTGAAAACCATCTCGAAAACACAAGGAATCCAACCATAAAGTTACTTTTTGAACAAACTCTCAGGAACTCTCTATCACAAATGCACTACTCTAGTGAAACAAATGCGCCAAAATAGAGTGCAGATGGACAACTTTGTTCTGCATATGCGCTAATTTACTAGGTGTATGCGCTGGAAGAATGAACATATGCACTAAAATATTAAACAAATGCGCTATTTGCCCCAACAAAACACAAATATGAGCAAGAAACCCTCTAGTTCAAGGTTCACTCCGATAACACGGTAGGCTTGCCAACACCAACATACGAATAAAATATAAGGCTTGCTCCACACCGCGGAGTACTAGATAGCATAATTCAGGGTCATACACATCTTATACAATTAATGCTATCAAAATTAAAGCTAATATACACAAAAACATAATACACTGAAATGAAAGGCAATGGATAAAATGAGCACATCATGCTCAAAATTTGCCACTGGAAGAAGTCCGCCACCTGTACACCTACCCCCAACAACGGTAAAGTGCAATGCCACCTAACCACATGATACCCTCAGGCCTACCCCACCGTGCTAATGGAGATGGTCACTTGGCCACAAACACCAAGGTACATATGCACACCCAAAAGATGGCTAACACACATGCCAATCAAATGCACAACTCAGGGGATGGTACAAAGGTTCCAATGCAAACACGTAGATACAAATAACAGTATGGCATAGGTATAAAGAGCCACTACTCAGAATCTACATGGCTATAGTGTAGGGATTGAAGGTGGAGTGTCATTACATGGCTCCTAGTAGCCCATGTAGCATCGAGTCGCAAGCCAATGCCCACAGACAGACAAACAGCGGTATGTAGACATACAAACATCAATATGCATCTCCAATCAACACCTGTAGACGAACAAATACAAACTTACCTCTAGGCAACACCCTCAGGCGGCCAGGTAGTCAGACTTACCTTTGGGAAACACCCTCAGGTGGCCAGGTAGTCATATTAATCTTATTAATGTGTTTTTCCCAGTTTATTATATTATGTTATCATTTTTTAAGAAATCCTTCATGTGTCCTGTGCCAGCCACTTACGGGCCGAGATTCACTTAAGGAGCCACTCCACACCACTACCCAAACATTAGGCTCATCTCGTTCTACAACGAGGCACAATGCAAAACAATGCAACAAGACATAAAACAACAAAGGACATCAAAGTCATAACACATAATATAGTCTTTTAAGCTCTATTGGTCTCAAACCAAAAGTACGTGTCACTCAGACCTCAACATAGGAGCATAGCTCAACTACATGTCTGGATTTGGTCTCAACACCCTACATCCACATATCACATGCTAGCTCAATTCAAGCATAAAGTGTGCTGACACAAAAGGCAAATGCATGACAATAAGCACATGACCACAAAGGCCCAAAGTCAAGCTTCGATCAAATTACAAGAAGCACTCAATCAGTCACAAACCAAGAGTACAAACCTCTCAAGGTCCTGTCAAGTAGGCATAGCTCAACTATGCTCAAGGATGCAGTCTCAAACCCTCACATCAATAAATCCAAGGATTGCAACTCAACCATGCAAGAAAAGCCAATAACGAGAGGCAAATCACTCTTAACACTCAAGGCATGAAACCGAGTAAATGCAATAAAAGACACAAATGCCAAACCGCTCAATTGACCACTATGCCAAGAGCTCGGATTCCAATAGAATACATCAAGCATCTCACGAGGACGGGAGCAAAGCTCACAAACCACAAAATACACTAAAATCCCAAATTTGACAAAAATCGGCTAAGTACAAAAATCACCATTTTAACATCAAAAGGGCGAGTTCAGATCATGATAACTATTACCCAGAATGTCTTCAATCCATTTTGATAGCACGATCATACTACAATCATGAAGTACTACAAGGTCCAACAAATGAATCACACCAAACATGGCGGCATACAAATCAGGAAGGCACACAAAATGACACACTCACGAAAACACCCAAAAATAAAACTTGAAACTAAGCTACAAAATTAAAACCCTGTTGCTCAAATACACGCAACAACCCAATTATCCAATAAAATTCCCATTATGGGCACATGGAAAAACATGTAGCATAACATTATAGAAATCACAATTTCCAAATTCTAAAACTTAAATAAATGCATATACCCAATTGGGCAATGAAATTCTACAAAATTGTGGGGGAGTTCTAATTCTCAACCCACAAAACTAAAGCACTTAGTTCATTTGAAAAGACGAAGTAAAACAAAAGATATGAGATGCCCAACTTCATACCAAGTGGAAAAATATGAAAACAAAGAGAAGAAAAAGAATCATCCACGAAAATGCAAATGGCTCCATAGGGAATAGAGAAATCATGACACGAAGCCAACGAGCCACTACCCACGTGAGGCCGACAAACAAATCAAACTCAACGAGGAAATCAATGATTTTCTCCAAACCAATTTACAGAAAAGTCCAAATTCATCAAATGCAGAAGTGAGGAAAAAGAATTCTTTACTCAAATATAAAGTCACTTTTTCCCCAAAAGCCAGAAAGACTTTAAAATTAAATCACTTAAATAAATCATGGCAACTAAAGACTTCCCGAATATAAATTAAATCAATTCTAATTAAATGGAATTCAACAATGACTAATTAATTGGGAATTCAAGTCAAACCCCTAAACAAATAAATCACATTTAATTCTAACTTAATCGCGACAACTGTGAGAACTCTAAATGCACAAAAACGTATATTGGTTTATCGCAATATGCAAATGAAGTTCAGATCTACCCACACGTACCGAAGGTATAATATAAGTTAAGGATACATCATCCTTACAAGGACGATATTGGCTCAATAATAAATGACCGACAAAACTATCTCCAATGCCACTGTCAAGGATAAGACACGCTCAAACCTGCAACTCAGGGCGAAGCATAAACATGAGTAATAAAATATGCCTAATGGAACACTGACACTCTAGTGATGTAATCTTTTTTATGTATTAGAATTTCACGACATTGGTCGTTCCATATTCTAATCCTCAATGTACAGTTGATTTAAATAAACATTTCATTTAACTTTAAAGCAATAAAATAATAATTTATGACAATATGAGCACATGTATCAATGAAAACTTCAAGGCAATTATCCAACCACGTAAAGGGCATAATATAACAGGAAATTAATGATAATCATCATAATGCATCATGTCACATCAAGACAACATCATCATGCAGGTATGATCAAAACGGTAACCAACACTATGATCTAACATCTAAACATGATAAACAATCACAATTCGGTAACCATTGACACATACATCAGTGAACCATCAATCACATCATAAGTCACATAATCAACAATGTCTCATAAGCCAAATAAGCCAAATACCATCATAACCACAATAGTTATCTCTAAATGAACACAAGAATAAACTGAACTAGGTGCATCTCACAATGCTAGTATTAAATCATAACATATGAATAGTCACTGAATGACATAAAGGAAATTAGGCTAAGAACAAATCACCAAGAACATAACGAGTCCAAAAAACCCAAAAAACAGTCCCAGGACGTCTAACATGGTCATACAATACAAGCATACAGTGAACTCCACCAATCATATAAAACAATATGACAACATCATGAGCCAAACAAGGCATTACAACACATCTCATCTATCAACACGAAGGCACTAACACAACATATTGCCTAAGCCACATCCACCAGGATGCAAATGCAAAAAGAAAACGAGAGAGGCACTACAAGATTAACATGTATCTCTTTCTTGTTGAATCTACTCCATCTATAAATGTTTGGATCATATCCCTGCTAATAGGATGGATTTCACCATTTAGAAAATAACTTGAATTGATATTGATTGCAAAAATGTTCCTATTTTATGATAAAATTACTTAAAGAGGCTCATTTTAATTTATGAAAGTCTCAAACACATAAGGAGTCAACCCAAAAAAAAGAAAAAGAAAAAGAAAAAGTAATGAAACTGAATAAAAGAGGCAAGTGGAAGACAATATAAAGCTATATTTTTTCCTCAACTAATAAATAGAAATAAATTTGAATTTGAGATGAAATAAAAGTTTGATTCAATTTATTTGGTAATATATCTTTAACTATAACATTAACACATCCATGATGATTCCCTTTGGTTTATGCATTACCTTGATGATAATATTTTAATCTAAAAACACAATAACTAGTGACAAATTCTGACAAAGGCATCAACACTGCTGGTACTAGCTCTAGGACTAGAGAAAGTACTAAAAAGAAAAAGGCGGACAACTCAAAGGAAATTGAGACCCTCAGGGATTCTATCCAGCAATACGAGTTGCTGAAGGAGGACACCACGAAAATTATGAAAAATGTCTTAAATTTGTCGGTCTTGTACTTCATTTTTTTTTTTTGCTGTTGGGTCATTTTTTGTTGGTTGCTGGTGGGGGGTGTTGTATTGACTGTATCCTTATCCCCCAACAATTTATTTCTTAGTCCGTTCTTAAGCTTCCTATCTTTTGTGCTTTTGTAAAGGGTTATGGTTCCCTTCAAAAACTGTTTTTTCCCTAATCGAACACTAGTGGCAAATTCTTTTGTAAATCTTAGGTCAAAATTTTATTGCTATTCATTCTCTTTTTTATTTTATTTTTTATTGGTAATAGGCAGTGATATTTAAGATTACCAAACACTCCAGTTATTCAAATCCGTGAGCACAACATCCCAATGTAGCCACAAGCTAGCGAGCGCGAGCACATGACCCAGTGGGGATTTGAACCTTGGTGACAGCCTCACCGATAAAGTGTTTTGACCGGTGTTCTAAATAGGTCACCCATTATTACTATTCATTCTTATATTACCACCATTGTACTAATTTTGAGATAATCATATCCCATCTGAAAAATGACTCTTCATTCATTTAGATCATCTTTTGAGATATGTGTGATTGATCCAAGTCAATATCAAGGTGCAAAAAAATGCCACTCAAAATCCAAGGCATTGAATTTCAATGTTAATATTCTCTCCTCTTTTCACTAGTTGTTATGACCTGATGTAGCATATGTTTCATGCACCATGTTGTACTGGTATTAAAAACCATTCATTTAACACTAAGTTATATGAGGGAATCCAAAGGAAACACATGACAATAACTATTGCACACTTCAATAAAGGCCATTTGTATGTCTAAAATTGTTATCTTTAAATTTTCTCATTGTCAATAATTTGGTTCATTGTGAAATTCAATTTTGATGGATGTGTGATTAATCCAAGTCAATCCCAAGGAGCACATAAATGACCCTCAAAATTCAAATCATTGAATTCAAACTTTTATACCACTTTTCACTAGTTATGAGTTGATATAGAACACATTTTATGTGTCACATGTCATGACATTTAAAAATATTCATTGAGCACTAAGACATGAAGAAATCCAAAGGAAATAGAGGATAATATTTAGTGCACATCCCACTTTTGAAGGGCAATAAATGAATCAAATCTACATCATCATATAAGTATTTTATATTTTTATAAATGTTATGTTCACTTTTTCTCATTGCCAAATTAATTTGTTCCCTTACAAGGTTTGACCTAAGAGACCGTAGCTAGACTATTGAGTCGATAAGCTCCTTTATGATGCATCTAGACACCACCTTGACAAATTCAAATATCTGGAGAGTAAAGGAAAACTAAAATTTAATATGCTTTTGACTTCCAACTCATTTCTTTAATGTCACAACCAATTTAATGTTAGATCAATTTCACAATTGTTAAGGTGAATTACATAAGGCACAACATTGATCAACTAACCTTCCTATGCGAGTTTATACTCCAAGGTATTCATTATATTAAGGCAGGTAATTTTTTTTATAGTGACAAATCAATGCAAAGTAACTTCAACATCATTTCATCTATTATCACTCCTAGAGCTAAGTACACATTCTTGGGAATCATAGGTACTGAGAGGGGGGTGAATAAGTACAAACAGATATCCTACTAATTCAACCACTTAACCAAATAACCAGTGCAATGCTTTCCAAATCTATAAAGTAAGTATCTTAAGAAAATATGAATGAAACAGTAATAACATGCATCCACAAATTTCACACACATAACACAATAATTTTCATGTGAAAACCCTTGTAAGAGGGAAAAATTACGGTGGGGATGACACCCACAAGCCCAATAACTGTAGTATATGAGTTTTCCATGTCAGGAGCAACAATACCCTTTCTGAGGGTTCACCCTGTTAAAAGTGACTAGTACAATGTTAGGAGTACCATAAGATCAACATGATCTACCTCGCTAGAGGATTTAAAACCTCAATAAAGAAGTCACCATGTTAAAGGATTTACACATAAGAACATGTTAGAGTTCAACCGGTTAAGTGATTTGACCTGCTGCAACTGTTAGGAAGGCAACAAGATAAATGATCTGAGTGTAGCACTGATTTTCTTAACAGACCCTATAAGCTCTTCATACTCTGTACTTTGTACTTTTCTCTCTGATCTTTGATCACAACTTCAACTTGAAATCATAAAACCCTAATCACCCAAATTTTTTTAACAACTCTTGTAACAACAACTTTTAACTCTCTGATTTCTTAATTAAACAATTTCCACTGACTTGAAAAAAATATGCGAATTGATTTACCATGACAACACCATGTGTCCAATTGATAATCTCAATGTAAAAAATGATTTACCATGACCGCGTTAGGTCAAAATAAGATCTGCAAGTTTACATCTCCAATGTAACTAACACGTTTTTGCTTCTCCAATGTAATCCCTTTAAATCTATCTTAAATGCTTGCATCAATCACATAAATAAAAATACATTGGATATATAACACTTATTCCACGTCATGGCATCATTTAACATGATCACATTCACTTTATTACTCACCGCTCTGTGATCTACTTACTGGTTAATCAAGACCATAAAAGTTCTACTTGTCTTAGTGTCTGAGTCTCAAAACTTTGTCACCTCTCAAACTAAATGTTTTTTGGTTGGAACCATGTTGCAATGTGACCTTTTTGAGACTTTAGCTATGAACACTCCACATAATTATGTTTACACCATGACCTTCACCAAAATGTTGTTTGAACGGTCTTTCGCTCTTCTATACTTAACCAAATTTCAGTATACCTTCTTTACCGATTATAACTTTGCTTTATCTGTAATATATTATGACTTGTATTCACTTAGTTGCACTGTACAGAATTGGTTGACATCAATCAAAACAATATATATGACTTCTTATCACTAATACCAACAATCTCCCCCTTTGGTATTGATGACAAACATATACTAATTCCACTATATGTTTATAATCATAATATCAACTTATGACTCCCTATACTCATGCGCTGCATACATGCATATACTCCCCCATACATATACTTAACCATGCATCATATACTCCCCCTTTTACAACAATGTAAAAGTTACCAAAAAACTTGAATATATTTATACAAAATCCTGCTTATATCTTGTCAAAAATTACTTTGAAATGAATATTTTCCGAACTCAAGTTTGTTACACATATCTTCTGAAAATACTTTGTAGCTACAATTTTCTCAATCAAACTTGACACTAACTCTTCCATGCTATCGAAAGTGTTTAGTACTAGCAAGGCAAATATAGCTTCTGCCTTTTTCATATTTTGCTGCATCACTTCAATTGTAGGAGATAATGTGAATTGTGTTAGAGTAATAGTATTTTGGGTTATTAATTAAATCATTTTGATCTAATTACTAACTCACCTATTCACTCTAGTTGTTTAAGCCAACCTTAGGGTTTCCCTTTTAGGGTTTCGTGATTGCTTTTTAAGGATTCACCTCTTTGTATTTCATAACAAACAATCATATTGTAATACATTGTTCATAATAGAAGATTGTTCTTTTGAATGTGCATATGATGCCTCTGGCTTTTTGGCCTCCATAGATTTTTCTTTCTTTCTGTTCTTTTCTTCATACATGCAGGTGTTCTTGGGAGATTAGGTTTCTACCTATTCTAACATGGTATCAGAGCCTTCCTGCGGCTCTCTGTTCGTGTTTTGTTGAAATGTTTCAGAAGCAGGAGGTTCTCTGTAGGACGATATTTTTTGTTTCTTTTTTGCATGCAAAAAAGAATTTTTTTTTGGTGCATTTTGGGCTCAAACGAACATCACCATTGAGTTCAGAGCACCCAAAAACCCCAGAATCCATATAAAACTTGTCGATTTTGGACAACGTGACTCTGAGGCAAATTTTTTTTGATTTCCCATGCCGTACGGGCATGGAAACCGAGAAAAAATTTTTAAAAATCATTTTTTAAATGGTTTTTGGGCATTTTTAAAAACACAGCCAGTGTTAAAAGTTAAAGGCCATTGCCGCACCACCGTGGCCCGGCCTGCGCCCGGCCCTATCGGCTGCGCCGCCAGCACCTCCGGCCCCTGCCACCGGCCGCAGCACCGTCCTCCTCTGCTGGCACCTCCGGCACCCGCCACCGGCCGCGGCTCCGCCCTCCTCCGCTGGCCCCGCCGGCACCGCTCCGCCCAGCCGGCTCCGCCACCTGCAGCGCCGCCCGATAGGTTTTTTAGCCCCGTAGGCCCCTTTTACCGCCAGCGGCTATCACATGTGTGACCGGGAGCTCCATTCCAGCCCCTTGCGCGTGCAATGCGCCCAAGGGCTAGGGTTTTTTCAGCCCCAGGGGCTTAATTTTTTTTTTTTTGGAGCCTTTTTGTCCCTCCCTCGCTGTTTTTTTTCTATCTGGAGCATATAGAGGTCTTTTTCTGACTTCTCTATATCGTCGGAAAGCTCTTTCCGAGCTCTTTTTGATGGTGGAGGTTAGATTTTTTGGTTTTGCTGTTTTGATAGTGTTTTTTTCTGTCAAAGTCTGATGTCTATTTTTTCCTTTCGAGAGCCCTATCTTGCTCATCCGGACTCTATTTTTGGCAAACCAGATATCGTCGAAAAGCTGGTTCAGTGAGTTTTTCAGTGGTAGGGGTATTTTATCGAGATTTTTATCCAGGTTCTTTCTCCTCTGAGTTTTGTAATTTCACACTCTGGCATATTACTTGGGTTCTACAGGTCCTGGGATCTCTTCTTCTGTTCTTTTGGCTCACTCTTCTTTCTGACCTTCTAAGCATTTTATGCTTCTCTTCACTAGCATTCTATTTTCTATAAACGCACTAAGATAAAGTGCCTGCTTCTGCATATCTAGGATCTTGAGCACCTTGTGTTTGTTTGTACTCGTACTCAGTTATAAAGTGCCATGGGGGGTTATAATGTTTTGCCTTTTGTGCTCATCCACCTTTGTCAAGTGAGTGTACCTTCCACGACATTAGCCAATGCTGTGTGTCCATGACACTACCCTTTATCCTATGCTTATACTTCTGTTGCACTGTTGGTGTTCCTGATTCTCCTTCTTGCAACTATTTTTGACATTGCATTTCAGTGTTCCTGTCACCCCTCTCTTTGTTTAGCATTATGGGGGGGTTCACTTGTTGGTTCTATTGCTTCCTTGGTTCAGTTGAGTGATCTACGTATTCAGTTCTTGTTCCTATGTACTAGGCGGATGTAGTGGCTAGGCACCTATGCATTTCGGTGAGATGGATCATCTACTATATAGACACTCGTTCATTCCTACTTTTGGAGGTCACCTCTTCGATTGATCATCTCTTCAGACTTTGTCTTCTCTACCTTGTCATGCACTATTTTAGTGGGGGTTCCAACAGTTACTTCTGATAGTGTTTGCAACTTCATGCTTCGGAGATGCTATACATGCTCTTTCTTGTTCCTTTCTTTGGGACTTTCCCTAGATTGGAGGCTTTGTTTCCTTCATCTAGTTCATCTCTTTTTGGGGTAGAGTTTTTCCCACTGGGTTTTCCCTATTGCCCCGCTTTACAGAGATTTCTTGTACTTGGGTACCTGATCAGGCCTTTGTTGCTGGGACCCTTCTTTCCTGCTTTCTGCAGTAGTCTCCTAGGCTTTGCTTCTCCCTAAGCTTATCTTAAGGGGGGCTGTTAGAGTAATAGTCTTTTGGGTTATTAATTAAATCATTTTGATCTAATTACTAACTCACCTATTCACTCTAGTTGCTTAAGCCAACCTTAGGGTTTCCCTTTTAGGGTTTTGTGATTCCTTTTTAAGGATTCACCTCTTTGTATTTCATAACAGAAAATCATATTGCAATACATTATTCATAATAGAAGATTTTTCTTTTGAATGTGCATATGATGCCTCTGGCTTTTTGGCCTCCATAGATTTTTCTTTCTTTCTGTTCTTTGCTTCTTCCATGTGACAGGGTTATGCATGCATGTGTTCTTGGGAGATTAGGTTTCTACCTATTCTAACAAAGTTCTAGTAGAGTAATCAATATTTTCTCTTGCTCATCTTTAATTTGCTTAATCTTATGATTAATT
Source organism: Thuja plicata (assembly GCA_018584345.1). Lineage (NCBI taxonomy): Eukaryota > Viridiplantae > Streptophyta > Pinopsida > Cupressales > Cupressaceae > Thuja > Thuja plicata. The sequence goes on from MU224125.1 coordinate 720,616, forward strand.
CGTCTAACTTGATGACTATAAGTTGTGAATGAACTTGACAGTGGATCAAGTTGATCGCTTAAGTTCTCCAACTCCTTCTCAGCTTCAGCTATGCCTTGTTCCAAATCTTGAACAAAGTTTGAATACCTAGATAGTTTGATAATCAATTGACCTGCCTTAGTCAATGTACTCTTAACTTCATCTATCAAGTCTGATTATTTAATCCTGTCTGCTATAATCCTTTCCATCGACTTTCCTGTCATATTCTTTTCTAGATTCTCCTCTGCATTCTTCACTGCAGTCGTTTGTAAGTCTGGGACTTGATGTAGAATATCCTTCACAAGTGTGTCCATATGATCAATAGGTGTGTCATCTTCATCATTTTTTACCTCAGGTACTAACTCATCTAGGATGTCTCTAGCTTGTCTTAACACTTGTGTCTTCTTCTTCTTTGATTTCATCTTGTTTCTCATAGCCTGGACCCTTAATTGTTTTGAAAGTTTCATCAATTCCTTAGGTTTCAGTTTAGATATATCTAGTGGGGTGATCAGTAAGTCTTGTTCATCATCAACAATAGTCATAGGTTTATGTCTTTTTTGTGCACTAGATACTACAAGACGCAAGTCTTTTAAAATCTCAGGTTCTTCTTCAATCTTCTTTAGAGTCTCCACCTTCTTGTTTTCTTCATCTTTCTCTTCTTTCTTCTCAAAAATCATCTCTTCTATTTTTCCCAAAAGTAATAATGAATCCTTCTTGCTTGTTATCTCATCACCACTAGTTTGTGATAGACTGATATCCTATGTTCCAATGTCCTTCACTAAGTTAGGAATGTCTAGAACAATATTCCTAGTTGTCTGATCTGCAGACAATGTGTCATTTCCTTGTAATGGTTCATTTGATTCAATATGAACTTGATCTTCCTAGACTGCAATTTCCTTTATTTGTAGTAATTCTCTCCATCTCTCAATAGTTTCATTATGTACACTTTGTGTATCATCAATTAGTAGTCTAGCCGCTCTTCTCTTAACATTGAATTTATGCCTATGAACAGTAATCATTATCTTAGCATCTTCTTCACATAACTCAGGTTGAACTTGAATAAGTGCTCTCTCCATGATCTCTCTATCCAACTGCAATGCAACACTTCATCTAGCATCAATTACCTGATATAACTCATTAGGGATGTAAGAATGTATTTCCAAAGGTATTCTACAAAATTTATGAAAATCATACAGAATCACATGTTCTATTTTCTTCTTATCTTCTTTGCTCCCCAAGGTGTATCTTTTGCCAATAGTAGCAAGTCTACCATTGTCAACAATACCTTTCACAATATCATCAATAAAAGAGACGAACTTTGTTTCACCATTCTTCTTCTGTTCAGATGTATCCTTATCCGATTCTGACCTTTCTTCATCATTTAAAATTCTCTTTTTTGTATAGATTCTCTTTGGTGTAGAAACAAGTTGTCTTGTCTTCCTTGAAGATTCCCTTCCAGACTAAACTTCACTAGTAGTGGGTTTACTCTGTTTGCTTTTAGCTATAGATAGGGTTGCATTAGTGTGAGATGTTCCTGCATCACTTCTTCCAAACTTTTTCTCTAAGTTAGATACCACTCTTCTAGTCTTTCTCTCTATGACCTATTTCTTCAATTCCTTTTGAATTTTAGAAACAATTTCATCATAAGTTCCGAATCTCTGCGCCTTTTTGTCTACTAATTTTGAGAATAACTCATCGACATGAAAATTTACTATATCACGTCCAATTTCATAACCCATAGGGGAAATCCAACATGTCCTCGGTTCCACAACTTGCAGAATATAGGAATCATTGTCTACAAGAAAATATGTCTTTCTTGTATTTCTCTATAATGCTAGCTGGGATTCTTTCTCGTTTATGAATTCTAGATTGAAAACCTTTGAAATAACCCCACTTGACCTTATTGAAGTTATTACCAAGTTCCTTTACGAATTCACTTATTTGCATAATTACTGGTTTGTCCCTTGACCATGTAACATTTCCTTTACTAGGGAAAAAATTTTGAACATAGAAAAACATACATACCAATAGGGCTCCATACTTGAATGATTGTCTCTTGTCTCTCTTAATCCTTTCTATGTTCTCTAGAAATTGGCTTCTTATCATCTCACATAGATCATACGTGTAATTATCCTTCACAATCCTATAGGCAACGTGAATCGCTCCACCAGGTACACTGTTAGATCGACTCGAATGATAAACTATGTAACCTATCACCATAGAGGTGAAACTAATTTTCTTATCTGCAATATGCTCAATAGTCATCGCTCTCCTGTCCATTTTGGATTTGGTAAGTTCATTGACTAAGTGGGTAGCCATTGTTCTTAACGTGCATTCCAAACCTTGCGCTCGAAATCCTGTAACACTATGAATCAATGTCTTCGAGATTTTGTGTGGTCTATCCATCCATATGTATTGATTGTGCACTCTGCTCAACATAGTGTATCCAATTGGGATGAAATTATATGGGAATGTCCGCAACATAAGTCAAACCCTTTTCCTGTAAGTATTTTTGCACGACTTTCAACTTCCCATTGACACAAAAATCATTGTATTCTTTCCAAATTTCTTCAGCTCCCAATTCTTCAATTCTACAATGAATGTAAAAATGAACATCTTCAATCAACATCAGACCACAAGGAATAGTGGATAGGGCATCGAACATATCTGTCTCAGCCGCTTTGCTTGAATGCAATTTGAACACGGGTCGAGGTTCCTCAGAGATGTTCACTAGAATAGGTGTATTGACGTTCTCTGCCATTATGACCAACAACACACTATTCTAACCATCGACTGAATTGATATTTTGCACTACATAGGTTAGAGTTCCATGAAAACCTTGATATGAAATATTCACTAGATCTTGATCACAAAAGTAGCTTTTTGCACACACTAGCTCAAGGTAACTCTTCAAATTCTTCAGACGAAAGTAAATAGTGTGAAAAGAAGTTACCTTTTCCCTTATAAATACCACTAAAGAAATAGACGTTGCATACATCAATGGTAGGAATAGTAATCATGTCATCGATTAACACTTGACCACCCGTTGGTGCTTAACCAACAGTAATAATTGCTCTCAAATATATATCTTACCTTGAAATCTCAGTGCGGTCCATACAAAATCTCAAAATACAAAATCATATAAACTTACACCACAATGTGCATATAGATCTTTACCGCTTTTTGATCTAGGGGATCGGTAATGGATTTATCTTTTTAGTGCCCCCCTAAGAAAATAACATGCTTAGTTTACTGATGGAACATCCACATTTCCTAAACTTGTTGAGTTCTCAGTCAACTCAGATGAATTCAATTCTCCTTTCTTTACCCAAATCTTGTTCATATTACTTCTGACTTCATCAATATTGACAACCAAATTTCCTTTTCTATTTTCAGACGGATGAGGTGGTTGATTCTTAAACCGATAGTCTTTTCTATATGACCTATCTATGAAAGACAAAACATTCTTTACCGATTGATTTCCAATGACCAACATTACCTCTTATAGTTCTCATTCTGTAATTCACTACTAGGTGTCCATAGTTACCACATACAGAACATGTAGTGCTGAATTGTCTTTCCCTTCTAATAACCATATTCACTAATGGAAGAGGTGACCTAGGTGTATATACTCTTGATCTACAATGTTCAGCTTTGTGTCTCTACTTGTTGCATGGAAAATAGTATCCATCAAAGTTACTACTACTGGAGCTACTGCTAGATCTACTACTAGATCTACACTCATATGCAACATGACCATACTTGTGACAATTGTAACAATAACCATTAAAAGAGTAGGGCCTATTCATTGGTATGCTTCTACACACATTTGTAGTATGACCAAACTTTCCATAGTTAAAACAAGTAGGTTTTTTAGGTTTCTTACTTGAATTGATTGGATCTACCTTCTGATCTTTCTGTGCCTCCTTAGGTTCAACATTAGAGGATTCTCTAACTTTAAATGTTTCTTCTCCTTAATAACCTAGACCAGTTGTATCTCTGTGTCTTCGTTGACTCTTTAGTTGTTCATCAAGATCTTGTGAGCTTTCATTGTATCTTCTCAATTTCTCATTTGCTTCTTTCTCAGATTCCAGTTCTTTCCTTCGTGACTCATTCATCTTCCTCAGTCTTTCATTTTCAGCTAAAACTTGAAATTTCTTTGTAACAATATCCTGCATTTGACTATGATTTAGTGTATATTCATGTCTTAGTTTGACAAGTTCTTCACTTTTTTTCTTTTAGGGAATCATCAACAATTTTCTTAGCAACTACTGCACTCCTTTTCTCTTCCAGATCTTCACATATTTTGACAGACTGACTTTCTAGTTCTCTTTTCAGATTAGTCATGTGTTCTTTAACCTTCTTGTTCTTTTCCTTTAGCCCCCTTACCATCTTGTTTGAATTATCCAGTTGCATCTCATACCTATACTCCTCTATGATAATGGATCTTTACCTCAAGCTGTTAGACTTATCACCAAAGGACCTATGCTCTGATACCAATTGTTTGGAATTATCTATAAAGTAAGCATCTTAATAAAATATGAATGAAACAATAATAACATGCATCCACAAATTTCACACGCACAACACATTAATTTTCATGTGAAAACCCTTGTAAGAGGGAAAAAACCACGGCGGGGATGACACCCACAAGCCCAATAACCGCAGTATATGAGTTTGCCCTGTTAGGAGCTACAATACCCTTTCTGAGGGTTCACCCTGTTAAAAATGACTAGTACAATATTAGGAGTACCATACAATCAGCTATGATATACCTCTCTAGAGGATTTAAAACCTCAATAAAGAAATCACCCTGTTAAAGGATTTACAAATAATAACTTGTTAGAGTTCACCTGGTTAAGGGATTTAACCTGTTGCAACTGTTAGGAAGGAAAAAAGATAAATGATTTGAGTGTAGCACTGATTTTCTTAACAGAACCTATAAGCTCTTCATACTCTTCACTATGTACTTTTCTCTTTGATCTCTGATCACAACTTCAACTTGAAATCATAAAACCCTAATCACCCAAAAACTTTTAACAACTCTTATAACAACAAATTTTAACTCTCTCTGATTTCCTAAATAAAAAATTTCCACCGACTTGAAAATGATCTTCAAATTGATTTCCCACCACAACACCATGTTTCCAATTGATAATCTGAATGTAAAAAATGATTTACCATGACCGCGTTAGGTCAAAATAAGATCTGCAAGTTTACATCTCCAATGTAGCTAACACATTTTTGCTTCTCCAATGTAATCCCTTTAAATTTGTCTTAAATGCTTGCATCAATCCCATAAATACAAATACGTTGGATATATAACCCTTATTACACATCCTCACATCATTAAACATGATTACATTCACTTTATTACTCACTTCTCTGTGATCTACTAACCGATTAATCAAGAACATAAAATTTCTACCTGTCTTAGTGTCTAAGTCTCTCAAAACTTTATCACCGCTCAACTAAATATATTGTGGTTGGAACCATGTTGCAATGTGATCTTGTCGAGTCTTTAGTTATGGCCGCTCCACATAATTATGTTTACACCATGAACTTCACCAAAATGTTGTTTGAACAGTCTACCGCTCTTTTGTACTTAACCAAATTTTAGTATACCTTCTTTACCGATTATACTTTCGCTTTACCTGTTGTATATTATGACTTGTATTCACTTAGTTGCACTGTACAAACTTGGTTTATATCAATGGAAACAATATATATATGACTCCTTATCACTAATACAAGCACACATTCCTTTGATTAATTGATTGCATTTATCTAATTAGCTCTTATATATTAATGTAAGCATGATTAAAAACCCACACACACAGATAATCATAAAGGTCTCTTCTCATTCATTAGTATTTTGTATTTTTTATTTTTATTTTTTTAAATCTCATATTTAATTAGTGTTTTGATCCACTCTATCCTTGTGTATAATCAATTTATATGTATTAGGGTTTGAATATTTATTTTATGATGTTATCTATCTCACCCATCCACCCTTCAACCTTTTGAGGTTTCTTTTCATACTCATTTATAAAATATGATTATTGATTGAATTTATTTGATTTCATTTCATTATTAGATCATTCTTATACCATTCATTTTATCCTTTAGGGTGTTTCATGCTTTATTCTCTACTACCCACCCTTAGAAGTCTGTGCATCATTCTTATCTTATTTATTTATTTATTATTATTATGAATAAATTCATATTGACCATTGTGTTAGCATTTTAATTTGTACCTCCCAATGCAACATTAAATAGCATGTGAGATAGAACCTTCATTTAAATTGTGAGGGGAATCCACCTTTCAAAAAGAGTGAAGAAAATGATATCTTTACAAATGGGATAAACTTAAGGCGAGTTATAGGACAACAATTTTACTAAAATTTAAGTTCAATATCAATATGCTTAAGAGATTAAAATTTAGTTTGATCTATTGTCAATTTAAGTGTGTGATCATATGAAAGGCGTAGTAGCTATATGTCCAAGTGTCACATGTAGTGAAGACGAATGAATGTACATGTAGATTTTTGTAATACAAGATGGATAAAGGTAAAGGCAAAGTAATATACTAGAAACTAGTTTGGAAGGTTAAAACTACTAGAAGAATAAGCAATATATTACAATATAGGAACTACAAATATCATAAGAAATAACAAAATTGGCCATAGGAACAAAACATAACACTAATTTATTAAAGAAAAAATATTGGCGCTAAAATCAGCCAAAAATAGTTAATCAATTTATATTATTATAAGAATATCTATATTTTTTAATGAGTGATTCATGAATGGGTATCATGTTTTTTTTGGTCGGTAATAAATTTGAATTTTATTAATCAACAGGAAAAAACTAGTCCAGACTAGGGATGATTACAGTGATGACTAGACGCGGCTAAGCTCCCTACAAAATGCACTATTGACCAAATTTCAAAAAGTAGAAAACCTAACAGATTTTCACAAATTTTTCATCTTTTGTTCTTTATGATCTACATATTTTGTGATCGAAAATCATAAAACAATTGCAAAAAAATCAGTGTTTTCGCGAATTTGGGAAAAAAAGTTTGACCCTTTTTTTTTTGGTCTTTGGTACTGTAGACACCCTAAAATGGACAGGCTTGCAACTTTACATTAAAAACACTAATTTTCATCTATTAATTAATGGTTTTTTTAATCATTAATTAATCATATATTTTATTCTAAATTCACTTCTCAAATCATTTAATCCAATCCTCAAAATTAATTAAATAATTAATTTTATTTAATTAATTAACTTTTAAATGATTATTTACCATTATTTAATCAATTAAACTCAATTTCCTATAGTTTAAATCCAAATATTTAAACTTACTAATTAAATTCTTCCAATTAATTTAATTTCAATTAAATTAAATTAATTTCATCAAAATAAGCAATTCTTAATTAAAAAGAATTCAATTATCTCACATGTTGAAAAAAATTAATAAATAAATGAATTAAATATTCATTTATCATCAAAGAGATAACTCCAATCATATCACATGGGTAACTTCACCCACCTCTTCAGTTCAAAAAGGTAACTCACAATTAGCTCCTCAGTTAACCAAACTCTATCTCCTCTTAACCAAATAAAGAGGTGGAGTTTACTGTGGATCTCTCCTGT
>MU224125.1:736697-750697 GCA_018584345.1 Thuja plicata
TTTGAGAATAGTTTAACATTCTCTACTTAACAGGGCCAACCACGTGAAGGTGGAAGAACATCTTATCCCTCCTAGGAGCCTCTTATGACCCTTTACGACAATTTAATACCTCTAAGATGTATTCTTAGGGATCGTAAAGGGTCATAAAGGTTCATGGGACACAATAGCTGAGAAACATAAATGTAGGCATCACGGTCACAATTCTTTGGAGACACCACTCAATTATGTTGTATTTCCAAAGAATTGTGACCATGATGCCTACATTTATGTTTCTCAGCTGTTGTGAGATTAAAAGACTTTTAAGGAACATTTTGTGTCTATGTGGAACTGCATAGGATCGTCACCAAAGGGGGTTCCAGATTAGAGAACTCCCTTTCACTTAATAATTATGAAGCCATCAATGGTATACTAATTGTTTGGGATTGTAAGTTCCCTTGATGGCTTCAAATTACCAAGCTAAAGGTGTTTTCTAGTACAAAAGACTTACCAGCCTCTAGAGCCTTTTTCTTGAATGCATTATACCCCTAATGTACCTCATGGAAACATTTTGGATCAGGATTACAGGGAAATGTAAAGCAAGATTCATATAGAGAAAGGTGTTGCTCTTGGAAAATGGTTGATGATGATTGATGAAGAAGATTTGACAATGATGATTGATCCAATTCAGATTGGTGCAAGATTTTCAAATCTTCTTCATAATCATCATCAAATGAACATTTTCAAATCTTCTTCATCATTCATCGTCTCAGTAGTCTACAATCATCTTCAGTCAAATGATATTTCATATGAACCACTTTCTTTTCAAATAATTAATTCATATTATTTCAGATGAATCTAATTGGTTTTTTAAATTTTGTGATATTACTTTCAGGATTTAACTATGTAGTTTTTGAGTCAAACTTGTTGACCCATGTTTTATGAGTAGTCGTTCAGAAGAACCCATCTCTCAGGAGAATGAATGGAACACTACTAATGAGAGATGGGTTCTTGTGAACCAGTACTCATGAAACATGGGTTAATGAGTTTGACTCAAAAACTACACAGTTGGATCCTGATAGAAATATCACAATTTGAATTGCTGTGGAAAATATCATAATTTGACTTGTTGCGGCAACATGAATGAAGCTCACAAAAATATAATAATATACCATCCACCCATTTAGTTCTATGAAAGTCAAAAATTATGATGTTCACGATGGTCTATAACTTAAAATACCTAATTAAAAAACTCTATAAAAAATGCAAACCTGTTGCGTTTTTCAGCTCCACCTACTATCCAATTCATATGAATTGAGATTGCATATTGAACTAGGCGCCTCCTTCTGAATTGCCTGAAACCAAGAGATTTTCACAGAAACATGATTATTTTTAAATAGAATACACCAAGGAGTACCATTAGAAATATTGACCATTTACAATCATGAACAGTAAACCTAAATCAAATAGATCATTTTTTATCAAGATGTGTAGTCTCTGTGTATATGAAAAATGAATGAAATATCAAGTTGAAGTAAAATAGTTAGCACAAATTCAAATTCAAGGCCTAATTTATCAAGAGCAAAAAAAATGCGAAACCCCACCATAAAAAAAAGAAACACACTTTGTCAACAATATTCAAAATCTTGTAACCAAGCACAAACATATGAAATCAAAAAGGGACATGTGTTGCTGGGTTAGCTCCCAGTAGTGCTTAGGCAAATCTGTATGTTCATCACCCATGCATATGAAGTGGCTCTAATGGCAGATACAAATACTGAAAAACTTGATTGGGACAATGAAATTTACAAAGGAAAGGTGAGAGGATCAATCAAATAATCAAAAAAATAAACACGCTTTGTTAACAATGTTCAAAATCATTAGGACTATAGAAAAATCATTAAGACTACATAAATTCAAGTTCTAGAAATGGACGGTTCTGATGCTTTGCCATTACAACAATTGAGCATTCAGCATTTGGTACTTCTTGGTGTATTCCATTTAAGTATGTCAGGCACAAATTATTCCATTTAGATATGCTCAAAATTTTGCCAGTAATGATTTGGGGAATGCAATCATGCAAAGTATTCTCTAATCACACAACCAATGAATACAAATTGAAATGCCAATTTCTTTAACAATTGAAATGTCTCAAGTAGACAAGATTCTCAATGGAACTGCTTTGATAACATATAGATACAATTAGGATATTGGAGTTGATCAGCCTTCACCTGTGCATATAAGAGTTGACCAGAGAAGGTATATGCAAATGTGAGAAACATGCTGATTTGACCAAGCATTAATAGGAGCTAGACCCCACAACAAATGGACTTGTGATGATATCTCCCCTACAGTCCCATTTGATCAAAATCATGCCTACACTACCCAAATACCATTTCCCAACCGGTTTGCAACTTCCTTTAACCAGTTACAGTCAGTTATGACTGTTTGCAATTAGTTTTTGTTTAATATTGTTGTCTAGTTGACAACATGGCTGTCAATTCGACCAATCCTTAGCTTTTTGCATTGTATTAAACTTTTCAAAAGGATATTATGACTCTATCCTAACACTCAAAACCCTTAAATCACTCTTAAGACCCATAAACCCCATACATGAGCCTTTTAGGCCTATTTTGCCAATTTTAGGAAATTACATCTTTTAGCCACTTTTAGTGATCTTGACAACTTTAAAATTATCTATTGGCCACATTAAAAACATTATGGAAGTTTATAGGTCATTAAAACCTTCATCAACCTTAGGATGCACAAATGACCCACAAGGTACACTTTATCCCCCAAATGCCATTAAGTGTTACAATACTTTGATCCTTTACAAAAGGATTCACATAAAATCCAAAACATAAGAAAAACATATTTAAATGACCATTATTGGTCTCATTAATATCACTCTAAATTCCCCGTTAACATCTAAAATTCATTCATTCATTCATCTATTAATAAAATGTAACATTCATGAATTATCACAACATTCATTAACACATAAGATTAATTAGCAATCATTAACACACATTCATTAGTAGTCATAAGACTCATTAGAATTCATTAAGACATCATAACATTCATTAAAACATAAGATTAAAACACCGAGACGTAAACATCAGTCATTATCAAATAAGTTGCATAAATGAGAATCATTTCTTTTTTTCTGCTTCCCTATATTGTTGCCCCTATATTGTTGCAGAGGTGTATCCATATCGGCATCATCATTTCTCCTCGCCCATGCACGTGATCTCAATGTCCTTTGCAAAGGCGGGTCCTATGCAATAAAAAATAAAAAGGGTTAAATGAAAAACATATTATCATAATTGTTACAAGCATTTCAATACTTTAAAAAACATAAACATGACACTCTTTACCTTGTCCAACCACATCTTCTTTCCTGAAGGCTTGAACCTCAACACGCTCATCGGGAACCTCTACATCCCCCTTGCAACTACAATACAAAATGTTTTATTTATCCCAACACATTATAATTAAATTTTTCTTGTTGACCGGTAATGTTTGATTTTTGTAATGATTAAAAAAGAGGCTACATTCTGGCCAAAAATGGCATTCATTTACAAAATGCAAAAAACTTCCTTGCATTTTTATATTTTACTACTAGGGTCGGTTATGTAATAGCATATACTATAGCAAAAAGAGATATCTATTAAAAAACATCTACGAACATACACACCAAAAAGAAACTTAGGTTCAACTATTGGAACCACTTTGCAGCATCCTCTTTGGAAAAGTTTCGAAAGGCTCCACATTTCTCCACGAGGGCCCCAAATCGAATGCTATCATCAACTCCACCGCTCGTTCCAGTTGCCATTTCCTCCCTGGCCTACCTAGTTGCTGTGGCCTTTTCACCCCGCCTAGTGACTGACAGTTGACGACGGACATGTGGCCTGTCATCCTCACCTAGAGCCGTAGAGGACTTGATGGGTGTCATCTTCCTTTTTCATTCCTTGAGCTCAGCATCCACCTTTTCCTTCTCCACCTTGCTCCTATCCAGTGCCACTAGCAGCTCCTTCCATTCGCTCAAAGCCTGTACTAGATGAACATTTTCTGGGCTAGTAGTCGACCAGACTATGAGCGGTGCAGACCTCAGCTCCCTCTTCCCCCCATTCGAAAAGGCTCTTCACCCATACATAGCCCCAACCCCACCTCCGCCCGTTGAATAATATCCTCCACACCTTCCACCCATTTTAACACCATGCATTGCCTGATTACCCTCCTCACTTCCACCTTTGATTCCGCAACCATAAGAGCAAGAGCCACAAACAGAGATGAGATATCCAAGTTTGTCCTTGGCCACCATCCTTTCTGTAGAAAATGCTCTCCGAAGATTTCTCTTATGGCTGCCCAAAATTTGTCTCCCTCCCCTGTGAAGATATGGCTCAACCTGTTCATAGTGATGGGGCCTTCAAAGGCTGGAATTTGACCATTGGTAGAAAGTGAAAAGTTAGCCTCCATTGCGCTAGTGTTTCCACTTTCATCTCAAAGAATGCAACCTTTCTTATGTTGCCAATGTTTTTAAACTTGCCGCCGAAGTCTCTGGAAGCAAATGATGTTTCCATCAAATTGCTGAGAAAAGCATCATATCTCTTTACTCCCACTTGTACGATATCGGCTTACACTTACTGTGAGTTCTTGATTTGGGGGCATCTAATAATTATGAGCTCACACTCAACTCTTGGCGGCATTCATGGCTTAGTTTCTTGCAAGCCTGCCACATGGTTTGGTGGCGTGACACTGCCATGCTCGGGTTTTGAGAATTCAGCCTCGACAATGGTTTCTCCCCTTAGTAGTTCCTAAATTTTTATTCCTCATTCCTAAAGTCTTCGAAGATTTTTAATTTATCCTCAAGTGACCCATCTACTCCCAAATTTGAAAGTTTATTTGCCATCTCATTTGTCATTCGCGACACCTGTAAGACTTTGAAATCTTCAAACTCTCCTATCATACTCCTGATTCTTTTGATATTCTTATTCAGATACCATGTATCCATTTGGCCCTTAGCGATCCCATTTACTACCAGGAGAGAGTCACCTTCCAGGTGAATTCTCCTAAAATGGAGTCTTCTCACCATTAGGACAACTTCAACTGCAGCCAGACATTCCGCCTCATTATTTGTTCCATTTTTCAACCTTTTGGCACCTAAATCCAGAATCTCTCCCTTGTCATTACAAGCTATGTATCCTATTCTAGATATACCAGGATTGCCTCTAGAGGCATCGTCAAAATTTATTTAGACCCATCTGGGGGATGGTGGTTGCCATTTGTTTCTTTGTACTTCATTTTCCCTAGCTAGAGGTTGCACCCTCCCACTCCCATTAATGAGTCATTATAATTAAATTTTATTACTACGCCAAGTTCAATTTAAAATGTTTACTTGTATTAATAAGTCAATAATCAAAATTCGAATAGAAAATGTATACCTTGAGTACTACAATTCACATTCAAATCTACACCTCCGTCGTGCTCAGATGGTGTGTCAGGATTGACAAGCTGCATTCTAATGTAAATAATTAGTGCATTTATTGACAATATATACATATAAATAAAAAACAAATATTGAGAAATGTTAATCATTCAGTTTAATACATATAAATATATTCACTTTAAAGTTTTAAACAAGTATATAATCATTGTTTCCTCACTTAAAACAAATATATTCATTTTATGTTGGAACTTAACATCAAATACAGTAATTGGTAAAGTATTCAACTTGAATAAAAATCAATTGGCTTATTTACCTGATCGATAGCTCCACCATAAGAACCTTGCGCACCCATTGACCGGAATCGTTCAGAAACGAATGTATAGCCTTGTTTGTAGCCTACTTTCTTGTCCTCTTAAATCTTTTGTTTGAACTCCAATCCCTACATTTTTGCTTAGTATCATGAATTTTTACTGTAGCGAATTTCATCAAAACTAAATTGATTACAATTTATAAATATTTGCATACAGTTTTTCATTTACTATTACTTACAATTCATGCAACAAGTTTTGAATATCCACCCGAGCCGAGCTTGTGTTACCCGTGCTTTAGTTTTCTTTCTTCTGTTGCCTTTGATGTGTCAGGCAATCTGTGTGATGCTTGAAATATTTTAGATCACATAAGTACAAAGAGTAAATAGTACATAATTTCATTATTAAGATTATCACATACCTTCTTTCCTTGGGTGATACTATTTGTCCACCATGTCTTGCGCGTCTCTCAAGTGCATCCCTTTTAAGATTCTCCCACTCATTAATATGAACATAGGGGGGCCGCTCATAATAAGGGTTGTGTTCTATTTGGGACATGTAGTTGTCCCTAATATACTTCAAAGTTTGGCCCACTTTCTCAAGGAGCCTAAGTCTTTTAAAAACGTTGGGTTCAAATTTTTTTATCATAGAGTCAATGAGTTTATCCTTTAACTCTTTATCTTGTAATTGCCACCTTTTAAGAAAAAAATTGTTAGATTCATAAATGAAGTGAAGCTACATTTTAATATACTTGAAGAAAGGGATGAAAGGAAATATGATCTAGCAATGAAATCAAAATATGATACCATGTGCGTACGGTCGGCCCAAAAATGTGCAAACATTCATCATTAGGTTTTTCATAAAATAGATTATTCCCTGCAAAATAATAACGAGATTATTAGTTATTACAAGGGACTGCACAGGGCATTAGTGCATTACATTATGAGTATAAGATTGTATAGTAAAAGAAATGATCAATCTTTAAAGTACCTGGAAGCTGAGCTACTCTCACGGGAAGTCCATCTTCAATGTTCACGAGCAATTGATCACAATTCTCTATTATTCCCGTACATCTAACACAAGTACATCCAGGAATTTGGTCATTGCCTCCTACATAAAATGAATCCAATATTACAAAATTACCCCTAAGAAAGAATAGTTAAAGTGAAATAAACACATGATAAATGAGAGAGAAAAACAAGAATCTACTTACCAATAATAGGCGTTGCCAGTGCATCTGTGGCCATGCTATGTGTTGCCGACATTGCAGCCGACAATACCTCTATGGTTCTAATCCTTGTAGCAGGCGGCGTACTCAACATAGGATCAATAGTAGGTGCTAAAAAATAAGATTTTTAGAGCATAAAAAAATATGGACAACCACAGACAGGATTGTTAGAGCTATTAACAAAATATATTGTTCAAGCAAAAGACAAGTGGAGGATAGAACATGCAATCTACTTGAAACCTAAAGTATTTGCATCTGGGGCATTACCCTTTAATGTTCTTGCATCCTCTATAAAAATAACACATGTATTTTAGTTAATGACATAAATAAAAGAGTAAACTATAAAAACCATTATGAAATTTTGTTATAATTAAAAACTACATTAATACTTACTGTATAATTCTAAACACGGTGAGCCAACTCATCCTCTCTCATCAATATTTTAGGATTCTGAGGTTGAATATCTACCAATCGAGTTAAGTCTCTTTAAATTGCACAAAGGACCTTTTGCAGTGCAACCACAGGATCAACCTCTGATGAAAAATCAACAATGAATGGATCCTACTCATCCTACGGCTCCTCATGGACTACTTGTTCCTTTTCCTTTTTCTGATCAACACTTGTTTGTGAGAACAATATTATTAGCACTTTATTTAAAAGCAATCCAAAATAGTAGTGAAGAATAAAACATAACAAAAAATACGCATTAACATTTTTCTTGTATGTGCATTTGTACAACAACGAGTTTTATCTGTTGGGAGGAAGAAGTCCCATGAAAACCATCATCGCCGTGCATGTCGTGTGGCTCTTGATCCATACTATAGCCCTATATTTCAAAAAAAAAATCAATGAGACATGTTAAAACACGTGTTCTTATTCTAAGTTACGTTGAATTATAGACAATTATCAGAATGCTTCAATTAAAAGAAGAGATAGTTTTTTTAATTTTTAAACAATTTTAAATGGTGCATAGTGTGTACCACCTCATCCATGATAGTGGGTTTTTTTTTGTATCTATGTGATTCAAATTGTAATCGATAAGCAACTCTTCGCCTCCACGTATTGATTTGATTGCACATACAAATACGCGATTTCCCTCGTGCGCCTCAAATATGCAATTGGGTTGCTTCTTAGTTGATGCAGGTCATGTACTGTTTATAAAACCTGCAATATTCCTTGATGCTTTTGGCCTTCTGTCAATGTATATAGCTACTGTTTTACTTTGTTCACTGACTTTTGTTGTACATAATTTGCCGCGAGTGCATACCTACACATACTTTTTTTATATCTAACAATCTGCATCCAACTACTATAATCATAACAAGGTCTGACATACTCCATCAATTCGACAACTTTTTTGTAAGAGATCTTTATGCCATCCATGTAAAATAGGCCCAAACCATGTAATTAAGATGATGCTATGCGATATATCCTCTCTCTAACGCAAAAATCAATGTTTATTGAAGGAAGTTCATCAGGGACTCATTGTTTCTGTAGATGTTTGTACCTAAAAGGCATCTCAGAGTCTCCTTTTCTCTCATCATCATAAGAACATGACCCCCCTTGAGAAAGGAAAAATTCCACGCATTTATTGAATTTCTTTCTGATCTTTTGACCTCGAGTCGATCTCCTTGATTTAGACATAGTAAATGTCTCACTTTCTTCTTCCATTCCTACATTTTCCTAACTTGAGGAAGGCAAATCTGAGAAATACCTATTCATTGGTACCATCACTTCATGAAATGAGAGAGACAAGTGGTAATGAGAGAGGTATCTTACAAATGGTAAAATACATTAATCTCTATGGGGTGTATTGACTTATACCTGACAATCCATGAGGCTGTGTGGGATACCTGACAAAATATAATAGTTATATAATCAGACAAACATATTTCACTCCATAGTTTTTATTACATCTTGTGAAGGACATTATACATTGTTAAAATGATCTATTTATCCTACAATATTTCAAATATCTCAACATTGTATATAACTGAACATCTCAGCATTGCATGAGACACCACTATTGTGGCATTTCATCAAACAGTTCTCGTGCCTTTCTAGTGTTTTTATTACATCTTGTGAAGGACATTATACATTGTTAAAATTATCTATTTATACTTTCAAAATTAGCTCAATCCATTGTAGGGAACAAAGAGAATCCCCTATGATTTAACATCATTGATGTGCAAGGATATAGAAAATTATCAGAAGTAAATCTCATAAGATAGTACTTATTTTAAATGCATTGATATATAAAAATACACTCTTTTAGAATCAAATTTCTCTTAACAAAAGATCAAAGATATAAGTAGGACATATAAAACAAGGTGAATAAGAGTAGTTAGATATTCACGCTAAAACCAAAAATTCCATTAATATGAAACCCTATGCATATTAGTGGAAAAAGTGCAGATTTCAACCCAAAACAATCGTTAAAACATGCCAAACATCTGCCATAATTGTACATTTCATTCATGTCATTGATATTCTTTTTTATCCATCTCATCATCAAGATCATCGTCGTTGACAACATCATCAATACCACTATTGTTGTCATCATCGTCATCATTATCATCATCATCCTCCTCCTCCTCATCATTGTGATTAGTAGTAACATCATCATCATCTTCTTCTTCATATTCTTCTTTGACTAACTCGATCGTGATCATCATCTTCCACTTCTTCCTCTTCCTCGATATCTTCTTCTTCCATCACTTTATACTTTATAGGCCTTCCTCTTGGATCATTTCTAACAAAAAATGACCAACCCAGTTTATGTGGAACCTATGAGTAAAATAGCTACTCACATTGGCTTAGAAGAACATAGGGCTCTTCCCCAACTGGCTCAAATAACCTTGTATTAATCATTGGAAATCCATTGTCATGTTCAATAACAGTTCTATCAGGATCATTTTGATTGAGTCATAGTCTGTACCAGTTCATGACGAAGAGAACTAATTTGAAGGAATTAAAGTTATAGTCAAGTATATCAACCAAAATACTATAGTATCAATTTTGTGACTCTCGAGGATTTAAGTTATTTCTTGATGAAATATTGGTCACCTGGAAGAATGCACTTATCCCAGAATCACAAGTTCTCTTCGTGTCATTTAACTTTTTGGTGCAAAATTTATAACCATTGCATAACATATCCTTGTGGTGTTTCACCTACAATAATGTCAAACATGTATAAAATATTTCATCACGAGTTGAAAAACATACGGTTGATTAACAAATTTATAAGTACCTGGTGATCTCTTAAACCATATGCTAAATCTATTTCCTTTTGTGTAACTTTGGGATCTCCATTACGATGAGCTTTTATAACCAATGAAGACACATATTCCCATTTTAATCTATGACCATAATGTTGACATCGTTCAATCCATACCATCATCCAATTTTAATTGTTTGCAATAAACAAATGTACATCCCACTCTTTAGCAATTGTACAAAAGTAAATAGATAACTTACAAAAGATTTATTTTTAATATTAAGAATTAATTAACTACAATAACATCTCATAATTTATTACCTTTCAGTTTCCTAAATCTATCGTTTCCCACCAAGTACTCCCCTTTGAATTTTTTAATGGAGTCGAGATCCCAAATGCAATCTATATGGGTATTTGCTGCAAGATTAGGAAGATATTGAGTAACGTACACCATCATCTGGTATAACATATATCCCTCAACCATATAACCCTTGAGACATGCTCTTTGTTGTACCAAACCATTCAAAAATTTTAAGTGTCTCTCAACCATCCACATTGACCTAGTCTGTACATGTCCACACAATTAAATCTCCTCATGTAATCTATATGGGTATTTGCTGCAAGATTAGGAAGATATTGAGTAACGTACACCATCATATGGTATAACATATATCCCTCAACCATATAACCCTTGAGACATGCTCTTTGTCATACCAAACCCTTCAAAAATTTCAAGCTTCTCTCAACCATCCACATTGACCTAGTCTATACAGGTCCACACAATTAAATCTCCTTACCTTGGTGTAAGAGGTAGTGTTCTTGTGCATTGAAAAAAGTTGAAGGTAAACACTTTTTCATTTCACACATTAGATGAGGAATCCTTTTCTTCCAATATTTTATATCTTTTTGATGGATTTATTTAGATGACAACCACCTACAAGGGATTCAAGATAGAAAAATATATAAATATGAGACTTTACAATATATTACTTGTTTGATATATTAAACAAATATCACTGCTGACCTCATGTATTTTCTAAGATCATATATCACTTGTTTGATATTATTTTTGAAGTTATTTGGGAGCGATAGGGGTAGAAAATACTGCAACCATTGTCAATTGATCATTTCATAAAATGAAAATTGAATGCAGTTACACAAATATATTGTAAATAAAAAAGACTGTGACTTACCTTGATGAAGGTATGCCAATCATGCATTTTCATCCCTGACCCAAAATCACTTTTCTCTGATATGAGATTGCTTATATTCGCAACAAATCTTGTAGGAAATTGAATTTTTCGTATGACTTGTTTTATGGCATTACTTTGTTTCTCTATTAATAACCAAGGAAGAGCACTTGCATTAATCCGGTCTCCATTGCTATTTGATTCAATGATATTTTTCATTACATGATTGGAATCATGAATGTCACTACAAATTTTGCCAAGTTTTTCTTTGTCACACCTTCCATCCAATATTTTCCATAGTGTCTTTCTTACATTCTTTCCAATATGCATAGTATCAAGAAAATGCATAATTTATAGCTGTTCATAGTAGGGTAGCCTACTAAATTCTCTGGGATAACATTTTAGTTCCTTTGGAAGCTTGTTAGTGATGCCTTCACGACCTTCAAGATCATCAACTACATAATTATACAACAAAACACAATTGAAATATATAATTTTCAAACATCAACCATTAGGTGGAACGATATTACCTCGAATTATATTACATTCCAACTACCATAGGTGAGGTGTCATTCTTCGAGGCTTTGATGTAGTCTCTTCTTTCCCATTGAAAAGATATTTTTCTACACTTCGATACTTATCATTTCTGGGGAGGAAGTGCCTATACTCATCAAACACCTTCTTTCTTAAAATTTTGGAATGATAAGATTTCATCTTTGGACCACACATTGGACATGAAAATTTTCCCTTTGTTTGAAGACCTACAAGATAACGATACAATTGGATTAAATATGTTAATTTTTAAAATTAGAATTATCACGTACAACTAGAATTCACCATAACATACCACAAAAATGTGTCAACCCTAGAGCACCATGAATTCTCCACACAAGCATTGCATGAAATTGAAATTGTCTTTGTCCAATTGGTATAGAGATGTCATACATAGTGAAACCATTCCATAACACCAACAACTCGTTGATAAGGGGTGCAATATATACATTCATATCTTTCACTTGGTACTTACCTAGTTGAATTAAAAACAACATCAGAGAGTTATTGTGGCCATTTCAATCCAAGACTTATAATTCCACGTAGATAAATATAAAATAATAAAATACCTAGAACAATCATTGCCAACATAATGTGCTCCCTCTTTATTGACATCCATGGAGGAAATTTATTGTTGATAACAAAAAAAGGCCACACCGAGTAAAAAATCTCATCTCTCCATATGGATTGACACCGTCTGCTGCCAGGGAAAGCCTGAGATTTTGAGGTTCTTCTTTAAAGTGTAGCCACTTCTCCTCTATGTCCATAAATGATGAACCATCCATAGGAATTTGAATAATTTTATCTTGATTCATGCTGCGTGCATGGTAATCCATAAATTGTGCCAAGTTATTGCACCTGAATAATCATTTCAGATGTGGAATAATGGGGATGTAACGGAGAACCTTGCGATACACCTTTTTTTCATTTGATCATCTCTATATCTGCTCGTATGGGACTTAGGGCATCCTGTTGTATTTTCGTGTTCTTTATGACAAATAATATGATCTTCGAGACAAATATCTATTGCTTGATACTTCATTCCAATATGTTTCATAGTGGCACATAATTCTCAATACAAGCGAGGGAGAACATTTGATGGTGGTAACAAAAACTCACCTATCAATCTACAACAAAAAATATAAGTTGTTACTATAAAAAATCTTAATGGTACATGTTTCACCTTTTATAGACTATAATGACATATATGACAAACCTTAGCATATGTGACATTGCTATGTTGGATAAACCATTCATAACCTTCAAATTCACCAACAAAAATACATCAGAGAGAAGAGTAGATTGGGAGCCTTTGTAAAGGGCTGTGTTTTCCTTCTCAAGTAGAGGTATATCATGGATGACGTCAATGACATCCTCATTATAATCATCATCATCATCATCATCAATAACACCAGCAACACTAGTACCAAATGTGTCAACGATCAATGCATTCATACCATCATCTTCAAATGTGTTTTTTGGCGCATGATCATCAAATTCCATGGGATCATTATCTTCAGCCTCAATACTCACACCTCCATGTTCCTCTATATTCACACCCCCATGTTCCTCTGAGATGTGGTGGTCCATATCACATACTACACTCGGGATATTGACCTATATAAAAATGATGATAATCAAACCCCCCTTCAATGTGATAATCAAACCTCCTTCCATGGTTCATATGTATATTAATTGTGAAAACAATATAACAAAAAACTTACCAATGGATGATAATCAAACCCCCCTTCAATGTGACCATTCTCCCTACAATGTCTTTTTTCTATTTTGAATTTGATTCTTCTTGTCTTTAAGCCATTACAACTCTTGTATGGACAATAACATTTGTCATCGTCTTCTCTTTGAATGTTAGACAATAATCTAGTGATTGTCTCCCTCTTTTGATCGAATTCCCTTGTATTATCTGACATGATCCTTAATGTGTATATCTATAAAAAAATTGGACATGTTGTACTTAATGTTTATATCTGCACATATGGTTTTGATAGCAAATGGTCACTCTATTTTCTCGTGGTGAGAACTCTTTAGTTGTGACAAAAAATGTCAAACAAAAAATGAC
>MU224125.1:801859-846287 GCA_018584345.1 Thuja plicata
AAAGTGTATAATGTGAGGTATTCTTATCTATCAACTTTAGGGTGCTGAACTTAGGGTTTTAAATTAGGGAACTTATTTGGCCTTATAGTTTAGTATCATGTTATTATGGAGGGCTTTTGGGGGGGAATTTTTTGAAATAAGCCATGTTGGCTATATAATGGATCATTTGCTTCATGTTGAGGGGGTGAATATTGTGAAGAGAAGAGCTTTAGTGAATTTATTATTCCTATAAGCTATCTTTTTATGCATTTTGGATCAAATTAGTTCATGTTGAGTGTCAATTTTGTGAAAGAGGATGCATGTATTCCTTGCCACTATTCTAGAATTCATTCATGTGACTGCCCATAGTATTTGATAAGAATAAAGCTAGCCCATTTCTCATACATCTTGTTGTGATCTTTTGTTATTAATCCTATTCAATTTTCTACATTCAAGTGTAGTGTATCTATAACATGGACTAGTGAATTATCTTAATTCCTATTCTAAGTTTTAGAATATATCCTTTTTGTAGAATATGCATGTCTATTGACAGGAACATTACTATTTGTGGTGAAATCCCTAAGTAGTGATTTTCAAGTTAACCTATGTATTGGGTAGTGAATGAGCTTGTAAGAGTCATTAGGGTATGTCATGTGAATGTCAGTTTGAACCTTTGAAGAATCTAAATCTTATTTGGTGTATCACCTTTTCAAGTTTTGTTTATGCAGTTTTGGTTAGAATTTCTCTCTTTCCTTCCCAAAATTAGGAGAAGATAGTATAAAGTTGATACCCAAATTCAATAGGAACTAGCCTAGAATCTGGAGATTCCTTCTCAAACATAGTCTACCCAAAACTAGAGAAGGTTTCCATTGTTAGGATGGAATTGTTGTGTAACCCTAATGCTTGAGTTAGGGAGACAATTCTAAACCTCAACATCAGCAGGGATGCCATCCGTTGAACCAGACCATAATCTCCCCCTCTATATCACCATCATGGTCAATGACTTTGCCATCAAATGGGTCATGATGGATAATGGTTTGACCCTCAATCTATGTACTTTGAAGTTCATTAAAAAATTGGGATATATTGAAGAAGATATAATGAACAATGTCATGACCATCAAGGCATATGATAATCTAGAAAGAACATCAGAAGGTACTATTTCATTTTCCATTTAGCTGGGCCCTATAGTACAAGATACAATAT
Source organism: Thuja plicata (assembly GCA_018584345.1). Classification (NCBI taxonomy): domain Eukaryota; kingdom Viridiplantae; phylum Streptophyta; class Pinopsida; order Cupressales; family Cupressaceae; genus Thuja; species Thuja plicata. The sequence continues at coordinate 803,045 of MU224125.1, forward strand.
GTCATGTTGTTAATCTTGACCTCCGCTTCAATATCCTCCTTGGACACCGTTGGATTCATTCTATGCAAGCTATCCCATCCACCTTTCATCATTGCATCAAATTCCAACACAATGAAACTGAAGTCACCATTCCTGCAGACCCCAACCCTTCGCATACTTCCATGCTTTGGAAACTTCCTTCCCACATTCCAATCAGTATCCCAGGATTTACATTGGCACCTCCATTGCTAGTTCTTCTCCAACTCATTCAGACCTAGAGACAATTATATCATCCACTCTTTCCATGGTCAAGATCAATAACAAAGGTTGTAGAGAGTACAACCTATCAGACGCCTTCATAGTGGGGGCCCTACCATTTGATCCACATACTCAAGGTCGCCCACCTAATCAGAGCATGACATGACCAAAAACAACTAAACCAGTACAACTAGGCTCTACCACTTTAATTTCCCATGGCATTTTGAATGGCGAAGAGATGGCCCCTGACAATAATTAGTGGCTTAATAAGGATCCGCCACGACCATAAAATGATCTCCTAAATTACTTCAAGGGAAAATATCCCACAACCCACAAGATGGCTATAGAAAAATGGAACTATCAAGGAGGTGGCTTGGGTTATGAAGAGAGCGACATGAAAAATACTATTGAACCCACCCAATGAGAAAGGCATCAAGGCCTTAACATTTATTATTTGACGACTGGGGGCACGAATGAAAACATATGTGCCTATAGTTGTACCCTAGGTAAAATTGTTGAAATCGAAGATATCTCAAAAGAGAAAATTGTGAGAGCTTATGATGATGTCCTCGATGATGAAACCTTCCTGGGAAATTCTATCCTCTGCCAACTCACCATAAAATTCATTAACCTTCCCCTTGTCCATCCCAAACTCATAGACTGGGACCAACCAAGCATCGTACACATTGATGAGCTCCAAAGCGAGGAAGCGCTCCTACGATTCATGGGAGCTACCAAGAAATAATTTGATTGGGGTCATGAATCAACATATGTATACAAATTTGATCCAAAGGCATAGTTTAGGGAAGAGGAGGCCTTTAGCCACAAAAATGAAATAGAAAACAAAAATAAAAAAGTGAAAAATTGATCCCCTAGTGAAAACCCCTATGGGGCATTATCTGATCGCAAAAAAGTAAAAAAAAAGGGCGTAATCACTGGTGAAAACCTCTCTAAGGTGCCAGAGGATGAAGACCCTCCTCTTCCTCTCATCCATGATTAAAGACCTGAGCAGTCATCTATCCTCATCGAAGAAACAAAGCCTATCAACCTGGGTACAAAATAAAATCCTAGCATCACTTACATTGCAACATCCCTAACAGAAGCAGAAGAAACAAATCTTGTTTCTTTCTTGCAAGAATCCATAGATAAATTTGCATGGTCATATTCTCACACACTAGGATTAGACCCTAACTTGGTGGTTCACCATCTAGCTATGGATCTAAATGTCATACCGGTAGAGTAGAAAATTTGAAAATGCATCCCAAGGTAGCATTATTGGTCAAGACATAATTGGAGAAACTTCTGCAGTCCAAAATCATCTGTGTCATTGACTATTTAGAGTGGATATCCAACATGGTGCTAGTATCCAAACCAGACAAGTCAATCAGGATATGCACAAACTTTTGAGATCTTAACAAAGGATGCCCAAAGGATGATTTCCCCTTGCCCAATATTGACATGATCATAGATCTTACTGCTGGACATGAGATGTTGTCTCTCATGGAAGGTTTTTCATGATATAATTAGATCTATATTGCATAAGAAGATCAAAATAAGACAACATTTACAACCCCTTGGGGTACCTTCTGCTATAATATATGCCATGTAGATTGAAAAACACATGGATGACTTATCAATGAGCCATGAATGTGATATCCCATGAAATGATCCACACAATTCTTGAAGATTATGTGGATGATAACCAGACCAAATCAATCAAAAGGGAAGATCACCTGGATGTGCTTGAGTGTGTATTCAATCAACTCAGACATTATGGCTTAATTATCAACCCTAAGAAGTGTGTTTTTGGGGTCACATCTAGAAAGATCCTATGGTTCATCATATCCCAAAGAGGCATATAAATAGACTCCAAAAAGGTACAAGCTATCATGGAAATTCCTCCACCAAGAACACTTTGGAAATTGTGCATCCTACAAGGAAAATTACAATCTGTGCATCGTTTCATCTCTTAATTAGTAGATAAGTTCCAACCATTTACTCATCTCCTATGCAAATATAAAATTTTTAAATGGGACCCTCATTGTCAGAAGAGTTTTGAAAAAATAAAATAATATTTGGCAACTCCACCCATCTTGGTACCACTTGTACCAGGTCGGTCACTCATCCTATATATTTCTTCTACTACAAAAATACTGGGGGCACTCCTTGCTCAATTAGATGATTAAGGAAAAGAAAGAGTCATTTATTACATAAGTTGAAACTTAGTAGGTTATGAGCTCAATTATTCCCCTATGGAAAAGGCATGCATGGTAGTGGTCATCACTACTTAGAAGCTTTGCCACTATATGCTTAGTCACATAGTAAAGCTCATTTCAAAAGTGGACCCTCTCAAATACCTACTATCTAAGAGTACCCTCACTAGTCGAATGGAAAAATGGGTTATGCTTCTGAGCGAGTTTGACATTCAATATGTGGATAGAAAGGCCATTAAAGGGAAAGTCATCGTAGACTAGTTAGTAGAAGCACCATTGGTGGATGCATATCCTCTGATCACAAAATTCCTAGATGACCATTTATGCATGGTAGAAGAGAAACCCACCTGGAAAATTTACTTTGATGGATCCTACACAACCTATGGTGCAGGGGAAGGAATAATTTTGGTCACACCTCATGGTGACTACATCCCTATGTCATTCAAATTAGGATTCCCCTACACAAAAAAATTGCAAAATATGAGGCATTTATCGCAGGACTCCGCATGGCTATAGAATGGAACATCACAGATATACATGTCTTCGGAGATTCCCAAATCATCATCAAACAAGTCTTGGATGAGTATCAAACAAAACATGACAAATTAATGCCATATAAGAAGATGGTTGACAAGATGAAAGAACATTTTATCCACTTAAAAATGATGCAAGTGCCATGACTAAAAAATAAGGTTGCTGATGCAATAACCACAAATGGATCCTTCATAGAGATTCCTCATGACTCTATGCAATATGAATTCTTAGTGGAGAACCTCCATGCGCCTGCTTATGAGAATGATGAATCAGAATGCGTATGTTTCTTGGTAGGTCCCCAATCCCCATGGTACCACGATATCCATGCTTATCTATAGAATGGTATCATCTCTCCCCATCTCACCAACACCCAACACTGGAACCTCAGTCAAAGAGCTTCTCGCTACACTATTGTAGCCAACACCCTTTATCATTGAGGCTATCACAATGTTCTCTCTAGATGTTTAGATGAAAATGAGGTCGCCCAGGCTTTGTGAGAAGTACATGCTGGGATCTGCAGTGCCCATAAAGTGGCATGGTCCTAGCCAAACAAATTTTATGGGCAGGATACTATTAGTCCATAATAGAACATGATGCCTGTGAGTTCATCAAGAAGTGCTTTCTATGTCAACAACATGCCAATCTGATTCATGGTCCTGCATAAGACATCCATCCCATTGTGCCTCCTTGGCCCTTCTCTTGTTGGGGTTTAGACCTCATTGGAAAGATTGCTCCCCTCTCTTCTGAAGGAAAAAAATACATAATCACAACAATAGAGTATTTTATGAAGTGGGTTGAAGCAATTCCACTCACCCTCACTACAGGTGTCCAGATTTCAAAATTCATCCTCTACCACATCATCTGCCACTTTGACATTTTCTCCACTATGTTCACAAACCATGAAACACCATTTGAAAACCAACACGTAGAAGATCTATGTGAACACCTCCATATCCATCATCACTATTCCAGTCCATATTTTCCTCAAGGTAATGACCAAGCTGAGGTAACCAATAAATCCATTCTCAAGATCCTCAAGAAAGTTTTTGATGATACTGTTTGTGCCTAGAACCTCCAAATTAACCCCACCCTCTAGGCATATCATACTTCCTACCGCACTCCCACATACACCACTTCATATTCCCTAGTCTATGGTGCTAAAGCTGTCTTACCAATTGATGTTGAACTGCCATCATTGTGTGTGCCACTCAAGGACATGATTATAGATGAAGACTATCATGCGGTACACCTTACACAATTGGATTTGTTACATGAGAAACACTAATAGACATATGATCATATGGTTGTGTATCAAAATTTCCTTAAGAGAAGCTACAAAAAAAAGATTCACCCATGACAATTCCAGGTGGGAGATTTAGTCCTTAAAGAGAATCAAAAGGTAGGCACAAATCGCAAAAATAAGGGCAAATTTGAAGTCACTTGGCAGGGCCCCTATATCATCACTGCATGCTTCATCTCTAGGGCATATCAACTCTCCACTCTTGAAGGAGATTCTTTGAATGACCCCATCAACATCATTCATCTCAGGCACTTTTATGCCTGAAGACTGGCAGTATATTCCAATTTGTGATAAAATTCAATAAAAAAGTAAAAAAGTCCTGAAGAAATACAAAAATAGTATAAAAAGTCCTGAAAAAACCCCTAAAAAAGTATAAAAAGAACCTGAAAAAGTGGTTGTCCCAGTGAAAACCTGGCAAACAGGCGCTTTGACAACACCAAAAAAATAAAAAATAAAAATCAAAAGAGTAAAGAGAAATTTTTTTCCAACAGTGAAAACTTGGAAATCAGGCGACATGGGCAAGTATGAGTGATGACAACTTGGTAACATGCGTAACACATAGTGGGCCACTTAATTATCTATCAAAATCACATTCCCCCATCCATCCGTCCTTTGACTCCATTTCATTTGCAAACCCATATTCCCTGGGTGTTCCAACTTATCGCACACATTAATAGCACAATCCAATAACATCTCATATTGCAAGAGATATTTGTACATATTTTCTTATATATAGCTGATCGGTTTTGTCCTTGTACATTTGCATGTTGTCTGATCTCCTTGTCATCACACTAAATTTATCAGCCTCCCTCACGCTAACTTTCCCAACCATCCATTCTTTTCCCAATACTTTATGATCTGCTTGTTCATTTCATATGTTGAAGCACTGCAATGGGTTGCCAAGCTCACACCAGTAAAAAAGTAACCCCTATCCCCATGTTGCACACCCCGCGATATGCATCCATGTGAAGATCATGATACAACTATCCTAGGACAACGTATCCCTAGCAGTATGTAGTATCCTTCTCTAGCATCTCTACTAGAACTCTTGAATACCCCATCCCAAATCTATGAACTGACAGGTCAGCCAACATCCTCCCTCCTATCAACCCTTCCAAAAATAGAGCTATCCTCTTGAGCCTCCTATCCACTATCAGCTATTAGGGCATCTAGGTCTTGTATCTTGGGATTTTCCTAAGTGGCCTGCTAAATGCCAGATGCATGTAGTGCTCACTATCATCCAGTCTATACTATGGGACTGGTCCATGGATTGCTATCCACAGGATCACTTAAATCATCTTAGATATTACATGTTTAGATCAATTTGGTAAAATCAATCTTATTTTCCTTCTTTCTTTGCATTTCAATCTATGGTAGCTTAGTCATTTTGGAGTAGCTTGAGACTAGTTCTTCCATACTAGTTCTTGAATCCTTCTTCCATTTATCCTTTGTTGCATTTGATCTTAAGCATTTTTACTTGGGAAAGTCTTGGATATTATGTTTGAGAGAGCACATTCACACCTCCATAAGAGAGAAAATCAAACAAGCCTCTTGGGTGCACTTGTTTCAAGCTCTATCCGATGATACGAGGATAATTTTGATGTTTTCATGCTTCTTTCATCTTATTTTAATATTTGAATGCTAATCCTCTAATGGTTTCATGTTTTAGGGGATGATTGCAGGATGATATTTTCCTTGGATTCAATATGTTTATGGAGTATATTTATGTTTTGAGTCGATCTGCAACTTGTAATAGTTGCTGGTGGATGTGTTGGAGGCTAACTGGTAAGGTGTTGTATAATTGAGTTGACCTAATCAGAGTTCTTTAGATGTTTCAAATGATTCCTTATATCTTGTATCAAGTGTGCTGACTTAATGATATATTTTTGGGATCAATTAATGTCCTTGTATGGTCCATTATGTTATATTTTCTATGTGTTGTGGATATTTTGATTTGATAAGGCTGATCTGTTAGGACTGTTAATTTTTTTTGCTTCAATGATGTTCTTCTGGTGTCTTTCTGCAATGTTTAGGCTTGGTTCTAATGTCCTTATTATTCTTAAGTCCTTAAACCCTTGGTATTCTTTGGAAAACCCTAGGTATGTTGTGTTCATTATAAAATCAATTTACATTTTTGATCACTTAAGTTCTTTCACATGGGTTCAAGTTGTCTTCGCGGGGCCATTTCCTAATGTTTCCTAAGTCACACACGGGGTTCATTTTAATGTTTCCTAAGTCCTATGTCCCTACAATACTTTATTTCCCACCAGGCATTGAGCAAGTTGATTTTGATCCAATGGTTGACAGTTTTTCTTAATTAGAAGATGAGCGAAGGATATACATTAAGGCATCGTGCTTTGCTGACACCCGTCCATTAGAGATATCCACCAAGTTGGGACGAAAGGTAAAGAGCGGTCAAATATATTTTCATATAATAGTTGGCATGTTGCCTTGGTAAAGAGATGATCAAAGAATATCTTTCAAGGCATTATGCCTTTGTGACACATGGAAAGTGCACGGGGTTAAAGAAAGGTTAATGTGTGCTCAAATCTCTTTCCATCTAAAATAGGTGTAATGCCTTGATGCAGAGATGCATGGAGGTTATTCTATCAAGGGATCATGCCTATGCAACACATGGAAAATGGTGAGACTTGGTCAGTGCTGAAAGGTAAATTTAAAGGCTGAGCATATCTATTTTGATCCTATGGTTGTCGCAATTCCTTAAACAAAAGCTAATCAAAGTTTATTCTATTGAGGCATTGCACCTGAGCGCCACATATCTATGGCGGGGCTAGGATGAGGTAAAAAGGGAGTTAAAGGAAGGTCAGATCAGATCAGATTGTGTGGTTGGCACATTTGCTCAAAGAAAAGTTGCTAACTATTTACTCATTGAGGCATTGTGCCTATGTGATAGCTGTCCAAATGAGATCGTGGGTCTAAGTTTTCAAAGGCGATAAAGGTAAATAAGTTTAGATTTCATTGTGTGGCTGGCACATTGCTTGGAACAAAAGATAAACAAATATTAATCATCCACGGATTTCACCTAGGTGATTTGTGTCCAAGTTGGTCAATGTAGGTCAAGAAAAGATAAAGAAATCCTAGAGGCCAATAATATTATGCCACATGGATGTCTGTGGAGTCATTAAGTGTTTCATGTGTCTTGAGCTCACGAGTGTTTTTAAAATTGATTGATGACTACATTTTAAAGCTGAGATAAAGTTGATCTCTTGGGTCGTGTCTTCTTAGTTGTAAGATCATATGTGATGGAAAATTGGGTAGTTTTGAATGTTTTTATGTGGAGAATATTTCCTTGGGGTTTCTGAACAGATTATTAATCCTTTTTAAACCCTATTTCTACTCTTTTTTTTCTTCTGCCATTAATGTAAGGTTTGTTCCATAGTTTTAGTGGTTGAAGATCAAATTATATTCTTTTAGAGAAGAGCTATTGATCAAGGGTTAGTTGGTATTTTGTAGTTTAGAAGGGCCAAATCTTCCCAGAGTAATTAATGCAAACAAGACATTCTAGCCATTTTTTCTTCTGTAGGGTATTGTTCTTCAAACTTCTCGAGATGAATGGCGGCTACAAATCAAATTTTTTGCAGAGTGGATTGATGACAAAGTTTACTTCTGGTTGAAGGCAGGGTAGTTGAAATGAGTTAATACTTTTAATATCTTGAATAACCTAGTTTTTGGTCTTTTTCCCTAAAATGATTTGAAGCTTGTTGCAATCCTTTTTCTATAAAAGGATTTCCAAGATCATACCAATTGCCTATAGAAACAATGGGGGATTCCGCAGATCAAGATCAAGGTTTAAACCTAGCAGCCCCATATCAAGATGTATAGCCTATTTATGATCCACCAACAATAGGAGGAAAGACAAAGGAAGCCCTACTATATGTAAGGGGACGCAATGCCAGCAGTTGCAGATTAATATGATCCCACAAAGGTAGGTAATGGGTGGGCCAATTTGGATGGGTACTCTCGATGATCTTAATTTCTGGGAGAAGCTAGAGGAAGGGTGCACTCAGGGTATGGTGAAGGAAAGGAGGCAACTGGTCATGCTGTGATACGCTGCCATAGGGAAGACATGGGCTTGAAAGTGGGGTAATGGTAGGTTTCTTCCTGCTTGCATCTTTGACGCTTTAGTGCCATGGAGATGAAGGGAACTAAATAAGATTGTTATAGCCACTTGTTCTGTGGTGAGTTCTTCTATAGGACAATGTCCATCCCATTTCACGATGAAGACCAATCTCGAACAGTAGAATTTGTGCTTAAATGCAATGGGACTAAAGAAACAATAGGCAAACCCAATGCTTAGCAAGATGACCAGGATGTTACAGGTTCTGAGGAAGGTGTGTTGCCAGTAATCCTACATCTGAATGATGAAAGGCCATAGAATTTTAGAAAGGGCTGGGAAAATTGGGAAAACATAAAAGGCATTAAGTTGCATACTTGTTTCCAGTGAGGGATATAGCAGATGTAATTCTAGACTGCGTTAAGGTAGAATAGAAAGTTGCAGTTCTTTTGTATTTATTGAAGTGGTATATGTTTTGAAACATTTTGAAACAAGAACATGGTTTTTTATACTTAAAACAAATATTTCAGATTCGAGTCTCTCCTCTGTGCCTATTTCTTGAGTTTTGGCTCTTTTGATTCACTACATGGATTTTATCCATGTATATGTTATTAGTCCTTAGTTTTGATCTAAGATCAAATTAAATGATGCTCTGGATATGACATAAATTCATTTGATTTGTATAAGGATTTTATAAGATGTGTATATTGTGGATTACCTGTATTTATGGCTTTGAATCTTTGACAGTAGTTAGTTCCTATGTTCTGTATTTGTAGTAAACTCTATTTCCCAATGGATAAAGTACTGATCATGAATTAGTATTTCTATAGTGATACATGTCCAGATGGGTTTGTCTATATTATTCCCTTTTAAAATATAAAAAATATTTTTAATCCTTTCCTAAGTTTTGTGGTTGTTGGTTGTTGTTCTTCATGGTAATTGAGAGTCAATGAATGTGTGGTTTACATTTAGTACTTTCTTACCATTATCTGCTGTTTAAATCTAGAGTGAGTGTGAAGTGTTGTATTTTGAGCTGGTTTAGGTACACCCACCTTGGTTTTTCAGAGGCAAAAGTGGAGAGGGCAGCCTTGTCCCTATAGTTGGTCTAGTTACCTTAAGAAATTCCCATATTTGGAGCTAACCAATCTTAAAATCCATCTCAAGGTATATTGGTAGCTTTCAAAGCATAAACATTTTAAAACACCAACATGACCTATGTGATATTGCACATAATTTTCTCTATAGGTCTTATTGGTACCAACTTAATTAGTGTTTTGAAGTGTAGCAGAGGACACCACACACACACATACATACATACATACATACATACATACACACACACACATATCTATATGCACACATATACATATATGTCTGTATGTATATATGTACATACATACATATAGATATTCATAACATGTATGTATTTATGTGTGCATGCATGCATGCATGCATGTATGTATGTATGTATGTATGTATGAAATGTAAAAAATTAGTTTGATATATATCTATATGTATACACACACATCTACATAAATAAATAAATAAATAAATAAATAAATAAATAAATAAATAAATAAATAAATAAATAAATAAATAAATATATATATATATATATATATATATATATATATATATATAATGTGTGAAGGTAGTTTGAAAAGATAATTTTACTACAAAGGGATTGTAACATTAGCATATGACAGGATGCTTCTTCTACAATAGTTCATGTTTATGTCTTTATCGTAATCCTAATGTATCATGCTTTGAGATAATGTATGTCATCAGTAGGTTCTTATATCATTATATATTTTTCATCAAGTCCTCTTTGGGAGTAGTGAGTTTTGGTAGGCAATAAGCCTTAAAATAAATAAAGTGATACTTGTTTCATATAATGTGAGTTAAATTTTACGCTGGTTTTTACCTCATTGGGGTTTTCACCTAAAAAAATTGGTGTTCCTATGTTGATTATTGTGGTACACAATTTATTTTCATGTTCTTAATTCAGTTATAGTTTGAAGCTTAATTTGCAAATGAAATAGTATAAGTTTTATATCACTTGCTGATTCCTCCCCCCCATAGCATTCTCGTGTGTTCAATTAGTATTAGAGAAAGATTGCCAGATAATAGTCTAACAACTCAATGTAGATCCTGCATTTGAACATATGGGGTCTGAAGAAAAGATCAACAAGATAATATTCCCAGAAGAATATGTTGAGGCAATGGAACTAGAAGGATGAGATATCAATCCTTATGACTATGAAGTACTGAATCTTGAGGGAGAACTCAAGTCTACTCTTGAGAACATGGATGCATCAAGGGTAGAATTTGAATAATATAAGATTAGATTCAATAAGGAAGATAGAAAAATCATCAAGTTAAATGACAAAATAAAATCCGGAAAAGAATACGAGCTCAATATAAAAAATACAGAGGATGAAATAATCAATATAAAGGTACAAGTTAAAGAAGGAAAAAGGACTACTGACTATCTGGATTCAAGGCTTCATATTAATTCTACTGAATGCACTTGTTATTAAATAGATTGTTCTTTTCAATTTAACTCTAAAATACCCAAATTGCTTAAGAACAATCAAATACAATAGTTGGAAAATTGTTATTGAAAAAATTATTTCCCTCTGAATTTAAAGGTACAACTCCCTTATATGAATGATTTTTAGTGAATTTTTCTCTTTCCTAGTCTAACAGGGGTATGTTCTTAACCCAAGAATAGAAGAGGCAAACCAAGCTAATCCTAGGTAGGAAATAGATCAAGGAGGATGAATTCAATTCTAAATCTAGCCAACTCTGAGATTTCTTCAATCAGATTAACTCCAAAAATTGGTAATGCATGAACTTCTACCAAAAATGAAGATGCAAGACTAAAGATTAATGATGGAATGACAATGAATCAATCTATGTCATAATAACATTTCCCAAACTTAAGATAACAGAGAATTTCCCCTTTTTCTAATTGTATCAAATCATAATACAGAGCTCTAGTTCGAACACGAATTGTAAATCCAACTTCAAAGAAACATTCGACTTCAACAGAAAGATAAGTGCAATGCAAATGGAACAGATAAAACAATGGTATTCAAACATACAAATTTGACTCAGCAAAATGCTATCTTTCACACCAAAATTTAGCTAACTTTTTTATTGATTTTGGGAATAGTATATAGAGTCCCAGATTGGGCCGTTACAAAAAGAAGGGGGTAACCAAAATGGTTCAAATTCCCCAACTAGAAATGATAACTGAAAGTTTATCCATTACATATCGATCAAAATTTAGTACAAAGAGAGAATCTACTTAAGATTTAGTTTCGCTCCCCTTGCCTACTTTAGCCCTATAGGCAATGACAACTGTGATAACTTTGATAAGTTCTTCATGTCTGTTAATGTGGACATTGGTGTATCGGATGAGCCATCTGGAATTCTCTTTAGCCAGACTTTTAATTGTCTGTCTGATCCTTCAATTCTTCCATGGATTTATAAACACATCCCCTTAGCTGTTTAAGTTCTAGCACTTTGTCCAAGTGGGTGGAAGATGGCTCCAACAACTTATCTACAAAATCAAAAAATGATTTCTGCATGTTGGCCAGTCCTATTATTTCCTCACCTTCTCAAATTTTCTGTGATTTTGTATGCAAACCTTGAAGAATCTTGAAGTCTTTGTTCTATTCTTCTTTGACCTTAATATTTACTTGCTGCAACCCCGTCTCAGCTTGGATGATCATTTCAAGTTTGAACTCTAAACTTTAAAGCCACTCGATTAGAGGTTCATCTCCCTTCCAAAAAATCTTGGCTTTCAACACCTCTTTTGTCTTCATCTTCATAGCTACATGGAGTGTCACTGTGCACTCCTGATACTTCACTCTCTTAGATGCGAGAGTTTGCAAATTATTCTCAATGTTATTCCTTTCTATCTCCAACCTCAAGAGAGCATTACCCAACTGCTCAACAACTGTCAACCCTTCAGATTTGAGTTTCTCACCCCATCCTCTACCGATCTATGTGAAGTGCCTATCTTCCTGTAACTTGGCTAATATAGCTTGATTCTCTACTACGCTGGTGTATAGTTAGAAAATGGAAGCGCTTCCATTTTAGACTTGTTTAGCCTTCTGAGTAAGTGGTTTGGGGTCATGAAAAGTGCCTTGACTGGGTTCCTGATCTTGACATGGCTTCCCCCCCTATTCTACCTTTCTGTCCACCATTTTTTGACCTAATTTCTACATTCTGGGATACAGACCTGTGTTTCTAGGATTTAGGGATAGGGTCAACCTCCTAGGAGAGGGTTGAAATCGACCCTATCCCAGGGTCCAAATCCTGGGAACTTTCAGTTTTTGGATGTCGGTCTTTGCAAAAGTTGTTTCCCACTTCTGGGTGGGCTGTTTCGGGTTTAGAAGCATCGATTCCTAAATTATATTTAATATAGGTCCTCTCCTAGGGGTAAAGGCTTAAATGGTGATTTAATTATCCTATGTAGGCCTCCTTAGAATATTGTGCCCTAGTTTCATATAAAAGGGAGCTTTCTCCTCTCATTTTCTCTAAGCATCATTATGCAATTGAGAAGGATTTTCAAGTGCAATTCAAGCAAGCTAAGGAGAAAGATTTCAAGCAAGCATCCATCCATTATCAAGAATTAAAGCATCCATTTTCATGAAGGAGATCCATTGGAGGCCATTGAAGGATTCAAGCTACATAGTGCCCTTTTGGTGATCTCTCCATCCACCTTCTTCCAAGCCTCTTCCAAATTCAAGAACCCATTCAAGACTTGGTGTTGGATATCTACAAGCGATTGATTGAAGACATCCTACATGATACATTCTACATTCTAGATCCATTTGATGTATACATACTTGTGGATTCACGGATTTGAATACGCCACAAGGGCTTCCATATAAGCAAGGTGAATTTATGTGTTTACTTTGTTTATCTCTGCAATTTCAATTATATTATAAGGTTAATTCCAAAACCAGGGTTTGACCAAGGAAAACCCCTCCCCGAAAACAAAAAAACCTTTTTTATTATAGGTATAGGTTCATGACTATAGATCCAAGGCCAGATCTGGATACCATTTTTAGATTTCTTTCAGACTGTGCGAACAGGGACACTTTCAGATTTGAGCAGATTGAGTTGGCAAAAGTGGTACAGGGTCAACCTTTTTCATAAGATGACATCGGATTGGAAAAAGATTTCTGGGTTTTGTCCATCTTTGTGTTTCGATTTGGTATCAACTATCAGCATCTCCTAAAATAGTTTACAGATCTCATAAAATAGCAATCTTTGATCTGCACTATTTTAAGGTTGGTACTTCATCTCATCCATTTCAATTCCTATAACTGTCATATACATTCCTTTCTAAAATGGGAATTTAAGGTCTTTCCTCTTTGCTCTCATTTCCAAATGATTGATTCATTTGTGGATTGATCCTTTTTGGGTTGATCAATTTGGATCTTTCATTTGTGCATTTGAGGTTGAAAGCAACATCTTATCTTCCCTACAGATCACACAAACATCCACTTATTTCAAATGTGACATATTTTCATATGTTACATTTTAGTAACCTCTATTTTATATGTTACAGCTGGGATCAAAGGTGGATTGGGTGTTGGGAACACTTGCAATTGGGGTGAGGAGCTGTCTTATGAATTTTTTAGCTCAGCCACTTCTGCCTTCAGTTGAACCTTGGCAGTCTTGAGCTCCTCAAGTTCTTCTTCTATCACCACATTAGTATACTTCCAATAGTCCACCTTGGTGTCATGGCGAGCCAACCCCATATCGAATGACTGTAACTAAAAATCTAAAGTGGTCATATCTTTGAATCTACTATCCTTGGTTGGTTTCACCACTTCCATATTAAAGTGCCCGGTCTCAGGGTCACGACCTAGAGTAGACATCATCTTTACTTTCTTCTATTTTCTCATAGCAGCCTTGGGCTAAAAATCTCATGACAAAGTGTCTTTGCTGGAAGCCCCTTATTGTGCCCTCTTTCTCTTGCATTCTAGAGTATTTTCTATCCATGACTCTGCGCTAGTAACTTTGTTGGCAGAAACCAACTCCTCAATGAATAACTTCCTGATGACTGGGGGTGTAGCCTTTGGTCTCAAAGAAAATAGATTCACTGAAGTAGGAGAAGAGGACACCAATTTGGATACTAAAGTGACCTTCTATTTCTTCCTTGCCTCTCCTTCTGATTCTATGGTTGAAGGAGTATCTTCACCCACTTCCACTATGATGGGGGACCCTCTCCTTGGAGAATCTTGGGTTGAGGGGTCAACTGGTACATCTACTATGACTGCTTTTACTAATTGCTCTGGTTTTGCATCTTTGGTGAGCTCCTTTGTCATTCCAATATTTGGGAGTGAACCTTCTCCACAAGTCTTCATTGGCTGAACTTCTTTTTCAGGAGGTTCATTGCCTCCCCCAGCTGGCTGAGAAGAACTTTTGGAAATAGTGGGAGTATTACCGAGGAAGTTGTTGCGATGTTGGAGGAATCCTTTATCAAAGTTCTTTGAGTAGGAGGCTTCCTTTCTGACCTCTTCCTTCTTCCTACTCTCCATTCAACCCACTGCTCTATCCTCTTATAAATACCACTCATTAGGGTCTGCAAGTCACTGATGGCTTGATCTAACATAGGCTCATAACTGATGGAGAGAGGCTTAATCTTCTTGAGGTAGGTGTTATCATACATGTGCTGGCCGTCATCTAGTATCCCTTCAACTGCAAAATTGACCTTGAAATTTTTGATTTGTTCAATGGTTAATCTGGCATAGAACCTATCTCTGGTCTCCAAATAATCTCTACAATTGGTCCAGTAGTCTTCAATGTCATCTACATGGTGGATAGCTCAGCTCATTTGCAGATAATCATGATCATAATTAACTGGATCATATTGTGGCCTCAAAACATCATAGGTTTCCAACTAAAACCTCTTAGAGAATGCCTTTAGGACAATCTTCACCTCAGACTAGGAAGCACAACTATAGGCACTGATAGTCATGGGGAAGTCATAGCCTTTCTTCTTGGCCTTGATGCATATCACATTCACTTGCAGAGCTTGTCTCATCACCTCCACTAGCATGATCATATCCGTAGGATATCTGGGTAGCTTCAAAGGGAAGTCATCAAAACCTGCAAGATGAATGTATGAGGAATCTCTGAATTGAATGAAATAGCATCCAAATTGGCTGATGAAAGCCATGGATTTGGGGGAGAATATCCTTTTTGGATAGCCTTGTAACTCCCTACACAATCTCATTGTAAATGCATCATTAACCTGAAGGTATTCTGCATAGCTGTTATGTAATTGTAAAGAGGGGAAGAATTTGTAACTCTTAACATCATCAGGAAATTCCTCTAATCTAGGAAGACCTGGCCAAATTTGTATTATTGCTAGAATATACAACACAACTGAAGACATATAAAATTCATTCTGGTGCTTAGCTCTATCTAGAGATTCTGAAAGGTTATCACTTACCATAAGGGCCCAATCGATGAAGTGATGTTGGGAACATATTACCTGAACCAGGAAGAAGTGACGATCAACAAAATTGAGTGCCTCACTCTCACCTCTGATCCTATGGAGTAACACCCGAATGTCAATGATCTCTAGCTTCAGGTTAGTGCTGTATAATGTCTTTGGCAACTTCCCTTTGGCACTCTTGGGTTCTTGAAACCATGTTTTCATTATCTCCTTCCAAATTGAATTTTTGGCAATATATTCAGTCATCGCTTGACTGTATGTCATTTTTCAATAGTCAATTTTCTCTAGGATGCAAAGTGAGTTCTGGACTGATTTTCTATTGATAGATAGTAGCACCGTATCATTGGGCAAGAGAATTTTCCTGGTATCGAGGATGTATCGAGCGATACATTCCCAGATCAATTCTAGGGATTGAACAACCACGAGAAAACCAGCGGCCTCAACTAATTCTGTCTCTTTCAACTTCTCAGTAATGGGATGTATTTGGTCCACTTTTAATCTATTCTAGAATTTCTGCATGTCAAAGAAATTCAGAGATGTATTTGAAATCATATGCCATTCAGAAGTAATGCCAGTCATTTGATCGAATCCCATGAATCTGGAAGCCATGATTTGAATGATTTGATTCAGGAATGAGGAATATCTTTGAGAATGTAGGGACAAAGAAGAACTAGTATTAAAGCTTCAAATTCAAGCAATATGTTAAGCAAACAGTGGCTCCTATTGGCAATCTCCAACTGATCTTATAAATTTTGAATTTTTACCGTTTAACAGCCGACTTCCCATGCCACACGAATGAAAATACCTCAACATTAATGAAATAATCTGTTATGAAGTAAAATGGCTTTATTTGAATTAATTACCTTTCTCTTATGGGCCATTAAGAAATGTCTTTTCACTTTTAGTAACCGCAATGGTAACATTTTTGATGTAGAAAAAAATCACTTTTCTGCTTCTCCTTTGGGTTGAGAAGTGCTTTTGGAGTACTCTCGGTTCAAAAATCTGTCAAGGGGGAAATTTAGTCTATCAGGATGCCAAAATGGTATGTGTTGATTTCATTTATCTTCTTTATATCTCAGATTCTTTATGAGACTCGTCTTCCTCAAAATCGCCTCATTTAAATGGCTTGGCGGAAAACATATTTCGTGGGTCAAAACCCGCTTGTAGGAGTAGGGGAGAAGTCATTTTCTACTTTTTTGCCTTCAGGCTTATTTCCTTGATTTCTTTCTATTGAATCATTCCTCTTGACTTGTAGAGGTGTAGTCTCGACACAACAACCCTTCTTAAGCCTAAAGGATCCATTTTAGAACTGCACTTCTTGCTGAGACATCACTTAGTGGTCATTGATGGAAGACGCACTTTGTTGATACTTTTCCGCAAGTGGAGAGGGTCAAACCCAATTTTTCTGCCAAGCTACAAAATGAAGAATTATGGCTACATACTTCCATTGAGTGTAACACTGATGTTAGAAATCTTCGAACCACGACCTTTACTAGATTGGGAACTTAACCTACCTGATGAAAACATAAACTCATATACAGAAACCCTCTGGTTCACAAAATAGAAGGAAATTTGGAAAAATCTGGTAAAGGCTCCCTAGCCTAAGGGAAATATTTCTAGACTTAGAATTAGGACTAACATGAAACTTTCAAGACCACCACTATACATTAAACACTCACTTTTGTCTAAAGGGTATGCAGAGTAAAAGTGGGGCAATAGCTGGCTCTGTCTGGGGACTTGGACATTCACATGTCCAAGCAGGGAATCTCAAATCTCTGGTTTTGCAAAGCTCAATGAAAGACAGATCACAAAAAAACTAAAGCAAGACACAAAAAGGGAAAATAGAAAGGGAACCTAACTAGGAAAACAAAAGTAGGAACTAAACGTAACTATTGTACAATACATGGGTTACCTATTTTCAATTTAAATTTGATAGAGCTTCAAATCCTGACCATTATACGTCAGGGGTAGCGCTTCACCATCTGGATATGTCAATTTGAAAGAATTCTTCTTGAACGCTTGATGGATCTTGAAAGGTCCTTCCCATAGTGTTTCAAATTTTTTGTTCATGCCCTTGGGTGCCCTACGTTTGTCCCACAACAACATCATGTCCCCTATCATAAATTTTTGGGGTCTACTCTTTTTATCAAACAAACTCTTTACATGTATCTAATGCTGTGTAATGTGGTCTACCATTTTCTCTCTTTCTTCTTCCAATTTGTTTAGGTATAGAATCCTCTTTTCTAAACCATCTTCATATATGCCATCTTCTACTGCTATTCTCAGTTTGACGGTTGCTAACTCTAGTGATAATGGAAGGCTGGCCTCTACTCCGTAAACAAGTTCAAAAGGGGATACACCTATGGCTCTTTTGGGAGTCACTCTATCTTCCCAGAGGGCTTCATAGATTTTCTTATGCTAGGTTCTCTAGTTGTTTGCTACAAGCTTCTTCATGATATTCACCTAGTTTTATTGCTGGTTTCAACTTGGCCATTCCGTTGAGGAAAATAGTTAGAAGAGTGACTGACCATGATGCCATTATCAAAGCAAAGTTTAGTATGTTCTTGAGAAGAAAAGTATGTAGCGTTATCCATAACTAACTTGATAGGCACACCAAACCTTACCAGGATGCTTTCTTTGATGAACTCACATACTACTTCTGAAGTAGTCCTCTTGGTTTCTTTCACCTCCACCCATTTTGTGAAGTAGTCAGTCATAGTGATTATGTAGGTATGACCTGCATTGGACGTGGGGTTTTTAGGACCAATAAAACCAAGACCCCATTGTTGGAAAGGACCTTCAATTATGTTTGGTCTCAGAGGCAACGCTGCTAACTGTGGCTTTTCGGTAAACATTTTGTATTTGTCACACTTTGCTACCCAGTGGTAAGCATCTCTAAACATTCCTGGCCAGTAATAACACTGTCTTAGAATTTTGAATGTAGTAACTAATGAGGAGAAATATCCTCCACAAGCTTCATCATGAAATACTTTCAACAACTTCTCTTGTTGCTATCTATCGACACATCGGAGAAAGGTTCTATCTATTGATCTCTTATATAACCTATCTTCCCAGATAACATATTTAGAAGCCTTCAGTTTCATGTCTCTTCTTTTCTTAGAAGTCAGTCCTTTAGGGAATTCATCATATGTAAGGAAATACACGATGTTCTCAAACTAGGAGTCTTGCATACTTACTGCCAAAACCAATGGTGTAGCTTCTGGATCTTCCCCTGCTTGGTTTTTTGCCATTGCCCTACATAGTGCATTGCCTCTCACCAGCTTTGTGGGCTTGATCTCTACATCATATTCTTGTGTTTTAGCTATCCATTCTCCTCTGTTGCATCCTACATCCTGTTGAGTCAATATTTTTTTCACTATGATATCAGGTACATACACAAGAGAATGTGAGTGTAAGATGTAGAATCTAAAATTCTTTAAAGCCTTAACGACTGCGAAAGCATGCTTTTCAGTTTGGGAGTATCTCAGCTCATGATTTTTCAGAGGCATGCTCATAAAAGAAATAGGAGCCTGGAATCCCTCCTCATTTTCCTATATGAGAATGGCTGATAGAGTTGTTAGCTCTTTTTCTTGTAGGAATTAATTAAAATAGAAATAAATGCCTGACCCTCTATTCCCAACACAGATTCTTACATGGAAAAGGCTAATTAACAAGGATGAAATCCTTCTTCACTTTGAGCTCCACAAACTCAGGTGGGTTTAGCTACTTACTGACTCACTGAATCATAGAGAATCTCACAGTGGACTAAGGATTTATAATCCTTCTCCTTTTTAAGTTCTCAAAACTAGGAAGGCTAAGCCATAGATTCATTTCTTTAAAGAATCACCAACAATGTCTATACTATTCAATACAGATTTTAGACATTCATTTTCATAAATAGAAAGTAAAAGATTTTCAATATTTGAATGTTGATGATGAGAACTACCTTTCAGAACTTAAACCAGTGCCTAATCTAGGGAAAAGATTCCAATGAAATGTAAATCTACAGAAAACCAATTAATAAGAACACAAATGAGATCCTAGACATAGTGCCTTACAAACTATCCTTTCATTTTCACATCTATCTATCATATTTTCATATTAATATCCAGCCCTCTAGGATTACTCACAAGACTGACTCCTTCCTTGAAGGAAGCTCATAAATAACTGCATAGTTACCTTGTAACCGGCATGTTCAGAATGCCTTACAGACTAAACATACAAGAGCATGAATAAAACTACAAAAAGACACCATAGATGTAAAACTGGAGATTCCACTGTATTTCATTAATATATTTTTGCTTCAAAACATTCAAAAGACACAAAACTTCAAAACTAAACAATAATATCAAGTCTGCTATGCAGCTGTAAATTCACCATCCTTGTTATAATGGAGGAAAAACCCAGATATAGGAGAAAAAAAAACAATCCAGTCACTGACACTTGTCTATCCCCAAAAATATCTGCAACTGCTCAAACTGAAACTACAAAAATCTGATTTGATTTTCCCTCAAATTATCTGCAAAATCTTCTTCTTCATTCCGAGACCTTTTCGACAACATATAATAATCTATAGTTTGGATCAAATTTGCCCTTTGAAACTTTAGTCCAAATTTGCCTTCACGTGCAGATTTTCATTTAAAAGTTTGAAATATTTCAACTTGAAATAAAATACTTTTCAATAGTTGGACTATTAAAAATGGGACAAATTTAACATTAATATTTCCCTTTTCCAGATTTTATCTCATTGTGACACTTGTCACCTAGGCTTAATGGCTTAGTGGTTAGATGGTGAGCATCTTTCCATTAAGCCATTAAGTTAGCCTTTGGATCTTTTTGAAGTTGCTCACTTTTTAATCCTTTTCCATTTGTGATAGATTTAATTAAATATTTCAATTAATCCATTATCTCCTCAGAATGCACTAGCTTGCGACACTTGTCGCTTGGGCTTAATGGCTTAAAGGGTAGATGGTGAGCATCTTTCCCCTAAGCCATTAAGTCAACCCTTGATTTGTTTTGAAGTTGCAAGTTTTTTAACCCATTTGATGAAATGAATTTAAATTAAAAAATAATTTGAAATCTGCACATCTCACTAGAATGCGCCAAGTGTCACCCTCTGATTGGTCTGTAGGTGCACTTGGCACCACGTGTCGATCTCTAACTGGTGCCTTTGAACTGCATTTGACTTGAGCCACTTGGCACCTACTGGGTGCCACATGGCATCCTCTGATTGGCTAACTAGTCCACTGTGTTAGCTCTTTTTCTTGCAACACTTACCTTATGATGATAGTATACCTGGTATACTTGGATGCAACCTCTTTTAGGCAAGAGAAAAGGCTAATTGTTAATGATTGGATAATATCCTTCTTCATTTTTGAGCTCCACAGACTCAGGTAGGTTTTATCTTTTAAAGATTACTGATACTTCAACCTATGTATTTGGTGGATTGATTCATTCACTGGTTATGTACCTAAAACCTCACTGTAACAACTTATAGAACACTTTAGAGATTGCAATGACTAACTTAAAATAGAGTACTATAAGCGAGGCTATAGTTTTGAGAACATAAAATAGTGAGACAAGGATTTGCATCCTTCTTCCTTTTGTCTTTAGGAGGGATAACCTAATGATTCACTCTCTAAAGAATCAACAAAGTGGACACTGTCCTGCTGACATAAGTCCTTGATGAGTTTAGCTCATATGTTTTAGTAACAGATATGTTTGAAATAATTTTGAATAGTTTTGAAAACTTGGATGATGATAGATTATCAGACCAAGACCTAGATCAGTGCCTATCCTCTAGGTTATAGAGTCAAAAGCTTGAAGTCTCACAAAAATGAAATACTGTAAGCTACCTTACAACCTACATGCAATTAGGATAAGTTGCCTTACAAATTATCTGATTACCTCTAACATACTGTATCAAATCTTTAAATACTGATATGCTTTCTAAAACCACTCACAAAACTTAGTTCTTTGCATGAAAGAAACTTGCAAGTAATTAGATAGTCACCTTGTAACCAAAATTCTTCAGAGTGCCTTACAATCTTAAGCATAAAAAGGAATACATAGGAAATAAAGAGACAACAATAGAGAAGAGTAAAATTGCACCGTATTTTATTGATGTAATCCTTCTTTCATACATGAAAAAGCTTTGAAGCTTGAAAGAATACAGACACAAATTTAGAAAGACTGATTTTTACAATTTATTTCATCCTCCTTTAAAAATACAACTCTCTTCTATATATAGGTCTTCAACCATCTTGGAATGATTTTCAAAAGGATGCTACAATCTTTGGATGGTCTTAGAAAACCTGACCCTAAAACTACAGAAGAGACAAAAAAGAAAGAGAGAAAATAAGCGGTGGAATGACCAAGTCAAAAAGATGGAAATAGATATTCTTTGTTCTTCTCTCAATCTAGCGACTTGAATCTGATAGTATACATAGTAGATGGCAGTAGTTATGTCAAGTCTGGATGATGGTGCTTTTAGATTCACCTACATTCTCCTTTTGCAATAACTGTCCTCTTCATCTTCAATAGTGAGGTGCCAAGTAGTCACCCTTACTCATCGTCCAAGATCTCTTCTTCAACTGCTGGCTTCTTTCTCTTGGGCATGGTCATCAACTCCCATGCTTTCACTTCATTATTTGATCGAGGCTACACTGACCGCTCTGCTCATGTTTATAGTACTTGAATCTCATTTTCTTTACCAATATTGAAACAAATCTACCACTGAGATTCACTTACTGTCCTGTGCATAATTCTCTAAAAACAACAGAAAACCCTGCAATTCTCTGAATTTTCTCTCTGTCAGATTACTTAGCTCTTCATTTTTTGGAATTTTGAAAGAAAGGTGAATGCAACTGAATACACAATCAGCTCCTTATAGTAACCATTCGAAGTACACAACTCATGATTTTGAGAACATCAATTCTGTCTTTAATTCAACATACTGTGAACTTGATTGAAAACCTAGTCGTAGTTCCCTGAGCGTGACAGGAAATCAAATTCATAAAATTGAATCCTTGAAAAAACCTTACAAAATTCAAATGAGCTGACATGTCTTCCTGGGATTGGCCAACTATCATACATCTCAGCTACCCTTTTCTGCACAGTAATCAAAATCTAAGCCTCTGATTGGTCAATGAATGATTCACACTGTCATATTTGATACTGCCGCCTTTGCTCAAAATTTGGTATCAAGCGACCATGCGACTGCATATAATTTCTCTGTCGCTGACCCCAATCCTTAACCCATGATTTCTCTGGAGACATAGCAACTACACAACTTTCTTTACCTTCGTTAACCTCAGTTATCATTTGGCGATCACGCGACAATGAGGAAATCAAAGTCGCCAATGGTTATCACTAACCCACATTCTTTTCTAAGACTATGTGACTAACTATCACTTTTAACTTTTATGGTTATCTCTTAGTCACCAAATTTCATCTTTCCTTTTCCAGACTGCGTGACTGCCCTTAGTCGCCTGATCACGAAATGCAAATACTAAGTGTTAAAACTTCTTGAGGCCACGTGATAGGTATCTTGCCCTTTACTTTATCTGATGACCTCGCGACATAGCCTTAGCTGCTGAGTCGCGAGGACTTTTCTCTTTGGGCTCTTTTATTCTCAGACTTGGTGACCATCGTAGGATCTTTAATGACTTCATCTGACGGTTGTTGCTTAATCGCCAAGAAATCACTTATACCTTTAAAATCTTCTAAGACTTTGCGACAAACAGAAGCCCTTAGTGAGTCTCGTAATCGCTGAATGAATTTTTACCTTTAAGCGATCAAGAAATCATTCTTTGAAATCCACTTACCTCTTGACACATGTCTCATCACGTATTGAAAGCTAAGTCATCTGGAAACAACCCGACTGTGCTTTATCCCAAATCGTAAAAGGTTAGTCGCAAGGTCTCAGAAGAATTAACCTAACTGGCATCCTTTCTGGAGACTGCGCAACTAAATCTTTCACATCATACTTAACCTCAGACCCATTTAGTGATTGCGCAACACAAAGAGATCATATTGTCTTGTGATAAACCCTTGACTACTGAAAATTTCTTGCGACCTCCCAACCTGTCTGTGGGCCCCTTCATATATTGCTGGCTTGTTTAATGATCCCGCGACCATGCGATACAAAGTAAATCGCGAATTTTGGGAATGATAAAGGAATATTCTAATGTTGCATGAGACTACGCAACACAAGTAAATCACTAAGTCTGGGAGAAAAAGGGAATATGCTGTTCAGGTTATGCGACTAAGCGATCAGAATATAACACATGACTTAAGTGAAGCAAAAAGGTAACTGCAAAACATAAGCGAAAAAGTCCTAAGGGTTTCTTTTCAAATTTGAACACTGAATAAGACCTGAGGGTTTAAAGGTTTTTTCACATTTTTTAGAGGTTCAGACTTGAAAACCTGAAAAATTTGATAGGGATAAGGCATAAGGATTGAGAGACTTCTGAATTAAACACAGAATCAAAGAGGGAAGACCACAAGGCTTAGGGAAACCAGCCAAAACCTGGAATACAACCAACACACTGGGTGCCACTTGTCACTTGTGCCACATGGACCAATGGCTTAATGGCTCAGGCTTATCTTCCTTACAACTTTCTCATTAAGCCATTAAGCCATTTGTTGATTTTGGCCACCTCAAGATTCATGCCCAAACATGCAGCCTCTTATGCCCAGTCACCTACCATGTCAACACTATGGGTCCTGCCAAAATTTGGGTGTCATTCCTTCGGGCATGGTTTTCGAGGCAAGTCCTGAGTTCCTACGTGTGTGCACATAGCCTCCTCTTGCTTCTTCATAATACATACTGAGTGTTTTTTCATATAAACATTTCGAAATCCTTCTCATGATGAATGTGGGATATTGGTTCTGAGTTTTTGAAAGCCTTTTGCATTTTGTGTCAAAATTTGTGGGCCCCACCGCACACTAAGCCCTCTAGCCCACGCGCCATTCAAAAAGCCTTTTGGCTTTTACTTATTACATGAAGTAACTGCTGGAGTATATAAACAAAAAAAAAACCCAAATGCAAAGAATGTGGGATATTTGGTTTTTCACCTTTTAAGCTTAGGATTATACCTGCGCGACCCTTTTGCAGTGTTTCTTCTCTATTTTCCATTCTCCACTAAGCACTCCATTCCTCCATGCTGGGCGTGGGATCCTTCTCACTTGATTTGTTTTTGCTATTCAATATTTTAAAACAACCTTCATCCAAATGCTGCGCTGGCAACTTGGAATATTTGCAGGTTTAAATGTTTTAAAAAATATTTCAATGTCTTTCACATGTTGCGCTTAACACCTCCTCACTTACCAATCTTCTCAATCTTTCCACAAACTTGTGTAGCCTTACCTTTATTAGTTTATAATGTTTCCTTTCCACATTATGCAAGGTCTGGTAGCTTACACCTGGCATTAGCATTTGGTTGGAAATGTTTTGAATGTTTCTTAAATGTTTTACTCTTCCTGTCCCCTGCATGGGCTCTTTAAATTTAGTTTGCATCTGTTTTTGTAAGCCCACAATTCCTACGTAATCCTCTACCATTGGCAATGCATTAGTGGGGCAACAATTTAATGCGCAGCTTCCTGAGCTCTACTACGTAGACAACTCACATGCTTGTGTGTGCATCCACATCTTGGTGCAATTTTCTCATACCTCCTAGGAAATTTGCATTGGAATTTTTAATAAATACTGCTCCAATACCAATTATATCCCTTGCGCAAATCTAGTGTAGCTCTTTGAAGTTCCCATTTATCACAAGCAAGGAAGATGCTGGCAAGGTCGTGGAATTGGCTTTACACCTATGATTTTGCATTTGCTTGAAAGTTCCTAAGTCTTATCAATGCTCTGTTTTGCCTTTGGAACTTTACACCTGTCAAGCGCATTTGCTTGAAAGTTTGGATTTTCAATGTTAAAACAATATGTAGCCTTCTCCCCTTTCAAACACACATTCTTCCACTGGTGTCAGCTAATAACATTTTGCATTGATGGATGACGACGCTGCCAATCTGAAGTTCCCATTTTGGTATGGGCTGGGAGGTTGCCGACAAAGATTGTGGAATTTGTCTTTACACACCATATGCTATGTAGAGTCTGCTCCACTATGCCACACATGTTTTAATCTTTGCTGCTATCTGCTACGTGGGGTCTATGGTGTGTGTAGCTTGGAAAACTTGTTTTTCTCTCTACTGCATTGGTTGTCTTCTTATGTATTTTGATTGCCATGAAAGGATATCTAAAATGGGATGAGCGCAGATTGATACTCATATTGCATTTTGGTCCACTATCTATCTACAAAGATCTTGATATTTATTGATAGCAAATATCCTGAAAAGAGAAATCCAACAACTAGAACTAGACCCCAATTGATAATTGCACTAAATCACATATCACGAGGTCATATATGGAAACCCTTTATCTCTAACCATTTCTTGTAACCTTAATCGCCTAAAAACAATCCACTGCAAATGGGCATTGAAGCATTGAACCGGCGGTGCTTTTAATGACTTTCCTCATTTCTACAAACTTAACTCATTAATGGCATCTGGGCTCTGGGGCTGGCTTTAAAAATTGACAAGATCAAGTAACCGGGACATGGCGGTGGGCACACACGTTCCATGGTTGACATTCTTCCATACTAAAAAATGATGCCTAACGAGACCCAATAGGTTGAAAGATTTTAATCACCCAAGTTGCCTATTCAAAACAATTTTGCAAATCACCCTGTCAAATAACAGTAAACACATTTGGTTTTGATTTTGAAAACATGTCAAACGACCTCCTAGGGATCTGAGCTTCTGGTCATTGGAAGTATGCTATATGGAGAATATGGATCAAGAAGGACAACTCATGATGATGAACCGATCAAATTTGGCAGCCCCTCAAAAGTAGCCACTTGGAAATGCAGGAAACAGAAAACATGAGGAATACTAATTTCTGCAAATGGAAAGAATCTTGGAAAGTGCGCAAACAAAATCCTCAGGATTTGAAACCTTGCAAACTTGAAACAAATTTGGTCTATAATTTAGGGAAACCATTTTCCTAATGTGACCAATCATGGTATTCAAGATATAAGCTCGCAAACAGGGCCTCCGACCAAGCTATGCAGCTGATCTGCATCAAAATGTTAGAAACTGCAAACAGAATTAGATTGGCAAACTGGGCAAACGGATTCATCATGACCTAAAAATAATCAGGATAACACATTTCCATGCCTAGAATACAGGGGAGTTTTCAATTATCCATTTCACTCAACCAGGTGTGAAATTGGAAGACCTCAAAGTAGGTCATTCAGAAATATGCATTTGACAGTTTGGCACACTGATAGAAACTGCAAATGGAATGGGCTTAGCAAACTGACCAAATGGACTTGTCGTGACCTAAAGACAGAGAATCAAAGAGTATTTGACCTCTATAATGGATTCCAAAAGGAATTTTTTCAATTAGGTCACAAGGTCAAAAGTTACAATCAATCAAACAGGGCTACTCAGAATTTTGATCAATTACACAATGCATGACAACAACAAACTACCAACTTTGAGGGGTTTGAAAACTACTCAAAACATATCAAAATGACTTGGGATTTGAAATATAGGTTCTTTAATATGCATACTAAAAATCCCCAAAGTGGCGGGCCATGACACTCAACAGGACACAAGATATTCAAATGCGAACTGGGCCTGTTACAATAAATTGACACTTACGCAGAAATGCAGATTTGGACAAGTGCTCAAAACAAGACATCAGGAAACAACTCAAAAATTGAAATTAATGACCTGGGATGTCTTCAAATACCTAAAAAATAGTGATAAGTACTTGCCATGCATGGAAAATTTTAGAATCTCATTTAGGAAAATAGGCTCAAAAAGCACTTGCAGGGGGTCAAAATGCAAAATTTTAACATGGTACTTCAAAAACCCTTACTGCTTTTTTCAGTCCCAACAAGAGTATGTTCAGAAGAATAAAAATAGATTACAAATTCTTTCTTGTAATCTAGGTGACATAACATCGGAGCATTGGCTATGGCATTCTTTATGTTTTTGAAGGCTTGCTTACTAGATTCATTCCACTTGAAATTCGCATTTCCCTTCATCATATCAACTATACATTTAGTAATTTATGAAAAATCTAGAATGAACCTCCTGAGAAAGTTAACTTGACCAAAAAAAGATTTTACTCCATTTTTATTCATAGGTAAACTCAATTTCTGAATAGCTCTGACCCTTTCTGGATCAATTTTTATGCCTTCGTAAGAGACTATGTGACCTAGAAATTTCCCCTCAGTCACACAGAAGACCGACTTCTTGGGATTTAATGAAATCCCATCCTCCTAACACCTTTGCAATACTTTCCTTAAGTAATTTATATGATCTATTATTTTCCTAGAGAATATAGTAAGATTGTCCAAATACATACCAATGATTTTATTCTTCATATCATTGAAGGAAAAGTCCATACCTCTCTAAAAAGTAGATCCAATGTTGATTAGCCCAAATGACATTCTGTAGAAAGTGAAAGTGCCCAACGGGGTGGTGAATGCCATTTTATGCTGGTTCACTTTCTCAACTTCTATCTGATTATATCCTGAAAAGCTGTCTAACATAGAAATCATTTTAGCTCCAACTACAATCTACAGTAAGTGATCCATATTGGGAATAGCATAATTTTCTTTCAAAGAAGATTGGTTAAGATTTCTAAAGTCTACATAGATTCTTATCTCTCCGTTCTTCTTCCTCATAGGCACTATGTTTGCCTCCCAGGTAATGTGGTGTATAGGATAGATGATCCTTTCTTTAAGCATTTTATATACTTCCTTAAATATTGCATCAGCAACTTTGGGATTATAGTTCCTTTGCTTTTTCCTGAACGGGGTAGCTTCAGGTTTTAAGAGGATTTGATGCTTGAATTTCCCACCCATAAAACTTTTCAGGTCTTCATAGCTCCAGGAAAAAACATCCGAGTATTCTAGGAAGAGTTTCCTGGCCTCATTCCTTTCCTCTTTAGTATAATGCTTCTCAATGTTGATCATCTTGGGAGCTTTCTCAGTTCCAATATTCATTCCTTCATATTTGCTAGTAGTAGGATCTCTTTCGATTCTTTTCTTCTTCACAAAACTGTCGTACCTATTGAAAAGTTTTTCAAGAGTAACTAGATGGGGCAGAATGATATTACCTTGTAGCTAGATAACATCTGACTTATCTTTCTTTTTCTTGTCTAGATGATCTCCTTTACAATTGCCATGGACTTCTTTGTGGAAGTTGCCACCGCTCTCTAGAAAAAGAAGGAGATTCTTGTCATCTTCGAACACTTGCTAATATTCCACATTGTCTCGTACGGATGGTCGATATATGACTTCCACTTGGTACTTCTTGTCTTTGAATTTTGGGTGGGGAAGGAGTAATGAAGCTGACACAGCCAGGGAGTCCACTTTGGCATTCAACTCTATTAACACTGATTCAATAAAGAATACGTCCTGTGTTTCTATCTCATCCCATACTCTATTTCTGTAGTTCTTTAATCTATGATTTTTAATAGAGTATTGATTCTTAACCTGGCGCATGATAATCTCTGCATCACCATGAGCTCTCAAAATATTCATGCCCTTTTCTTTTGCAGTGATGATTCCTAACTGAAGGGCTTCTCATTCAGTAGTATTGTTGGTATTTCCAAACTCTAATTTATAAGCCATAGGCTCACATATTCCATTTGGTGATATCAAGACCACACCTGCATCGGATCCTGACGAAGCACAACTGCCATAAAATTCAAGTGTCCATATTTGAGATGACTCTTCTTCGGTGGAAAATTCCTTTCCCCATTCTCCCAGTTTCACTTCCTCATCGTGATCATTAGTAAATAGCATATAGTTTCCAAATTCCAATTATTGATACAGAATTTGGGCTTTAGGATCATCAGATTTCAGCACTATAAACTTAGCTTTCTCTTCCAAGACTAGTTTAATCTTTTTATTACCCACTAGGATCAAAGCTTGGGACCAATCTAACTTTATTCCCCTCCTAGATCTCTGTAGAAACTCCTGCTTAGCAACAAACCATAGCTAGCATGTATATCATTGACCAAAATTGTTAACATCTTCTTCTCAGGGTGCACTGCCAGAGCCACTTGGGCATCCTTAATTTGTCCAACTAGAGGTACTTTCTTGGAGTCCATAAAATAGCACCTACCATGAGCTTTAGTAAGGGTAAGTCCTAAAGCTTTAGCTACTGTTGATGACATCACATTATCTGAGGCTCCAGAGTCTATTATACAATTTCTCAACTTGCATCCATTAATATATAAAGACACATAGAATGGATCAGGCTTCTAACCTGGGAAAGTAGCTAACACAGATGGTTCACCTTGCGCAATGGGCTCCACAAAAATTGACTCATTTTCTATAGTAGTCATGAAGTTTTGGTTTAGGTTTTGATTCCCTTTATTACAATAATCCACTAATTTTTGCAATTCTATAGGATTGGACTTGAGATAATCTATGGGAGAGATTTGAATTGGAGAGTCCCTACAGAATTGAATAGTGTCAAAAGAGTTATGCTCCTTACCTGCTTGTAGAATTTTGATGCCTTGATTGGCTTCCTTAGATTTGGAGGTGGACACCTCATTATTTTTAGGTGGGGGGGGGGGGGTAGAGGCAGGACCTTTATCTTTCTGGCTACTGGTCAAGACCATATAGGAAGTCCCGTCTATGGTCGCATAACATGTTGCTCCTTGTTCTGAATCAGATTCATACTCAAAATATAAGTTTTTAGAGTCGCCATGCGAGTATGATTCTGGTTCAGAGCCAGAGAATCCAACATTCCATTAATTAGTTTGATGCATTTTCTAGGCACGGGCTACATCAGGGAAACTTTCTCCATCGTGGTCTGTGGTTAGATGAAAGGTACACATAATCCCTCTTTTAGGGGGGGCTTCAATAGCTAGTCTTTGTGGTGGACCAGTTAACTATAGTGCTTTACTATCAGCATTCCCCCCATCATTTCCCCTTCCAGTTTGCTCTTGATAATTTTGTTGATAAGGGTTATTGAATCTAGGAAGTTGCCTTTTGAAGGCGATGAATTCATTTGACAATTTTTGGATCATCTCATCAGATGATGTAGTACCACTAGAACTAGCTCTTGAATGGATTTCCCTCTTCCATTTCCTAGATGAGATCATGTGGTCTTTGAGTTCCATGATAGTTCTCTATTTAGCATCCAAACCTATAGGATTAACTCTTCTTAGATCATAATTGATGTCTAGTGGCATAGCACTTATAAAGGATGTTTTCAAATTCCCCACCGTAGGCCTATCAGCTAATGGAATATGATTTATGAGCTTATTGAATCTAGCTATAAAATCTCTCATACTAATAGAAGGCTCTTTCTTGATAGAGGTTAATTGCATCAATAGGGCATGCTCATCTTCAGCTATTTTAAATCTTCTTTCAAAAGTGGCTCTCATGGAGGCCCAGACCGTAATAGAATAATTTGGTAGGTGGTGAAACCAATTGGCAGTGCCCTCAAAAAGGGTCTCAACAAATAATCTAATAGCCAAATCCTCTTCCTGCACTACTATAATATTGACAGAAGCAAAGAATGTAGCAATATGTTCATCTGTAGATACTTTGTTGTCTCCATAAAATTTAGGAAAATTCTTTCTAGACCTTGAGAGAAGAGGATTGTATGCCGCTAATTGTAGGGGTCTGACTGCAGCGGCCCAAGGGAGTGCCATTATTACTTGAGGTAAATAAGGGGTTAGATTGATAATAGGAGGAGCAACTACTCCGTGTAATGTTAACACTTGGAAAGTGGTGGATAAAAGAGTAGACTACTTAGGGGGCGAAGAAGGTCTGCTCTAGATTTTTTGCAGTTCTATTTCTTTGGCGAGGTACTTCAAGTAGAGAAAAGTTAATATCTGTAAGTCTCTCAAAGACTAGATCTTTACTTCCTCCTTTCTTTGTGCTCCTGAGAAATCTTTTAGGCTCCAGATTTTCAACTAATTCTGTGGCCTAGCTTCACGCTCGGCTTGGCGTTGTGCTCTTCTTCGATTTCTCCTTCAGAAGGCTCTTTCAAGTGCTTCTTCTCTAACTTCTTCTTTCTCTAGCATTTGACTGGCATTTCTGTAATGTTCGGTTCTTCTTCTGTTCCTCCAAGCGAAAGTGTTCAGTGAGGAAATAAGGTCTTCTTGATCATCTTGAAAACCAAGATTTGGTTGGAGTACATGAATTATATTTTCATGGGGAAGCACCATCTTTCCTCATGATATGATTTTGGTGTAATGACTGTTCATGTCCCCAGTAGAGTCACAAAAAATATGTTAGTAAACAGATTGTTCTTTTCAATTTAACTCTAAAATACCAAAAATTCTTAAGAACAATCGAATACAATAGTTGGAAAATTGTTATTGAAAAACTAATTTCCCTCTGAATTTAAAGGTACAACTCCCTTATAGGAATGATTTTCAGTGAATTTTTCTCTTTCCTAGTCTAAAAGGGGTATGTTCTTAACCTGAGAATAGAAGAGGCAAACCAAGCTAATCCTAGGCAGGAAATAGCTTAGGCAGGACGAATTCAACTCTAAATCTAGCCAACTCTAAGATTTTATCAATCAGATTAACTCCCAAAATTGGTAATGCATGAACTTCTACTGAAAATGCAGATGCAAGACTAAAGATTAATGATGGAATGACAATGAATTGATCTATGTCATAAGAACATTTCCCAAACTTAAGATAAAAACAAATTTCCCCTTTGGCTAATTGTATCAAATCATAATACAGAGCTCTGGTTCGAATACAGATTATAAATCCAACTTCAAAGAAACATCCAAATTCAACAAAAAGATAAGTGAAATGCAAATGGAATAGATAAAACAATGGTATTTAGACATACAAATTTGACTTAGCAAAATGCTCTCTTTCACACCAAAATTTAGCTGACCTTTGTATTGATTTTGGGAATAGTACATATAGAGTCCCAGATTGGGCCATTACAAAAAGAAGGGGGTAACCAAAACGGTTCAACTTCCCCAACAAGAAATGATAATTGAAATTTTATCTGTTACATATCGATCAAAATTTAGTACAAAGAGAGAATATACTTAAGCTTCAGTTTCGCTCCCCTTGCCTAATTTAGCCCTATAGGTAGTGACAACTATGATAACTTTGATAAGTTCTTCATGTTTGTTAACATGGACATTGGTGTATCAGATGAGCCATCTGGAATGCTCTTTAGCCAGACTTTTAATTGTGTCTTTCTGATCCTTTAATTCTTCCATGGATTTATAAACACATTTGCTTAGCTGTTGAAGTTCTGGCACTTTGTCCAATTGGGTGGAAGATGGCTCTAACAACTTATCTAAAAAAGTAGAAAATGATTTCTGCTTGTTGGCCAGTCCTATGATTTCCTTACCTTCTCCACTTGTCTATGATTCTATATGCAAACCTTGAAGAATCTTGAAGTCTTTGTTCTGTTCTTCTTTGACCTTAATATCTACTTGCTGCAACCCCATCTTGACCTGGATGATCATTTCAATTTTGAACTCTATACTTTGAAGCCACTCAATTAGAGGTTCATCTCCCTTCTGTATAATCTTGGGTTTCAACACCTCTTTTATCTTCATCTTGACAGCTACATGGAGCATCACTATGCACTCCTGACACTTCACTCTCTTAGATGCGAGAGTTTTCAAATTCTATTCGATGTTATTCCTTTCTATCTCCAACCTCAAGAGAGCATTACCCTTGCTCAACAACTGCCAACCCTTCAGATTTGAGTTTCTCACCCCATCCTCTACTGATCTATGCAAAGTGCCTATCTTCTTGTAACTTGGCTAATATAGCTTGATTCTCTACCATGCTGGGATCAAAGGTGGATTGGGTGCTGGGAACACTTGCAATCAGGGTGAGGAGCTATCTTATGAAATTTGTTAGCTCAACCACTTTTGCCTTAGTTTAACCTTGGTAGTCTTGAGCTCCTCGAGTTCTTCTTCTATCACCACATTAGTAGACTTCCACCAGTCCACCTTGGTGTCATGACTAGCCAACCCCATATCGAATGACAACAACTAAAAATATGAAGCGGTCATATCTTTGAATCTACCGTCCTTGGTTGGTTTCACCACTTGCATAGTGAAGTGCCCGATCTCAGGGTCATGACCTAGAGTATACATTTTATTTAACTTCTTCTATTTTCTTAGAGCAGCCTTGGGCTAAAAATCTCATGACAGAGTGTCTTTGCTGGAAGCCCCTTCTTCCACCCTCTTTCTCTTGCATTCCAGAGTATTTTCTATCCATGACTCTGCGCTAGTAACTTTGTTGGTAGAAACCAACTCCTCAATGAACAACTTCCTAATGATTGGGGGTGTAGCCTTTGGTCTTGAAGAAAATGGATTCACTAAAGTAGGAGAAGAGGACACCAATTTGGCTACTGAAGTGACCTTCTATTTCTTCCTGGCCTCTCCTTCTGATTCTATGGTTGAAGGAGTATCTTCACCCACTTCCACTATGACGGGGGACCATCTCCTTGGAGAATCCTGGGTTGAGGGGTCAACCGGTACATCTATTGTGACTGATTTTACTGACCGCTCTAGTTCTGCATCTTTGGTGAGCTCCTTTGTCATTCCGATATTTGGGAGTGAACCTTCTCCACAAGTCTTCTTTGGCTGAACTTATTTTTCAGGAGGTTCATTGCCTTCGCCAGCTGGCTGAGAAGAACTTTTGGACATAGTTGGGAGTATTACCAAGGAAGTTGTTGTGATGTTGGAGGAATCCTTTGTCGGAGTTCTTTGAGTAGGAGGCTTCCTTTCTGACCTCTTCCTTCTTCCTGCTGTCCATTCAACCCACTACTCTATCCTCTTATAAATACCACTCATTAGGGTCTGCAAGTCATTGACGGCTTGATCTAACATAGGCTCAGAACTGATGGAGAGAGGCTTAATCTTCTTGAGGTAGGTGTTATCATACATGTGCTGGCCATCATCTAGAGCCCTTCGACTCCAAAATTGACCTTGAACTTTTTGATTTTTTCAATGGTTAATCTGGCATAGAACCTATCTCTTCTCTCCAGATCATCTCTACAATTGGCCCAGTAGTCTTCAATGTCATCTACATGGTGGATAGATCAGCTCAATTGTAGATAATCATAAGCATAATTAACTAGATTGTATTGTGGCCTCAGAACATCATAGGTTTCCAACGAAAACCTCTTAGAGAATGCCTTTAGGACATTGTTCACCTTAGATCGAGAAGCACAACTGTAGGCACTGATAGTCATGGGGAATTCATAGCCTTTCTTCTTGGCATCGATACATATCACATTCACTTACAGAGCTTGTCTCATCACCTCCACCAGCATGATCATATCTGTAGGATATCTAGGCAGCTTCAAAGGGAAGTCATCAAAACCTACCAGACAAAGGTATGAGAAATCTCCGAATTGAATGAAATAGCATCCAAATTGGCTCATGAAAGCCATGGCTTTGGGGGAGAATGTCCTTTATAGACAACCTTGTAACTCCCTACATAATCTCATTGTAAATGCATCATTAACCTAAAGGTATTCTGCATAGCTGTTATGTAATTATAAAGAGGGGAATAATTCATAACTCTTAACATCATCAGGAAATTCTTCTAATCTAGGAAGACCTGGCCAAATTTTTAATTTTGCCAGTATATACAAAAAAATTGAAGACATATAAAATTCATTCTGGCGCTTAGCTCTATGTAGGGCTTTCGAAAGGTTCTCACTTACCATAAGGGCCCAATCGATGAAGTGATGTTGGGAATAGATTACCTAAACCAGAAAGAAGTGATGATCAAAAAAATTGAGTGCCTCACTCTCACCTTTGATCATATGGAGTAACACCAGAATGTCAACGATCTCCAGATTTAGGTTAGCACCATATAATGTCTTTGGAAACTTCCCTTTGGCACTATTGGGTTCTTTAAACCATGCTTTCATTATCTTCTTCTTCCAAATTGACTTTTTGGCAATTTATTCAGTCACCGCTCGACTGTATGTCATTTTTGAATACTAAGCTTGCTCTGGGATGCAAAGAGAGTTTTGGACCAATTCTCTATCGATAGATAGTAGCACCATATCATTGGGCAAGAGAATTTACCTGGTATCGGGGTTGTATCGAGTGATACATTCCTAGATCAATTCTTAGGCTTGAACAACCATGAGAAAACCAACGACCTAAACTAATCCGCACTCCTTCAACTTCTCAGTAATGGGATGTATATGATCTTCTTTTAATCTATTCTGGAAGTTCTGCACGTCAAAGAACTTCAGAGATGTATCTAAAATCTTATGCCATTCAGAAGTAATGCCATTCATTCCATTGAATGCCATGAATCTAGAAGCCATGATTTGAATGATTTGATTCAGAAATGAGGAATATCTTTGAGAATGCAGGGAAAAAGAAGAATCAGTATTAAAGCTTCAAATTCAAGCAATATGTTAAGCAAACAATGGCTCCTGTTGGCAATCTCCAACTAATCTTATAACTTTTGAATTTTTACTGTTTAACGATTGACTTCCCATGCCACACGAATGAAAAGACCTCAACATTAATGAAACAGTCCGTTATGAAGTAAAATGAATTTATTTGAATTAATTACGTTGCTCTTATGGGCCATTAAGAAATGTCTTTTCAATTTTAGTAACCACAATGGTAACTTTTCTGATGTAGCAGAAAATCACTTTTCCACTTCTCCTTTGGGTGGAGAAGTGATTTTGGAGTACTCTCGGTTCAAAAATCTGTCAAGGGGGAAATTTGGTCTATCAGGATGCCAAAAGGGCATGTGTTGATTTTATCTGTCTTCTTTATATCTCAGATTCTTTATGAGATAGGTTCTTCCTCAAAATTGCCTCATTTAAATGGCTTGGCAGAAAACATACTCCGTGGGTCAAAACCCACCTGTAGGTGTAGGGGAGAAGTCATTTTTTGCTTTACCACCTTTAGGCTTATTTCCTTGATTTCTTTCTATTGAATCATCCCTCTTCACTTGTAGAGGTGTAGTCTAGACACAAAAACCCTTCTTAAGCCTAAAGGATCCATTTTAGAATTGTACTTTTTGATAAGACATCACTTAGTGGTCGTCGGTGGAAGACACACTCTGTTGATACTTTTCTGTCAGTGGAGAAGCTCGGACCTGATTTTTTCACCAAGCTACAAAATGAAGAATTACGGCTACATACTTCCATTAAGTGTAACACTGATGTTAGAAATCTTTGAGCCATGAACTTTATCAGATTGGGAACTTAACCTACCAAATGAAAACATAAACTGATATACATAAACGCTCTGATTCACAAAAGAGAAGGAAATTTGGAAAAATCTGGTAAAGGCTCCCTAGCCTAAGGGAAAGTTTTCTAGACTTAGACTCAGGACTAACATGAAGCTTTCAAGACCACCACTATACATTAAACACTCACTTTTGTCTAATGGGTATGCGGACTAAAGTGGGGCAACAACACTATGATTGAAGAAGAGATTGTTGCCTCAAAAAAGAATTATAAGATGCAAAAATGTAGGTTACTAAATGCTTAAAACTCAAAAGTGTCTATGATACCCTTGATGAGATACTCAGTTGTCAAAAACCTTAGAGGGATAATGGTGGTCTAGGTTTTGAATGAGGGGAAAACTCAAAAAATTAGGATGATAAGAATGAAAAATAAAATTCTCATGATGAATCTAAGAAGAAAAATGAAAGGATGGAAAATTTAAAAAAAAATAAAAAGAAGAACTTGGTAAAGACAGTCCCTATACAAATTATTCCAACAAGATATTCACAATATTTCAATGGAAATTATTACTTTTGCAATAAGTTTGGGCACAAGGCTGCTGAATGTAGAAGCACAATGAGCATGATTTCATTTAGGCCTCTAAGGAATCTACCATTTAGTGGTCAATGCTATGATTTCAATAAATTTGGTCATAAAGCCAATGAATGTAGAAGTAGAGTAGTGAGGAATAACTTCATAAATAAGAGAAATGCTACAAATAGTCAATCTTTCAATGGCTATTGATACACATGAAACTATTTTGTTTATAAGGCTATTGAGTGAATATATACTATGAGAAGAAGATGAAATGGTTGGAAATATGGTACAACTTATTATAACTATAATTAATAATGATATTTTGCTAAGTTCTGCAAAAGGAAAGAATGTTAGACCTATTGTTCCTTAGAAGAAGTTTGATCTAGTTTAGATTAAGATGGAGATGGATAAGATATGGAGAAGGAAAAAAGTGAGGTGAAAGATGGATCTGTACATCTAGATGGTGCAGGTGGATCTGCCATTAACAAAAAGGAAAAGTATTTTCTTTGGGGGGGGGGGGGGGGGGGNTTTCTTTGGGGGGGGGGGGGGGGTTGTAATTGCAAATCCTTAATCCCCTATAAAAAATAAAATGGTAAAATGTTTAGCATTTTGATGAATGGTAACTTTCCAATTAGAAGTTTTTTGGAAGAAGTTATAATGAAATTTGCTCAATTTTTTGAAGAAGTATATCTTATGAAGGATTTCTAAAGAATCCAAGCTCACTATGATTTCATAAACTCCATGTCTGAGTACCTACCGCACAAGTACTTATGCATTGAATGAATTTTCTAGGATGTTTATAGATTACTTATTCATCCTTTACACTATCTAATATCACTTGCAAATAGAGAATTAAGAGAAAATCGAAGAAGAAGAGAGATTTGAAGGATTCAAGATAGCTTATTCATACCATAGTAAGAAAGTTCAAACCCTAGAATGGTTTCTTAGGTTGTCAATTTTTCTAAAAAATTAAGGCCCAATTTTAATAAAAACGCCTATGTCTCTATGCTAATTGACAAGGATGGAAAATTTTCTAGTGTTCACACTTAGAGGATATAAGGAAGTACATTCATGTTCCACAGGGTAAATATGATCATTTAAAGTTATAATATTTCATAATGAACAATCTCTCAAGAAGTAAGTTTTTTCTCAAGCTAGAATACACTAATGTAGACACCAAAGATTTGGATGTATGGATGGATTTTCCCAATTTGGAGTATGAAGATGAATGAGAAAGAATAACTTTTAGATAGATCCAAGATGATTCCATTTATCTTTATCAACCATATAAGATTACAAAGGAAAAAATCAAGGATGTTAGATTATGCTCCATTGGATATGTACTTGCATTAAAGTTTGTGAAAAATGAAGAGGTTATAAGACTAATTAGAACTAAGTCTAATGAAAAAATCCTATATATTAACAATATTATTGACCCAGGGGCCTGGTATGCTACAATGGATATTGCATCTTAAATTTATTTCACAAACAGAAAGCGGGTTTGCTACTGCCACTACCATCTTCACAATCTATCATATTGTGAAGAAATGTAATGATTATGAACTCTACAAACTTATGCGACAACAATAAATGGAGAATTTGCAAGGGAAAAAGGAGACCAAAAATGCTTTTGGGTATGATACTCTAATTGTTTGTATTTTATTTTATTTTATTTCTTACAAGAATTTCCTTGTCTAAAAGGAGTGATCTAGAGAAAAGATATTCTAGTTGATGCACAAATTAGGGATCACATATGGAGGTTTCCAGATACTGAACAATGCAATACTATCTTTTGGAGTTTCTTTGAAATTTTTAAAGATGAGATGTAGTCAAGGATAAAACACTATCAAGTGTAGTTTAAACTTTTAAAAATGACATCCCTTTCATAGTGGACTTTATCATAGTTTCTACATGGAAGGAGTTTGTAATGATCCAAACCGGGTATTTCCCAAATTTCCACAAATATATCTCATGCAGAGTTAAACAAATAAATGTATGCAATAAACCATTGGTTCAACAGTAAAAAACCAGCAATATATTCCATTAAAAACCCCCAGTAAATATTATTGAATTATACAACAACAATACAATAACTGTGGAATTTATCACAATCCAAAAGTGAACTACAAAATGCAACAAAATATCATATTTGAGTATCAAACAAAAGATGAAAAATTAATGCCATATAAGGAGATGGTTGACAAGATGAAAGAGAATTTTCTCCACTTACAAATGATTCAAGTTCAATGACTAAAAAATAAGGCTGCCGATGCAATGACCACAAATGGCTCCTTCATAGAGATTCCTCACGACTCTATGCAATATGAATTCTTAGTGGAGAAAATTCATGCGCCCGCTTATGAGAATGTTGTATCAGAATGCGTATGTGTCTTGGTTGATCCCCAATCCCCATGGTACCACAATATCCATGCTTATCTATAGAATGGTATCATCTCTCCCCATCTCACAAACACCCAACACCAGAACCTCAGTCAAAGAGCTTCTCGCTACACTATTGTAGCCAACACCATTTATCATTGAGGCTATCACAATATTCTCTCTAGATGTTTAGATGAAAATGAGGCTTCCCAGGCTTTGCAAGAAGTACATGCTGGGATCTACGGTGCCCACACAGTGGCATGGTCCTAGCCAAACAAATTTTATGGGCAAGATACTATTGGCCCATAATAGAATACAATGCCTGTGAGTTCGTCAAGAAGTGCTTACCATGTCAACAACATGCCAATCTATTTCATGCTCCTGCACAAGACCTCCATCCCATTGTGCCTCCTTGGCCCTTCTCTTGTTGGGGTTTAGACCTCATTGGTAATATTTCTCCCCTCTATTTTGAAGGACAAAAATACATAATCACAACAATGGAGTATTTTATGAAGTGGGTTGAAACAATTCCACTCACCCTCACTACAGGTGTCCAAATTTCAAAGTTCATCCTCTACCACATCGTCTGCCACTTAGACATTCTCTCCACTATGTTCACAGACCATGAAACACCATTTGAAAACCAACATGAAGAAGATCTATGTGAATGCCTCCATATCCATCATCGCTATTCCAGTCCATATTTTCCTTAAGGTAACGGCCAAGCCGAGGTAACAAATAAAACTATTCTCAAGATCCTCAAGAAGGTTTTCAATGATATTGTTTGTGCATAGAACCTCCAAATTAACCCCGCCTTCTAGGTGTATCATAATTCCTACCGCACTCCCACAAACACCACTCCATATTCCCTATTCTATGGTGTTGAAGCTGTCTTACCAATTGGTGTTCAACTACCATCATTGTGTGTGCCACTCAAGGACATGATTATAGATGAATACTATCGTATGAAACAACTTACGCAATTGGATTTGTTACATGAGAAATGCCAACAAACATATGATCATCTGGTTGTGCATTAAAATTTCCTTAAGAGAAGCTACAAAAAAAAGATTCACCCATGACAATTCCAAGTGGGAGATTTAGTCCTTAAAGAGAATCAAAAGGTAGGCACAGATCATGAAAAGAAGGGCAAATTTGAAGTCACCTAGTAGAGCCCCTATATCATCATTGCATGCTTCATCTCTAGGGCATATCAACTCTCCACTCCTGAAGGAGATCCTTTGAATGATCCCATCAACATCATTCATCTCAGGCACTTTTATGCCTGAAGACTGGCAGTATATTCTAATTTTTGAGAAAATTCACTAAAAAAGTAAAAAAGTCCTGAAGAAATACAAAAATAGTATAAAAAGTCCTTGAAAAACCTTAAAAAGTAGAAAAACAACCTGAAAAAGTGGTTGTCTCAGTGAAAACCTGGCAAATAGGCGCTTTGACAACACCAAAAAAATAAAAAATCAAAATCAAAAGAGTAAAGAGAAAAATTTGTCCAACAGTGAAAACTTGGCAATCAAGCGCCATGTGCAAGTATGGGTGATGACAACCTTGTAACATGTGTAACACATAGTGGACCACATAATTATCTATCAAAATCACATTCCCTCATCCATCCTTCCTTTGACTCCATTTCATTTCCAAACCCATATTCCCTAGGTGTTCCAACCTATCGCACACATCAATAGCACAATCCAATAACATCTCATATTGCAACAGATCTTTGTACATATTCTCTTATATATAGCCGATCAGTATTGTCCTTGTACATCTATGTGTTGTCTCATCTCCTTTCCATCACACTAAATTTATTAGCCTCCCTCGCACTAACTTTCCCAACCTTCCATTATTTGCCCAATACTTTACGGTTCACTTGTTCGTTTCATCCGTCGCAAGTGGCACACACCAAAAATATGGGTCTCATTGCATCCATTGCATCCCGCTGCATCCCTATATTTTCATATCATCTTTTTATTATTGTTAGGTTCATTACATTCATTAAGTCTTTTATATGCATACATTTTCATACATTCATTGCATTTCATCTCATATTTAAAGTAGGCATTCAAATGCATTCATTACATTTCATCATATAAAATACGCAAAAACAAAATACATCAAATTCATCACATCTTGCATAACATACATATAGATATATGCATATAAACATCTCATCCTGCATAAACACAAAATAACATAAAAATCATACATCATCATCCCATCCTGCAACATCAGTGTCAGCACTCATATAATCATAAGCATCATACATCATAAATCTCAACACAAAATCATCAAGTCAATCTTCATATATAAAATGTCTATCATCAACACATCGACTATGCACCTTGGTGCTGGTATGCATATACAACTCATCTCATCCAAAAATACAAAAATATGTGTGATGATCCCTTGATGAATCATGTGAGTGGCTGTGATGGTCCCTCACCTCCTCCACATTGTGGTGGATGAGGTGACATCCCCACTAATCCTTGTGAGCCCATCTTGTGCTCTATGAACGAGTCTATTCTATGTATGTCGACTACCACTGGACCTCAGAAACTACCCCATGATATAATGCCTAGTAATATGCTATCTATTGTCCTACCCTAGCTATATCCCTATGTGCGACAAAGGCCTATGATATCACATGCACCATCCCCCCTACACTAGCTATCCGTTGAGCGATATCCCGCTCAGACCTATATGTTTACACTCGCCTCTGTGCTGCATCCCTCTCTGAGGTAAATGTGATCACCTTATCTATGGCTTGATCTATCAGGGTCCCTAACTGATCAGTAAGAGTGCCTATATCTGTCCATAGCTCAACAACATCATGTTTCATAACCCCCTCTAGATAGAACTCTCCCGAGTCCACTCTCCCCTGCAAGGTGTCTAGTGCATCCTCTACCCTGTCTTCCTGTGCTATCTCTCCAACTAAAACCCCTTGAACCTAGGCTAGATCTTCTTGCACATTGTCCTTCAAAACCTATGATATGGCTAAAAGCCCTTGTGTTTGTCCCAGCTTTGTCTGTAGACTATCTCGCTTTGCGACCAGTGTGTCATATGCCTCCTATGACACGTACCCTGCCGGTGGCCCCTGTGGTCCTTGTGGAACCTGTCCCTGTATAGGAACCTAGGGTACAGTACCTATCCCTCCCCAAGTAG
>MU224125.1:856935-872796 GCA_018584345.1 Thuja plicata
CACTTAAGGCTTTGAGTGCCTTCAAGAAGGGTTCCTCTGGTAAGACTAGATCAGGGGTAGGTGCTTCTTCATCTAGGTCCCACTCCTTCTCCTTAGCTTCTTTTTCCTCTTTTTGGTCTACCTTGTCCTTTACACTATCTGCCTTAGCTTAGAATTCATCCAAGAGCTGCTCAATTTGAGCCAATCTCTCTCTCAGCAACCTGTTATCCTCTTCTTGTTCATCCAATTTCTTGGCCAATTTAGCATTGGTCACCATCTTGCTTGATGCACTAGACTCCTCACTTGAGTCTTTGGTTTGCAACATTCACTAGCTGCACTACTTCTTCTTCCCAAATGTTGAACTTGGGCTCTGATACCACTCTGATAGGGAGCCTCCTTGGTTACCTTCTGAGTTTTCTTGAAACTTTTCTTAGGCCTCTACTAGGACCTCTAGGGCTTCCTCAATCCACCCTTTCTCACTTGGAAGAATCAATTCTTCCCCTCCAACCAAGAATCTACCTATCTTGTTAGATTCACCATTCTTGTGTTCTACAAGAACCTTACACTCAAACCACTCCAAGCCCTAAACTTAATTTTGGATTTGCAGGAAGGTCAGGGCTTCAATATACTCCGTTATTGGATTGCAACCTAGGTTTGAAGCCACCAAGTTGAACCATATTCCCATCGAGTTCTAGATCCCTATCTTTTAGGCCTTGCAGCCCTTTTGGCCAATTAGGCCTCCTAAATTGTAGGACAACACTTTTTTTGTGCAAAAAATTTAAAGAACCCCCAAATCTCTTCTAGTAGTCTTCAAGTAAGTCAAAAACCCACAAGGATTTTCTAGGTCTCAGAGTCCAACTCTGTCCGTACACCTGGTTTCTTGAACATGGCCTTTTTCTTGTTTTTGGACCAGTTTGAGGTCTTAGGCTTCAAAACTTGGAAATTTGATGTTTGGGAACTCCTCCACTTTGTTGAGCACCTGCATAACATCCTTAAATACACCCATGGCCTTCTTGGCTCATGAGAACACCCCCTACAATTTTAAAACTAACTTTCACTTGCTTTTCCTAACCGGGCTATGCATTTAGCTTGCCTAGGGAAAGTTCTTAAAAATAATTGAAATAACTTATAGAGCTCCTCCTTCCACATTCTTGAAGTTATATGGACCTAGTCTCCATTCCTAGGTGGCCATATAGAACCAATGGTGGGAAGTGGAGTTAGGTCCACATCCTTGCCCCTCACTCAAAACTGGACAGCAAGCTGTCTGTAACAAAAATAATTTACAAACTACAAAAGAAAACAACTACAAAATAAACCAACTACTTGAAAAACACTACAACATCTACCACAATGGATT
Organism: Thuja plicata; assembly: GCA_018584345.1. Lineage (NCBI taxonomy): Eukaryota > Viridiplantae > Streptophyta > Pinopsida > Cupressales > Cupressaceae > Thuja > Thuja plicata. Next base: position 858,272 of record MU224125.1, read on the forward strand.
CAAATAGTCACAGTCTCAATTCCAATCCATGCACAACAAAATAAAACCAAAATCCTTCAAATCTGCTATCTTTTTAGTTTAAACTCTCTGCTCCAATATCAAAAATCCGTACAATCTCTTATCTGCCCTCAAATTAGGGTTTTTTCCATCTTATATCCTTCCCACACACATGTTTCACTCCTTTTATGGGTTCAAAAACCATTAGAACATTGAAACCCTCTAGACAACAAAATGTTGTCAGCAACTTTTAAAAGTTGCTAATGTTGCATAGCAACATTTTACATCTTATTTACAACTTACACTTTTTAAGTGTTTCTCCAAAAATATAACTTATCTAACCTTAGCTAGACCACCTAGGGTATCCAAGGACCCTTAGAACCACCATGAAATCACTTTGTCTTTTGATGACATCATCAAGTACAGTCCACTAATCAAGAGCGAAAAAGAGCTATTTTAACCAAACAGAAGCATAAAATGAAATCTAACTAAAACACTCTTGGTCAACATGACCTTATGTATTAAAATTTCCCTACAAGAGGGTCTTACACACACTAACACACCCAAAATGACAAGAGACCACCAAACTTGCTGGCATCTCAAGGGTGCTCCTGCACCAATTTCCATCTAACGGTTGGCATGTTCCCTTGGTAAAGAGATGATCAAAGAATATCATTCAAGGCATTACGCCTTTGTGACACATGGAAAGTGCATGGGGTTAAAGAAATGTTAATGTGAGGTCAAATATCTTTCCATCTAATGACAGGTGTAATGCCTTGATGCAGAGATGCATGGAGGTTATTCTATCAAGTCATCGCACCTGTGCGACATGTGGCAAATGACGGGATTTGGTCAGTGCTGAAAGATAAAGTTAAAGGCTGAGCATATCTATTTTGATCCTATGGTTGTCTTAATTCCTTAAACAAAAGGTGATCAAAGTTTAATCTATTGAGGCATTATGCCTGAGTGCCACGTATCTATGGCAGGGCCAGTATGAGGTAAAAAGGAAGTGAAAGGAAGGTCAGATCATATCAGATTGTGTGGTTGGCATGTTTTCTCAAAGAAAAGTTGCTAAATTTTTACTCATTGAGGCATTGTGCCTAGGTGATAGCTATCTAGATGAGATCGTGGGTCTGAGTTTTCAAAGGCGATAAAGGTAAATAAGTTTAGATTTCATTGTGTGGCTGGTGCATTGCCTGGAACAAAAGATAAGCAAAGATTAATAATTAATGGATTTCACCTAGGTGATTCATGTCCAAGTTGGTCATCACATTTCAAGAAAAGATAAATAAATTCAAGAGGCCAATAATATTATGCCACATGGATGTCTATGGAGTCATTAAGTGTTTGATGTGTCTTGAGCTCGTGAGTGTTTTTAAAATTGATCGACGACTACATTTTAAAGCTGAGATAAAGTTCAATTCTGGGCCATCCATAGGGTTTTCCGCGCTAGGCGTAACCATTGTAACCAACATTTGAATTTTTAAATCCTTTCCTAAGGGTTTGAAGCAGTGGCTCTGCATTCCAAACCGTTGAAGAGTAAATAGATCAAATTTGATCTCTTGGGTCGTGTCTTCTTAGTTGTAAGATCATATGTGAAGGAAAATTGGGTAGTTTTGAATAATTTTATGTGGAGAATATTTCCTTAGGGTTTCTGAATAGATTATTAGTCATTTTTAAATCCTATTTCTATTCTTTTGTTTCTTCTGGCATTAATGTAAGGTTTGTTCCATAGTTTTAGTGGTTGAAGATCAAATTATATTCTTTTAGAGTAGAGATATTGATCAAGGGTTAGTTGGTATTTTGTAGTTCAGAAGGGCCAAATCTTCCCAGATTAAATAATGCAAATAAGACATTCCAGCCATTTTTTCTTCTGCAGGGTACTGTTCTTCAAACTTCTCGAGATGACTGGCGGCTACAAATCAGATTTTTTGTAGAGTGGATTGATGACAAAGTTTACTTCTGGTTGAAGGTAGGGTAGTTGAAATGAGTTGATACTTTTAATATCTTGAATGACCTATTTTTTGGTCTTTTTGCCTAAAATGATCTGAATCTTGTTGCAATCCTTGTTCTATAAAAGGATTTCTGGGATCATTTAGAAAGGGCTGGAAAAATTGGGAAAACATAAAAGGAATTAAGTTGCATACTTGTTTCCAGTGAGTGATATAGCAGATGTAATTCTATACTGTGTTAAGGTAGAATAGAAAGTTGCAGTTCTTTTGCATTTGTTGAAGTGGTATATGTTTTGAAACATTTTGAAACAAGAACATGTTTCTTTATACTAAACACAAATATTTCAGATTCGACTCTCATTTGTGCCTATTTCTTGAGTTTTGGATCTTTTGATTCACTACATGGATTTTATCCATGTATATGTTATTAGTCCTTAGTTTTGATCTAAGATCAATTTAAATGATGCTCTGGATATGACATAAATTCATTTGATTTGTATAAGGATTTTATAATATGTGTATGTTGTGGATTAGCTGTATCTATGGCTTTGAATCTTTGACAGTAGTTAGTTCCTATGTTCTGTATCTGTAGTAATCTCTATTTCCCAATGGATAAAGTACTGATCAGGAATTAGTATTTCTATAGTGATACATGTTCAGATGGGTTTGGCTATATTATGCCCTTTTAAAATATAAAAACCATTTTTAATCCTTTCCTAATTTTTGTGGTTGTTGGTTTTAGTTCTTCATGGTAACTGAGAGTCAATGAATGTGTGGTTGACATTTAGTACTTTCTTACCATTACCTGCTGTTTAAATCTAGAGTGAGTGTGAAGTGTTGTATTTTGAGCTGGATTAGGTACACCCACCTTGGTTTTGCAAAGGAAGAAGTGGAGAGGGCAGCCTCGTCCCTATAGTTGGTCAAGTTACCTTAAGAAATTTCCATATTTGGAGCTAACCACTCTTAAAATCCATCTCAAGGTATATTGGTAGCTTTCAAAGCATAAACATTTTAAAACACCAACATGACCTATGTGATATTGCACATAATTTTCTCTATAGGTCTTATTGGTACCAACTTAATTAGTGTTTTGAAGTGTAGCAGAGGACCACACACACACACACACATACACACACACATATCTATATGCACACATATACATATACATATACATATACATATATGTCTATATGTATATATGTACATACATACATATGGATATTCATAACATGTATGTATTTATGTATGCATGTATGTATGTATGTATGAAATGTACAAAACTAGTTTGAAATATATATATGTATATGTATACACACACATCTACATAAATAAATAAATAAATAAATAAAATATATATATATATATATATAATATGTGAAGGTAGTTTGAAAAGATAATTTTACTACAAAGGGATTGTAACATTAGCATATGACATGATGCTTCTTCTACAATAGTTCATGTTTATGTCTTTATTGTAATCCTAATGTATCGTGCTTTGAGATAATGTACCTCATTAGTAGGTTCTTATATTATTATATATTGTTCATCAAGTCCTCTTTGGGAGTAGTGAGTTTCGGTAGGCTATAAGCCTTAAAATAAATAAAGTGATACTTGTTTCATATAATGCAAGTTAAATATTACCCTAGTTTTTAGCTCATTGGGGTTTTCACCTAAAAAAATTTGTGTTCCTATGTTGATTATTGTGGCACACAATTTATTTTCATGTTCTTAATTCAGTTATGGTTTGAAGCTTAATTTGCAAATGAAATAGTATAAGTTTTATATCAATTGTTGATTCCTCCCCCCCATAGCATTCTGGTGTGTTCAATCAGTATTAGAGAAAGATTGCCAGATAATAGTCTAACAACTAAAGGTAGATCCTGTATTTGAACATATGGGGTCTGAAGAAAAGATCAACAAGATAATATTCCCAGAATAATATGTTGAGGCAATGGAACTAGAAGGATGAGATATCAATCCTTATGACTATGAAGTGAATCTTGAGGGAGAACTCAAGTCTTCTCTTGAGAATATGGATGCATCAATGGTATAATTTGAATAATATAAGATTAGATTCAATAAGGAAGATAGAAAAATCATCAAGTTAAATGCTAAAATAAAATCTAGAAAAGAATACGAGCTCAATATAAAAAATATAGAGGATGAAATAATCAATATAAAGGTACAAGTTGAAGAAGGCAAAAGGACTACTGACTATCTGGATTCAAAGCTTCATATTAATTGTAGTGAATGCACTATGATTGAAGAAGAGATTGTTGCCTCAAAAAGAATTATAAGATGAAAAAACGTAGGTTACTAAAAGCTTGAAACTCAAAAGTGTCTATGATACCCTTGATGAGATACTCAGTTGTCAAAAACCATAGAGGGATAATGGTAGTCTAGGTTTTGAACGAGGGGAAAACTAAAAAAATTAGGCTGATAAGAATGAAAAATAAAATTCTCATGATGAATCTAATAAGACAAATGGAAGGATGGAAAATTTAAAACAAATCTTGAATCAAAAGGAGAACTTGGTAAAGACAGTCCCTATACAAATTGTTCCAACCAGATATTCACAATATTTCAATGGAAATTATTACTTTTGCAATAAGTTTGGGCACAAGGCTGTTGAATGTAGAAGCACAATGAGGATGAATTCATTTAGGCCTCCAAGGAATCTACCATTTAGTGGTCAATGCTATGATTTCAATAAATTTGGTCATAAAGCCAATGAATGTAGAAGTAGAGTAGTGAGGAATAACTTCATAAATAAGAGAAATGCTACAAATAGTCAATATTTTAATGGCTATTGCTACACATGAAACTATTTTGGTTATAAGGATATTGAGTGAATATATACTATGAGAAGAAGATGAAATGGTTGGAAACATGGTACAACTTATTATAACTATAATTAATAATGATATTTTGCTAAATTCTACAAAGGAAAGAATGTTAGACCTATTGTTGCTTAGAAGAAGTTTGATCTAGTTTAGATTAAGATGAAGATGGATAAGATATGGAGAAGGAAAAAAGTGAGGTGAAAGATGGATCTGTACATCTAGATGGTACAGGTGGATCTGCCATTAACAAAAAGGAAAAGTATTTTCTTTGGGGGGCTTGTAATTGAAAATCCTTAATCCCCTGTAAAAAATAAAATGATAAACTATTTAGCATTTTGATGAATGGTAACTTTCCATTTAGAATTTTTAGGAAGAAGTTATAATGAAATTTACTCAATTTTTTTGAAGAAGTATATCTTATGAAGGATTTCTAAACAATCCAAGCTTACTATGATTTCATAAAACTCCATGTCTGAGTACCTACCTAACAAGTACTTATGCATTGAATGAATTTGCCAGGATGTTTATAGATTACTTATTCATCCTTTACACTATCTAATATCAATTGCAAATAGAGAATTAAGAGAAAATCAAAGAAGAAGAGAGATTTGAAGGATTCAAGCTAGCTTATTCATATCCTAGTAAGAAAGTTCAAACCCTAGAATGGTTTCTTAGGTTGTGTGATACCTACATTACACTTTTATAGTTTTACTATTCTGTTTTCATGCTTTCAGTAGTTTATGCTTTGACATGCCTTGATTATCAGAGACTTTTTATACATTTGAGGATCGGTGGAATCCTGTGTTATATATTCAGCACCTGAGTTTGTAATCAGGGTACTTTTGAGATGCTTTATGTTCTGATTCAGTTTTAGCTTATGTTGATGTCTTATATGGACTTACATGTATGAATATAATATGATGAAATTGGTTTAGGAAACTGATGCTAGGATATTTCAATTCTGATGCAATGTGGTTTATATGCTTACATGTATTATTGACGTTATCTTATGTTTCATATCATGTTGTTTTGGATCTACTGATGTGTGCAGGAAAATTTGACCATGGATCTAAATCAGGGACCCAGTACTGGAACCTATGTAAATACCCATGATTTCCAAGGTCCTGTCTATATAAAGAGATATAGACCTCGTTGTTATGTGTTTATTTCATTAAAATGGTTTGCATGTGTGTTATTAAATTAGTAAATGTTTATGTGATTAAGTCATGTCTATTGTTTTCATTTAATGTGCCAAGTTTGGCAATCGTTGTAATTTAATTATTGACATGGCTAGTAAAAGGGAAACTAAGGTTAGTCAAGGGTTAACTAAGGTCATCTAGGAGTAGTACCCAAGCTTACCCCAGGGTTATAAGTTTCTAGAATTCCTTTGACTTAGAAATCCGTAGGTTAACTTCAGGTTGAGTTTTAGAGGGTCTTTTGGGCTCCTAGGGGGTAACCGGGGTCAGTTTTAGTCATCCAACTTGGTACACTATAGGTTAGGGGTCAGTTTCTGTCATTAATGAGCCTCTAAACTCATTTATTAATCCCTTTAAGTGTCATTTTCAGCTTTGAGCGAATTTGGAAGAGGAGTGTGACTTTTGTTAACCTCACTCTCTCTTCTACCCAAGTTTCATTTGACTTCACACTTAGAGTGTTAAAATGTGGTTTAGTTTAGGATTGGTTAGAGTTACCTCACCCTTGGGTTAAGCCTTTCTCATGTTGGAGGTTTGCCTATTTAGGGAAGGATTTAGGATGAGTTGAGTGTTCACCCACTCTCTACCCTTAGAGACAGAATTCAGTTTGAAGGAGCTCTTGGAGAAAGAGATTAGGAAGGATAGCTCAACACCATTCCTCTTCACACCTTAGCTTGGATTAAGGTTGGATTTCTTTAAAATTTATTGTTGTGGTTATCTGTGTTCTTGACCTCAAGGACTCCATTAATGGAGTCTTATGGTTTTGAAGCTTTTATTTTCTGTTGGAAATTTCTTTATTTGTTTCTTAATGTCTTTACTTTGTGTTTGATTTCAGTTGGGTCTTCAAGGTACACTCACCCTTGGGAGGGCAGAGTAGCCTTGGAGGGGTAGATGGAAATGATTCCTGTTAAGTGTAGAGTTTCCCATGTGAGAAGGGAAAAACTTGGGGTAACATGATACCCATGAAGCCAAGATGGACCTAAGGGCTAGGAGGTATAAGGAGGTTATTCAGGACAACATCTTGTAAAGATGGTCCTTATCAAGTTCATGTGAGGCTTGCGTATTTTATGTGTATTCTTGGCTTTCTCCTTCAGTGAGGTCTACCACTACCTCTATTTTAGGATGGTCTCTTGGAGACCTATCCTTTTGTGCAACCTTGTATTGGAAGTTTTCTGGTTATGTGATTTCTATGTTTATGCATGATTGATAGTTGAGTCTTACATGCATGTTTGTATCCCGTTCCATGTTTGGATCCCCAAGCTCGGGGGTGGCCTTGTAAAGGCCTAGGTTGGGAGGTGAGCCTCCATGGTCAACCTCATCTTATTCCAGGTACTTGATGGTTATCGAAGATGCATGATACCCTTATGTGAAGATGGGTATGACTGAAAAATGTTCATTTATAAACCTCATGTATTAAAGAGATTTTAAAACTTTTGAAGGTGGTTTTCCTATAGTTTTGTAACCTATATTGTTTAAAGGCATTCATTGTTGCAAAATTGGTTTCATGGTGGGTATCCTTTCACCTAGGGTATTTCGTGAATATGAAGTTGTATTAAGACCATTATGTTTGTAACCTTTTTTTTATTGTAAAATTGAGTTGCCTTATAAATTTATTTTATCCAAAATAAAAAATGGAGTTTCTATGAAATTGTAAACTTTTCTTTATTATGTTATGGAAAGGGATTTGCATTCCTAAGGTTTTATGGAAAATTGTAGTTTTTAGAGTTTTATCAGATTTCTAACTATTATAAAGTCATTGCTTATTCAAATAAACTTCGCATTTATACGACTATGATTAGATAAGAATTTCATTGGTTGGAAGGGAGATTGCAAGTTTGTAATTTTAGAGATTTAAATTATTATTGGTGTTCTTGAGATAAATATTTTATCAATTTCTTTTCTTAGGAAAATTCTGGAAAAATCTTCAAAAAAATAATTTGTTTAAAATAAAAATGTTTTTCCACCAGGTTGTGGAGAATAAAATATAGACTCTTATGGTTAAATAAAATAAATAAAATATCTATGGGATATACCCACTGTTTTAGAAAATACAGTCATGAATGACACTAGTAAATTATTCTTCTTTTTATTTTATATATTTGTTTAATTCTTGAATTTAACTTGTTAATATATATGTATTAATTTTAGTAAAATACTATTATATTGTTTTAAGAAAAAGGAAACAAAAAAAAAACAAAATAAAATGGTGAATTATTTTAAGTGCTAGGCGCTGTTATGACAGTCGTATTGTTTAAAAAAAAAAAAATTGTTTTCGGCGGGGAGGGCCAAAGCCCTTCCCCAACACCCCTTGTATTAGTGGAGGCCGCGCGGGCGCTGCCCCCACCCCACTGTGTACCACAGTGGGTGAGCAGCGTCAGCCGTAGCCGGCCGCCCACCACTGTGGGCTGCAGTGGCGTGGAGGGCGCCGCTCCGCCGGCTCCCCACCCTCGCGCCGCTCTTCACTACCTCCGACCTCCTTTTTTGCCTCAGCGTTTTTGTTAGCCACTCGGCGGCGTTTGTAATCCCTCCGCCACTGTAAAAAAAATCCGCCGCCTCTCCATTTCGGCTAAGGATTTTTTTAGGGTTTTAAAACTTTTTTTTAATTGTTTCATTTTTTTAAATATATTTATATGACAAATTTAGAATTAATTTTTAGTTAGATTAAGGTTTGTTTTACTAAATGGGTTAGTTTAAATTAGAACTTTTTTCTATATATACGTATTTAAATGTTTTTTTTTAAATTATTGAGGATTTATTATTAATGTTACTTCTTTCTTTTAGCCTAGTTTTTTTTTATAGTTGTTTAAATAGTTTATTTTTTTTGGGTTTGGTTAAATTAGATTTATTAATATGAATATGATTATTTTGTTAGAATATATTTAATTTTTAAATTTTCATTGAGATGTTTAAGTTTAAATTAAATTTATAATCAACCTTACTTGATCAAATCGGGACTAGTTCTTACTTAATTTCTAAGAAGATAATTATAAATTATAAAAAGTAGGGGGTTTAGTTTTGAAAAAAAATTTAAAAGATATTTAACGTTTGGGAATTGTTATTGTCAACCCCTTGACCGATTTCTGCCACAGTTGACTTTTGCTCAACCACGGCCAAACCTTGACCGATTATCCTAATTTTCATACCAGATAACCCCTGTACTCTCTGGACCCTAATATTCCAGTTTCATGCCTTATAGAGACAGTTGAATTTTTGGTCAATGTGGGTTGACTTTTTGGTCAACTACCTTGATTTGCGTACCTTTGACCTCTTTATGGCCTAGTGGGCCCTATAAATGTCCCTTCTCATATTTTAGAGTACAGTTGAGTTTTGGTCAACTCTAGTTGACTTTAGTCAAATTGTTCTCATTTTGCGTGTTCGAGTCTCCGTTAGGATCTAGCTAACCCTAGTGCTTACCATTCACTTATTTTGGAGTATAGTTGAATTTTGGTCAACTTTGGTTGTCTTTTGGTCAATTGCCTCAGTTTGCGTGTAGATCAAGTTTGGAGCTTTAGACATCTTTTAGAATAGCTCTGAAAGCTATTCCTCTCCTTGTAACCTTTTTGGTTTTGTTTGTCCCCCTTGCACCATTTTGCGTGCACATGTTACCCTGGTAATAGTTTTGTCATCCTTTTTAGTGCGTTTTAAAAATTTTTGTTCATGTGTTTTTTGCCCAACTTTTGGGCATGACATTTTGGTATCAGAGCCAGGTTTAGCAACATTGGAAACCTAACCCACTACGTTATCACTAAAGTTGTCTTGCATGTATAGGATGCCACCTGTGACTCGGCAAGCCCGTTAGCAAGGGTGTGGTCGACGATGTATCCCCGCAGCACGCGTAGAGGTATGACCTGAAGTAGAGGATCGCAGGATGGATCAAAGTCCACCTCCTAAACCCCTTCCTGACCCTAATGCAGTGCTTTTGTTGGCCTTTCAGAACCTAGCCGGGCTCATACTAGACCGCATGCCACCTATTAATCAAGAAAGAGAGAGGAGTAGGAGCCCACCTCCTAGAGAAAGAGGGAATCAAATTGATCAGGAAGATGAATCCATTGCAGTACCAGGTGGTGTTCCTAGGGGTGGTGCGCAGAGACTCGATAGGGCACCCCCAGATATCGGGAATCAGATCACAGAATTGATGAGGCTTGAACTGCCTCCCTTCATAGGAGAAGTAGATGGGGCAAGAGCTGAGGCCTGGCTTTTGAGCCTAGAGAAGTGCTTTGGGTTGCAGAACTATGGTAGAAACCTTAAGGCACGGTTCACAATCCTTTTGCTCAGAGACGAGGCCTCCACTTGGTGGAGGCATGAGGAGACCAAGGGTCTCATTAACATCAATACCCTCTCTTAGGGAGCTTTCCTCGAGCTCTTCAGAGAGCTATATATTTTAGAGCAGTTCAGACAACACCGTATAGACAAGTTCCATGACATCCGACAACGGGGTCTTTCAGTAGCCCAGTATGAGGGCAAGTTTCTCGACCTCCAACCCTATGTTGAATACATGGGAGACGAGAAGCTATAGGTGAATAGGTTCATCAAGGGATTAAATCCCATGATTTTAGATAGGGTACACATGGTACCTTTAGGGAACTTGAGGTTCATGGTGGACAGGGGCTTAGTGGCCAAAGAGATAGTCCGGGGGCCACAGAACTATAGGGATGGGTCGTAGAACCACAATACCTCATCTCAAGCCTCTGGATATCAGAAGAACACATGGAGAGGGAATCAAAGGTACTCTTCAGGGACATATAGGGCCCCACAGTAGTAGCAGCAACAACAACAACAATAGTAGCCACAACAGTCGTAGCAAAACCAGTGACAGAGGGCACCTCAGGTTCAGCAGGGCTCCAAGTCCAAACAGTGGTAGTCTCAGGGTCCTAAGAAGGATGAAAGATCTCAGGCACCTTATACCCCTCTAGCACGGACTCAGCAGTCCTCTAAGGGAGGTTATAGCAGTTCATCTAGGACTACGAGATCATAGTATTCTAGGTCTCCTGGTGTTCAGGTTCAGTCACAGGGGCCATGTTACACATGTGGTGCCATGGGGCACTTAGCTAGAGAGTGCCCACAGGGTGGTAGTCAGTGTATGGCAGTTTCAGAACCAACAGTAGGGGACAGGGGGAAATCCCACATGGTTTTTGCAGCAGTGGACAATCGTTAGGCAGAGCACCAGGCTACTGTTATTGAGGCCTCAGGTAAGATCAAAGGTAGTTATGTTACTATTCTTTTTGATACAGGAGCCATTGACTCCTTTATTTCTCCATTAGTTGTGGAACGTTGCAGGCTAGTGGCAGCTAGTCAAGAGGTTATTTGGGAAGTAGAGTTAGCTTTAGGAGCTAGAGTTTTTGTAACGTCGATGGTTAGTGATTGTCCAATCCAGATTGGTGGGATGACCACCATAGCTAAAGTCAGAGTTACTCCCCTTGGATCTTATGGTCTAGTCCTTGGTATGGATTGGCTAAGTGCCCACAGAGCCAAGCTAGATTGTCGTAAGAAGAGGATCGAATGTTTGGATGATGATGGTACAAATACAATTATTACTGGGGTTCATAGGCCTGTATCCCTCTGTGTGATATCTGCCATGCAGCTTAAGCGATGCATGAAGAAGGGATGCCAATTGTATGCCATCACCATCAGTGATAGGGAAGAAGAGACAGTGAAGGAAAATTCTCTGGATGACTTCCCCATTCTTTGAGAGTTTGCAGATGTGTTTCCATCAGAGCTACCTGGTATGCCTCTTCATAGGGCAGTAAAATTTCACATTAATCTCGTACTAGGAGCTGAGCCAGTTTCTAGAGCACCTTATAGGATGACCACTAATGAGCTTAATGAGCTCAAGATATAGCTTGAGGAGCTATTAGAGAAAGGACACAATCATCCTAGTGTCTCTCCTTGGGGCGCACCAGTTATCTTCGTGAAGAAGAAAGATGGCTCTCTTAGGTTGTGCATGGATAACCAAAAATTGAACAAAGTGACCATCAAGAATCGATATCCACTTCCTAGGATCGATGAATTGTTTGATCAGTTGCAAGGTGCCTGAGTCTTCTCAAAGATAGACCTCAAGTTGGGTTACCATCAGTTGAGGATCATAGATAGTGATATTCACAAGACCGCATTCCGCACTAGGTATGACCACTATGAATTCACAGTGGTTCCATTCGGTCTTACGAATGCTCCAGCTGTGTTCATGAGTCTTATGAATGGGGTATTTCAAACCTTCCTTGACAAGTTTATAGTTGTGTTTCTTGATGACATCTTGATATATTCCAAGGATGAGAAAGAGCATGAGGAACACTTGAGGCAAGTTTTGCAGTGTCTCAGAGACAATCAGTTGTATGGTAGTTTGTCAAAGTGTGCTTTCTTCAGAGCAGAGGTCAAGTACCTTGGCCATGTTATCTCAGGTGATGGGATCTCAGTAGACCCATCGAAGATTGATGCCATCATGGATTGGCCAACACCTACCACTATGACCGAAGTTAGGAGTTTCATGGGTTTAGCCGGTTACTACATACGGTTTGTTAATAGTTTCTCTTGGGTAGCACACCCCATTACCTCTTTTCAGTGTAAGGGAAAGAAGTTTGAGTGGACTGAGAAGTGTGATAAGGCCTTTTAGGAGCTCAAGAGAGCACTCACTAGTGCACCCATTTTAGCTATTCCAGAGCCTTCTACAGACTTTATGGTATGCACAGACGCTTCCTTGGATTGTTTGGGAGCGGTTCTTATGCAAGGTGGGCGAGCTATAGCCTACAAGTCTAGGAAACTAAAGAATCACAAGCTCAACTACCCTACCCATGACCTAGAGCTCACAGTAGTGGTGCATGCTTTAGTCAAATGGCAACATTTTCTCTTAGGACATCGGTTCAAACTTCATTCAGACCATTAGAGTCTTCAGTAAATCTTCAATCAGCCGAACCTTAATGCTAGGTAGAGGAGATGGATGGAGTTCTTATGTGAATATGATTTTTATGTCCAGTACATTAAAGGGAAAGAGAACATGGTCACAGATGCCTTGAGTAGGAGGTAGCATGAGCTTTCTTTTATGTCTACTGGCACAGATTTGAGAGACCGCATCCTTCATCACTTGCAAGAAGATGATTTGTATGTAGAGGTTTGTGAGTTGATTTGATCTTAGAGACCCCTTGAAGGGAAGTTTTCAGAGTATGCCTTGGAGTCTGATGGACTATTGCATCATAGAGGACGTATCTATATACCTTCTTCCAGTGGATTACGTGAGTTTGTGATGCTTGAGGTTCATAGGGCCCCTTATGCAGTGCATCCCAGGGTTAAGAAGATGCACGTTGACTTGAGGCAACTATATCATTGGCTAGGCATGAGGTTGCAGATTGCAGAGATGGTAGCTAGATGCTTAGAGTGCTAGAGGGTGAAGGCGGAACACCGTCATCCAGGTGGTCTCCTTCAGCCTCATGAGGTACCAGTGTGGAAATGGGACACCATATCTATGGATTTCATAGTAGGTCTTCCTATGTCTTCTCATCGTCATGATGCTATCATGGTGACAGTCGACAAGTTGACTAAGGTGGCTCACTTTTCACTCGTGCGTACTACCTTTACCGCACCAACAATGGCATAAGTGTTCTTGCGAGATATAGTCAGACTTCATGGTGTACCTCATAAGATCATCTTAGATAGAGATTCTCTCTTCACTTTATCCTTTTGGAGAGAACTTCAGGCAATTATGGGTACTAGACTCAACTTCAGTACAGCTTATCATCCTGAGACAGATGGACAGACTGAAAGGGTCAATCAAGTGTTAGAGAACATGCTTCGCATGTACGTCATGGACCATCAGACCCGGTGGGAAGAATACCTACACCTCGTGGAGTTTTCCTATAACAATGGGCACCAGACTTCCTTGGGTACGCCTCCCTATCAGGCTCTTTATGGTAGACCATGCAGGACCCCACTCAGTTGGGATAAGATCGAGGATAGAGTTTCCATTGGTCATGAACTAGTCAGAGATATGGAGCAGTAGGTGACTTATATTAGGCAGCAACTTGAGGAAGCTCAAGATAGGCAGAAGAAGTATGTAGATGCGAAAAGGTTTGATCGAGCCTATCTAGTTGGAGACAGAGTCTTCTTGAGAGTGCGACCGCATAAGATTCCAATCCATTTTGGAAAGGGCTCTAAGCTAGCACCCCATTTTGTTGGACCTTTTGAGATCGTTGAGAGGATAGGACTAGTTGCTTACCATTTAGCATTTCCACCTAGCCTGTCATGCATCCATGATGTGTTTCATGTTTTAGTTCTGAGGAAGTATATATATGATGAGTCTCATGTGATAGATTGGGATTCCTTGCAGGTGGAGTCAGACGGACAACTGGCATTGGAGCCAATTCGTATATTGGCTCGGTGGACTTTGGGCCTTCAAGGTAGAGAGCTGGACTAGGTTAGGGTCTAGTGGGATTGCTATGATGAGGTTACAGCCTCTTGGGAGGACACAACACAGATGAGATCACAGTACCCTCACCTCTTTGATGAACTCCAGGAGGAAGTTCATGCCTAGAGGGGGTGGATGTGAGACCTAC
>MU224125.1:875031-889311 GCA_018584345.1 Thuja plicata
TTTATACGACTATGATTAGATAAGAATTTCATTGGTTGGAAGGGAGATTGCAAGTTTGTAATTTTAGAGATTTAAATTATTATTGGTGTTCTTGAGATAAATATTTTATCAATTTCTTTTCTTAGGATAATTCTGGAAAAATCTTCAAAAAAATAATTTGTTTAAAATAAAAATGTTTTTCCACCAGGTTGTGGAGAATAAAATATAGACTCTTATGGTTAAATAAAATAAAAAAATATCTATGGGATATACCCACTGTTTTAGAAAATACAGTCATCAACGACACCAGTAAATTATTCTTCTTTTTATTTTATATATTTGTTTAATTCTTGAATTTAACTTGTTAATATATATGTATTAATTTTAGTAAAATACTATTATATTGTTTTAAGAAAAAGGAAACAAAAAAAAACAAAATAAAATGGTGAATTATTTTAAGCGCTTGGCGCTGTTATGACAGTCGTATTGTTTTAAAAAAAGATAAATTGTTTTGGGCGGGGAGGGCCGAAGCCCTTCCCCAACCCCCTTTGTATCAGTGGAGGCCGCGCGGGCGCTGCCCCCACCCCACTGTGTACCACAGTGGGTGAGCGGCGTCAGCCGTAGCTGGCCGCCCACCATTGTGGGCCGCAGTGGCGTGGAGGGCGCCGCTCTGCCGGCTCCCCACCCTCGCGCCGCTCTTCACTGCCTCCGACCTCCGTTTCCACCTCCGCGTTTTTGTTAGCCGCTCGACGATGTTTGTAATCCCTCCGCCACTGTAAAAAAAAATCCGCCGCCTCTCCATTTCGGCTAAGGATTTTTTTAGGGTTTTAAAACCTTTTTTTTTAATTGTTTCATTTTTTTTTAATATATTTATATGGCAAATTTAGAATTAAGTTTTAGTTAGATTAAGGTTTGTTTTACTAAATGGGTTAGTTTAAATTAGAATTTTTTTCTATATATACGAATTTAAATGTTTTTTTTTAAATTATAGAGGATTTATTATTAATGTTACTTCTTTCTTTTAGCCTAGTTTTTTTTTTATAGTTGTTTAAATAGTTTATTTTTTTTGGGTTTGGTTAAATTAGATCTATTAATATGAATATGGTTATTTTGTTAGAATAGATTTAATTTTTAAATTTTCATTCAGATGTTTAAGTTTAAATTAAATTTATAATCAACCTTACTTGATCAGATCGGGACTAGTTCTTACTTAATTTCTAATAAGATAATTATAAATTATAAAAAGTAGGGGGTTTAGTTTTGAAAACAAATTTAAAATATATTTAACGTTTGGGCGTTGTTATCGTCAACCCCTTGACCGATTTCTGCCATAGTTGACTTTTGGTCAACCACGGCCAAACCTTAACCGATTATCCTTATTTTTGTACCAGATAACCCCTGTACTCTCTGGACCCTAAGATTCCAGTTTCATGCCTTATAGAGATAGTTGACTTTTTGGTCAATGTGGGTTGACTTTTTGGTCAACTACCTTGATTTGCATACCTTTGACCTCTTTAGGGCCTAGTGGGCCCTAGAAATGTCCCTTCTCATATTTTGGAGTACAGTTGAGTTTTGGTCAACTCTAGTTGACTTTAGTCAAACTATTCTCATTTTGCATGTTTGAGTCTCCCTTAGGATCTAGCTAACCCTAGTGCTTATCATTCGCTTATTTCAGAGTATAGTTGACTTTTGGTAAACTCTAGTTGACTTTTGGTCAACTCTGGTTTACTTTTGCTCAACTGCCTCAGTTTGTGTGCAGATCAAGGTTGGAGCTTTAGACATCTTTTAGGATAGCTCTGAAAGCTATTCCTCTCCTTGTAACCTTTCTAGTTTTGTTTGTCCCCCTTGCACCATTTTGCGTGTACATGTTACCCTAGTAATAGTTTTGTTATCCTTTTTAGTGCGTTTTAAAAATTTTTGTTCGTGTGTTTTTTGCCCAACTTTTGGGCATGACAGGTTGTGAATGTTTCTAAAAAATTAAGGCCCAATTTTAATAAAAACTCCTATGTCTCTATGCTAATTGTCAAGGATGGAAAATTTTCTAGTGTTCACACTTAGAGGATATAAGGAAGTAAATTCATGTGCCACAGGGTAAATATGATCATTTAAAGTTAGAATATTTCAGAATGAACAATCTCTCGAGAAGTAAGTTTTTTCTCAAGCTAGAATACACTAATGTAGACACCAAAGATTTGGATGTATGGATGGATTTTCCCAATTTGGAGTATGAAGATGAATGAGAAAGAATCACTTTTAGATAGATCCAAGATGATTCCATTTATCTTTATCAACCCTATAAGATTACAAAGGAAACAATCAAGGATGTTAGATTATGCTCCATTGGATATGTACTTGCATTAAAGTTTGTGAAAAATGAAGAGGTTATAAGACTAATTAGAACTAAGTCTAATGAAAAAATCTTTAATATTAACAATATTATTGACCCAGGGGCCTGGTATGCTACAATGGTTATTGCATCTTAAATTTATTTCACAAACAAAAAGCGGGTTTGCTACTGCCACTACCATCTTCACAATCTATCATACTATGAAGAAATATAATAATTATGATCTCTACGAATTTATGCGACAACAATAAATGGAGAATTTGCAAGGGAAAAAGGAGACCAAAAATGCTTTTGGGTATGATACTTTAATTGTTTGTATTTTATTTTATTTTATTTCTTACAAGAATTTCCTTGTCTAAAAGGAGTGATCTAGAGAAAATATAGTCTAGTTGATGCACAAATTAGGGATCACATGTGGAGGTTTCTAGATACTGAACAATGCAATACTATCTTTTGGAGTTTCTTTGAATTTTTTTAAGATGAGATGTAGTCAAGGATAAAACACTGTCAAGTGTAGTTTAAAATTTTAAAAATGACATCCCTTTCATAGTGGACTTGAGGATAGTTTCTACATGGAAGGAGTTTGTAATGACCCAAACCAGGTATTTCCCAAATTTCCACAAATATATCTCATGCAGATTTAAACAAATAAATGTATGGAATGAACCATTAGTTCAACAGTAAATAACCAGCAATATATTCCATTAAAAATCCCCAGTAAATATTATCGCATTATACAATAGCAATACAATAACTGTGGAATTTATCACAATCCAAAACTAAACTACAGAATGCAACAAAATATAAAATAACAAAGAACCTGTAAATGCAATGGTGAACTCTGCTATGAATCCACCCCCATGATGAACTGGGTTTCCATCCAATCCACCGAGAAAGCCTGAAGGTTTTTGTCCTCAGGTTTCAAAATTGAAATATGAAGTTCTCTGGATTTTACAAGAGAAAATGAATTCATAAAAACTAAGCCTCCTCAATGAGACTCCAAGACTTCTTTTAAGGCTGCAGCTGTGACTCTTCAGTTTCCCCACTTTGTCTCTTCATATTCCACTTAACGTCACTTTTTAAATTAATATAACCATTGAGTTATAAAGTGACATAATAAAATAAAGTAAGGAATCTTCTGGCATTAAAACAATTTGCCAAACGAACTCGGATGAAGACGTGTGATAGCTTTCTGAAAATATCTCGGAGAGACGCTCCAAGTTCACTACTAAAATGCAAGGAAAATGGAGTTCTATTGACTTAATATAAATAGTGAGCACCATGGAAACCTTGTGGAAACTATTCTGATTGGCCCGAAACTAAAAATGCCTAGGAAAAAAATCCCTCTGATCACCTGCCAAGCCTTGGTTAGCCCACCAGACTATGATGAAAAGGCTAACTATAAGGCAGAAAATAATGTGCCCCAAAAAGGGGACATTACAAATCATCCCTTCCTAGAGATTTCTTTCCCTTAAGCAATTAGTATTTGCATGCTACGATCATAATACCTGGATCCCAAACCAACCTTAGGGAAGCTGCTCCACCAATCTGTTGTGTGAAATTAAAACATACATTATGCCTTGACCTGTGAAGCCATTCACAAAACAACAACCAGTCTAATGCCAGGATCCCAAATCACTATAGGATCATTCATACCAATCTACGCCATGCTACCATCATCTGTGAGAAATTCCTCAACCAAACTAAGAACCTCACTCCATTTGAGATCACCAGCACCTCTATGGTCAGGTGCAGGGGGAAACCAAACCTCACACCAATCGTCTCCCTAAATAAATGCCACCCAGAAGTACATCCATCCTGGATCCCATAAGAAAAAGGGCGAGCCATCACCCCAACTAGCTGAAATATCCTAACGCCCTATGACCATACTGAGTGAATCACCAAAAATGTCCAACTGCCATAACACTAGCCCTCTGGTCCGTCACCCAAACTAGAAATTGTACTGAATAGGAAAGGTACCCAGACTTTCGAACAAGGCTTCCACCTACAAGAAAGGAAGCATACCAAACCAATCACTCACCCCACACCTCTACAATAATCAAAAAAGAAAGTTCTCCATAGGTGGGCTGAATGGAAAATAGAATGCATCCCATACAATGTGGCCAACATGTGATGCACTAACCAAATCTACTATAATTCCCAAATCAACATAAGTATTCCAAAACTGTCTCTCAATATCTGGAGTCATATAATGTACACCATGGTGTGAAAAATTCACCCCAACAAGCATAATCATCATACCAATCTTGATAACCCTGTACTGAATAAGCTCTACCCGATCATCATCATCATACCTAAAATATATGGTGATAGAATTACAATAAGCACTGGATGAATCCGTATGATAATGTAGAGGAGTCATGACTGTGTGGAAAGAGGAATGAGCCAAGGGATTCTCTCCAACACAAGAAATCTCACCATCAATGAGAGGTAGTGTAAGGAAAGGTATATCGCCCATCATGCCACAAGACATAACTACCCATCCTAGACTGCTGGTGTTAAAACCACACTACTCAACAACTAAGCTCATCCCGCTACTCCAACCTGGTGACCAAGACTCACCTCTAATAACTGAACTTGGGTCCCAAATCCTACAACCAACCTCATCCTCATCCTGGGGATAGAAAGTATCTCCCTCATCTATCTCAAAGATGGGATTATCAAAAGTCAATTCAACACACATTTCAAACAAGGAATTGTCAACCACCTAAAAGTTATCTAACTCATAAAGAAACTCTAGATGATCCAAAGATATTTTAGGACACCTATCCAAGTCATAGGTTTGTTGTATTCTATCAAGTTCCTGTATCACCTCCTGAAAGAATTTGGACCTTTCCCTGTCGTCCTATTCCCTGTACTAGCTAGTGGCAACAATCTGATTTCTTACTTCCTGAAGAGAAATATGTGTGTGTTCCAATGTTCCCTGAGAAACATTAAGCTATCTGTTGAGCTTATTAACCTCATCATTTTTTTCCTTAACTTCTCAGCATAATTTTTAGAAACTTGTAACAAGTAGTCGCGATCTGAAAGTAAACACATATATTCTATTTTTCGATCCTCAAAAGCTATTTTGACTCCTTGTAAATCTGCAACATAAGATCCAATCCTTATACCACCTTGTCCTGTCTCTTTCTGAGATTTCCTATAAAGATCCTCAATAATCTGGTGAGTGCTATCATAGTGAACAAGAGCTGCAGTAATAGCACCATTATTGACTTTCAACTGACTCTTCAAGGCATGCTTCTCATCATTGTCATTTTGGGATGCATTATCTAATGGGTCATCCAAATCAGCATTATACATAAGTGAGGTGCTGCTAAAGAAGTGAAATGACTCCTCATTACATGAATTTTTAAAGACATCCAATTGGTGGTCATGATCTTTAACCATATCTTTTCCATATTTTATTTGATCAAGCAAAGGCTAAGAATCAATGGAAGTTGGTTCCTCTTCTCTAGAAAACCATCATGTAACCTCTAGATCTGCTACCTCTTCTTTAGCCTCTACTTCATGCATTGATTCAATATTTGTTTTACAACCTTCTGCTTTAATGAAAACATTATAAGGCCTTCCTTCAATTACTAGTTTTGTTTTTTGTTCACTTATGGGTTGATTAATGACAGCTAGAAACTCTTCATATAAATTTCTACACCTATCTTGTGCGAGTATATCTCAAGCCAAATCATGATATTGCTTCTTTGCCATTAAAGTCCTGTGTTGTAGCTTTGGATGAAAGTCCATGAAACTAGAGAAGGTTAAATCTCTTTGAGCCTGTGGAGGAATTGCATTATATTCATCATACATGCTGAGTATTTCTGTCCTTTCATTAGGTTGTGAAATTTGGGCTAACTGTTGCTATACCTTAACAAGCACCTTCAAGGCTTTTTCCACACCATGCATCTTTCCTAGCTAGATAGTACTCATCTCTATAGGTGAATGATCATACTTACACTGCTAAAAATATTTAGATTAATTTGTAGTTGCAAAGGACAAGGTTCCACTCTCGGAGTTTATATCTTACAATTGGCTTGTCATAAAGTTTCAGAATTAGGATAATTAATTGCAAGAATGCCACACAATTGTCGTTCTCTTTGTTGTAATGATCCCAATTGCCCGATACTAGAATTTTGTCTGCAAGTGTGTTTAACCTTCTGGGGACTGAAGCTGGTCTAGTTTGTGCAAAGAAGATATGTATTTTTTCCTTACTTAAGTTCCCATCGGTGAAGGAAAACACATGAGCATAAACTTCACTAAATTTCCCAGACTGGATACATATCATCAAGTAGACTAATCCAACAAGGTTATGAGGCAGCGGTAGAACTTCAAATGGGGTGTCTAATAATCACACTGTCTAAGTTCTACCAATGGTTCTATATGACTATGTTTACAGTATGTATCAAAGTAATGATCTGAAGTATTACCATTGTATGGATCTCAGTTGAGAAGTATTAAAATATGATTGTAAGATTTCTAAATATGAAAACATCATTATGGGTGCATTAAATTACAACCATGTCTGTGTATATTAATCAAACACCTATGTATCTCTAATAAATTGAAAATGACTTTTTTCATTGAGAATCTGACCATAGTTTAGAAGTAGTTATTCACTCTTCACTGTTGCTGGATGATGTTGACCTCATATGATTCAAACTAGAGGTTTATAAAATTTGGCTGCCAGAACTCTAATTTCTGGAGGACTATGATGTTCTAGTTTGTTTTCAAAGTGAATGGGTGACTTTTGTTCAAATTTATCAATGTATAAATAGTGTAATACATCTAATTGACTACCCCACTAATGCTGAGGATGTTCTTCCCATGAGTAAACAATTATTACATAAACCATGATTTTAATTTACAATAGTGCTATTCTTAGATTTAATGACCAGAATGAATACCAATAGGAAATGTTCAAGTCCTAGATATAAGTATGCAGGGATCGATAGATTAGTGTTTGTGCACCTTTTAATTTAACTCCCGGTGTTGAGTCTTGGGCAATGGTTGTTTGAGTAATGAACAACTCTTATTTTTCACCACTTCACCCTCCTCACCAACAAAAAGCATCCATGGATTACACCTCATGGAATTTCGCATTGTAATGTCTTACTGAATCCAAATTTCCTTACACAACGATGAATGACTCTAAATTTCCAACAAGAAAATTCTATGCCTTGGTATTTGATTGATTGTCTACACCAATCGTGTTCTATGTCATATATTCAACAGAAATATAATATCTTTGCAATAATAACATCAATACTCCCCATCTACTATCATTCTGAGTGTATCAGGATTCTTGACTGAATGTTTCCCATTGTGAAACTAATACTTCCAGATTTCCAAGATAACCATATATTGTGATACTTTGATTAATTCCTATTCCAGCAGTGAATGCAATGAAATATGAATACTGAGAGATGATAAATCTTGTTGATATCCATCTTCCAATCAACAAGCATAATAGTGGAGCTATAGCATTGAAAGCTGCAGGTACTGCTTCGCCTTCCTTCTACACTATGTTATCACATGACTACAGTGAGTGCCAACCCACATGTCTAAGGGATATTGGCCTCACTGTGTTTGTGGGCACTGCAGATAGGTATGGTGACCCGTTGATGCTGGGCGAGACATACTCATGGGTGAACTAGTGCTGTAGTGTGTTGTCAAGGATCACGCCTGTAGTGACTTGGGCCCCCATTTAAATACAAACAAATGAGACTTTAGCATGGATGTGGCTCCTGACAGGTTACTTCCCATAGTGTGGAATAATTTCACCATATACAAAATTAGAAAAAAAAATCCTCACTAAATCCATGACAACGTTCAGGAGGAAATGTCCCAAATATTTCTATCTAACTTCAATGCATGGGAGTATTATTTCCCTTTCTTCCATGATTCTACGAGATGGTTTCAGCCATAGACACTTACCTAAAATGTGTCTCTTCAATACATGGAAGATGTAAAGACTACAACCTCTTGGCTGGCTGCATGCTTGGCATTAATAAAGTTTTAAAAAAATAACTTATTGTGTGAGCAATCTGCTTAACTCCTAGCTTGTATAATGAATTTCTGAGTGTGACTATCGTTTTGCTTATTATTCCTAATACTAAAATGCTTATCCAAAAACTATGAAGTTTTTTACTCATAAAACCCTTCTGCAATTTTTTTTGAAGAGTACCTTACATGCTGGCAAGATTTATGGCTTTGATACCACTATAATGACCCGAACCAGGTATTTCCCAAATTTCCAAAAATATATCTGATGCAGATTTAAACAAATAAATGTATGCAATAAACCATTGGTTCAACAGTAAATAACCAACAATATATTCCATTAAAAACCCCCAACAAATATTATTGCATTATACAATAGTAATACAATAACATTGGGATTTCTCACATCCAAAACTAAACTATAGAATGCAACAGAATATCAAATAACAAAGAACCTGGAAATACAATGGTGAACTCTTTTATGAATCCACCCCCAAGATGAATTGGGTTTCCATCCAATCCACTGAGAAAGCCTGAAGGTTTCCATCCTCAGGATTCAGAATCAAAAGCTGAAGTTCTCTGGATTCTCCAAGAGAAAATGAATTCATAAAAACTAAGCCTCCTCAATGAGACTCCAAGCCTTCTTTTAAGGCTGCATCTGTGACTCTTCAATTTCCCCACTTTGTCTATTCATATTCTATTTAAAGTCACTTTTTAAATAAATATAACCGTTGAGTTATAAAGTGACATAATAAAATAAAGTAAGGAATCTTCTAGCATTAAAATGCTATTCCAAATGAACTTGGATGAAGACGTGTGATAGGTTGCCAGAAATCTCTTAGCGAGAAGCTCCAAGTCTACTACTGAAATGCTAGGAAAACTGAGTTCAGCCAACTTACTATAAATTGTAAGCACCCTGGAAAACTTGTGGAAACTGCTCCAATTGGACTGAAACTAAAAATGCCCAAGCCAAACATCTCTCTGATCACCTACCAAGGCTCAGTTAGCCCACTAGACTATGATGGAAAGGCTAACTATAAGGCATGAAATAATGTGCTCCAAAAATGGGACATTATAGATTTGAACCTAGAACAGTTTGAGTTCCTAAATTACCTTATGAGCTCTCTAGGCCTAAATGGGTTGTATTGGATGATGCTTAACTTATAAAACCAAAATATGTCAATACTAAAAGGTTTGGAACAATAGATGAAATCATTCATAAAAGGTTAAGGAGTCATAAGAAAAGCTTCAAAAGAAGGGTATTCCTCCAAAAGGATCATCTATGGGTCTTGCAATAGTACCAAAAATATTTTATACCCTCTCACTAAACCTACAAGGACCCAAAAGGATAGGTAGGTCCACCTTTATTCCTGCTACACCACCTAAGCCCTCTAGACATCCTCAAGCACTCAAGAAGTAGAAAAAATCAGCTCCTTAAGTATCAACATGGATGAAAACTAAAAAAAGGAATAAACAGAGGCCTATCCAGGAAGAAAAAAGAAGAATAGGTTAAACTGGTGAACATAAAAAAATGACAAGGAGGTAGAAGAGGAGGTTCATCTAAGTTGAAGAGAATAAAAAAGAGAACAAAACAAGGAGAAAAAAAAGGAAACAAATAAATAAAGACAAAAATGGATCCAAAAGATGCACCTAAGCAAAGACCCTATAGTTGGAAGTAACATTCAATGTGATTGCACAAAATATGGAACTAAAGAAGACAAAAAATATCTGTAATGACATGCCTTCTACTAATAAGGCCACTATTGAAAGAGAAATATTCATGTACTTGATGACATATAACTTGGCTCTCAATCAAATCCTAGACCAACTTTTAGAGTCTTGTAGACATCCCAAGTGAGAAATTGAGAAAAATAACATTGGAAGAAGGAAAATGATGCAACATGCACTAGATAAGATACCATCATTTATCTTATGAAGAGAGAGTTAACTTATCCCAAGGATAGGCACAAGAGCTCGCAATACACGAGGAAATGGCTTTGAGACAAGCTACAATCAAAAAAATAAATCTAGAAAATCCCTTCTAGTTTAGTCATACTGACAGTATGAATCTTTTACTGAATGGTATACGTAGAAATCAAGGTAGCCTATTTCTCTAAACACATTAAAAATTTCTGCTTGAATTATATTCTACTAGCTATCTTCTCTGTTGCTAACAACTGCAATACTTCTCTCTTCCCTGCCAAAAATAAAAATTTTCTTCTTTGCTCTCTCTCTCTCTCTCTCTCTCTCTCTCTCTCTCTCTCTCTCTCTCTCTCTATAAATCCTTCTTGAGAAAGATAATCAATATATCTTTTCTAACCCTTAGCCTCATTTTATAATATGAGTTAGGTCAAATCCCTTATTGTAATGGTCAATATTAAGTCTAATCTAGACTTGAGATCAATGGTCAAAAAAAGCACATAAATCATCAATGCCTAAACTTAGGCATTTTACTGAATTAAACCCACATAAAAAAGAATTCATTTCATCAAATATTTGAACAAAGTGAAATCCTAAGTGCAAGAGACATTTAAATGTAATTTATACAAGTAGAAAAAAAATTGTAGAGATACCTTTTTGAGTTACGATTATAAACAATGAGATTGTAAAAATAAGAGAAAGAAAGGATGGAGAGACAAACTGAAGAAGTTACTGCTAGCATTCTGAAAGAGATGAAGAAATATGGAATTTTTTCTTAAGAGAAATCTATTCTAGATGATGAGTTACATGATATTCCTAATGTGTCCACTTAGGAAATTGACCTATATACCTTTGATCCTCTTATGATAGGAGATGCATAGAAGAACAATAAGAAAAATGAAGAGATTGTTGTAGAAAAACAAGATGAAATAGATGTCTCTCCTCTTGATAATACAAGTATGTTTAAAGATCAGAATAATTATGCTCCAAAGAATATAGGAAACAATGCTACAAAGGACACAATGCTTGATGAAAATCAACAAAAGATGGATGAAAATCTTGAGAAAGTTTAGGGATCTAGAGAGAAATCATATGAGAGACAAAATGATTATGCAAGAAACATAGAATCAACAAATTCATTGAAGGAATTTTCGTCCATGCAAATAAAGTTTCAAATTTCTGTAATACCCTAACTATTGAAAATTCCCACTATTGAGGGACATGTTTATCTATCAAATATATCTCCACTTCATTATCTATAACATGAAGACATACTCCACTCATTTCCACGAAGTAGATATTAGAGAAAAGTTTGGAGAAGACTAAAGTCATTGATGATGCAGTAAAAATCATCTAAGAATATTTTCCTGAGGTGTACTTGGATTCCTCTCTTGTTCTAGAACAAAAAATGAAACTCTTGATGAGTTCCTTTACGGATCACTCCTCACACATTGATCAAAAGGTAGAACAAGAGGCTTTAGAGAAGTTAAAAGAGAAAGTAATGACAAAAATACTCGACTAATGTGCCTATGCATACATTAATTTATAGGAAAGAAAAGATTAAACATTGGGTTGATGAGGAAACCAATTTCTACCAGTCTTGTTTGAAATGACCCAAATCAAAAAAAAAAATCAAAAGTGAGATTGAATTTATTGAGTCATAGATATTTTAGATGGCACAATCGTATGATCTTAAAAGGGACAAAGATGGCTCCACTAAGGCACAAATGGAAAATATTCATTTTTATCCTTCTTTGTTGCAAGACCAAGAAGAACAAATAAAAAAAAAACACAAAATACTAAGATAAAAAATTAAATTTAGGTTGGCTTCTATGTTTGGAGAAATATGTGAAGTAGAGAAGGTAGAGAAAAGGATGAAGGTACTTGGAAATGTACATGTGATTGTGGATTTGTACATATAGTTTGAATGCAAAAAATAGATTCTTTCCTTAACCAAGATGAATTGGGATGCAACTTTATCCTACATTAAGCTATTGTATAAAGTTATTTTACCTTCTATGGGAGTTCCAAAAGCCTAGACAAGGTAACTTTGGATGTATAAGAACTACATTATCATTTTTTGTTTCTAGTAGAAGATTTCATCTACATAGTATAATTTTTGAGGGATCTCCATCTAAGAGAGAGAGAGAGAGAGATTTTTCTAATATGTACACATCGATAGGGGGAGTATTGAAGGATCTGAGAAATACTGATCTGATTACACCCAAGAACAACTGCATGCAAAATACCTGTTACAGGAAGAAAGCATAAAGAAGGAAAAAGATGAAGAACGCAGAAGTTACTCAAAATATGAGAGCAAAATTATAATCTGAATTAAGGAAAAAAGAATTACAAGGTTCAACCTATAAAGGTGAACAAAACCCTACAAGGAAAAAGCTAGGTTTGCACATTAATAATTAATAAAATAATTAATTATTAATGCACCTAAGAGAAAGCTTAAGCACTAAAGAGTAATAAAATAACTTAACTAATTAAATCAACATGATTTAATTAATAAGTGATTACTCTAACACCCCCCCTTAAGCGAAGCTCAGGAGGTAAGCTAACCTAGCACAGCTATGAAAGTAGGAAAGATGGGTCCAGGCAACAAGGCCTGATCAGGTACCCAAGTACAACAAAATCTCTGTAAAGTGAGGAAATAGGGAAAACCCAGTGGGAAAAACTCTACCCCAAAAAGAGATGAACTAGATGAAGGAAACCAAGCCTCCAATCTAGGGAAAGTCCCAAAGAAAGGAACAAGAAAGAGCAAGAAGCATCTCCGAAGCATGAAGCTGCAAACACTGTCAAAAGTAATTGCTGGAACCCCCACTAAAATAGTGCATGACCAGGTAGAGAAGACAAAGTCTGAAGAGATGATCAATCGAAGAGGTGACCTTCAAAAGTAGGAATGAACGAGTGTCTATATAGTAGATGATCCATCTCATCAGAATGCATAGGTTCCTAGCCACTGCATCCGCCTAGTACATAGGAATAAAAATAGAATACATAGATCACTCAACCGAACCAAGGAAGCAATAAAACCAACAGGTGAACCCCCCCATAATGCTGAACAGGGAGAGGGGAGACAGGAACACTGAAATGCAATGCCAGAAACATCTGCAGGAAGAAGAATCAGGAACACCAACAGTGCAACAGAAGTAGAAGCACAGGATAAAGGGCGGTGTCATAGACACACAACATGGGCTAATATCATGGAAGGTATGCTCACTTGACAAAGGTGGATGAGAAAAAAAGGAAAAACATCATAACCCCCTATGGCACTTTATAACTGAGTGCGAGTAAAAACAAACACAAGGTGCTCAAAATCCCAGATATGCAAAAGTAGGCACTTTATCTCAGTGCGTTTACAGAAAAGAGAATGCTACAGAAGAGAAGCATACAATGCTCAGAAGTCAGAAAGAAGAGTGAGCTAGAAAAATAGAAGAAGAGATCCCAGGACCTGTAGAACCCAAGTAATCTGCCAGAGTGTGAAAGAGAAAAACTCAGAGGAAAAAGAACCTGGAGTAGAATCTGGATAAAAGACCCCTGCAACTGAAAAACTCACTAAACTAGCTTTTCGATGATGTCTGGTTTGCCAAAAATAGAGTCCCGATGAGAAAGATATGGCTCTCAGAAGGAAAAACCAAACATTAGACTTTGACAGAAAAAAACACTGTCAAAATAGCAGGACCCAAAAGCCCAACCTCCATCATCGGAAAGAGCTTTTTGACGATATAAAGAAGTTAGAAAAATACCTCCGTATGCTCCAGATAGAGAGAAAACAACGTTAGTAGGTCAAAAACCAAATGAACTGGAAGAAACCTCAGCCGAAAATGGCAAAGCCCGGCTAAACTGGCGAAACCCTCCAAATCTGGACTGCCTCCAAAATTCCCACCAAATTTGGTAGAAAAAAATATCATTTTTTTAATGAAAAAAAATAATAAAAAACAACAATTATTTTTTTTAATTATTTTTTAATGAAAAAAAACAATTAAAAAAATAGCAATTGTTTTTTTGAA
>MU224125.1:889316-921752 GCA_018584345.1 Thuja plicata
AAAAAAAAAAAAAAAAAAAAACAGCAATTATTTTTTTGAAAAAAAACAATTAAAAAAATATGTATGTTTTTTTATATATAAAAAAACATGTTTTTTTTATTAAAGAAAAAAATATTAAAAAAAATGGTAGTCATTTTCTCTCTCCTCCATGCACAGAAATCGAGGCGGCAGGGAAATCAAGATGGCACAGAAATTGAGATGGCATAGAAAATGAGGCAACACAGAAAATGAGGCAGCAGAGAAATTGAGATGGCACGGAAACTAAGGAAGATTTGTGCCTTGAAAAATGTGCCAAGAGCTTTGAATACAAAAATAGGGCCCAAATTTTAACTGTGTCGAAAATGGACAAACTTTATATGAAATTTTACTTTCCCAGGCCTTTTGGACGTAATGGTGAGATCCGTTTGGGCTGAAAATGCTTCAAAAAAATGTCACCCACGGATTGAAGACAAAAAACTTGAGAAAGCTAAGATTTTCTCCTTTGAAAAACACGCTTTAAACACTCCAGAACAGGCAGCAGCAGAGGGGCTCTGATACCATGAAGGTTTTGAGAAATAATGATCTGATTACACCCAAGAACAACTGCATGCAAAATACCTGTTATAGGAAGAAAGCATAAAGAAGGAAAAAGATGAAGAACGCAGAAGTTACTCAAAATGTGAGAGTGAAATTATAATCTGAATTAATGAAAAAAGAATTACAAGGTTCAACCTATAAAGGTGAACAAAACTCTAAAAGGAAAAAGCTAGGTTTGCACATTAATAATTAATAAAATAATTAATTATTAATGCACCTAAGAGAAAGCTTAAGCACTAAAGAGTAATAAAACAACTTAACTAATTAAATCAACATGATTTAATTAATAAGTGATTGCTCTAACAAGTATATGCTATATTTTTGGGTTGTTGTAAATATTTTTTCCTTTTACCTTGTTTTCAAAGAGGGAGAGAGTGTGCATATTAATTGGTTTATCAAAGATAATTTACAGATAAAGGGAGAAAAGTCTTGTAAATAAAGGTGTGTTGCCATCAATGAACATGGGGTACATTGTTGACAATATGTGCTGCAAGGTGTTGTAATTAATGTAAAATCAATGTGTTTTCATTGATGTTAACCTAAGATTATTAATTTAATGTAATTTGAGTAGATGATAGTGGTTGTGGGATGTGATATTTGAAAGAGATAGTTTGGTATATAATCAACATGATTAATGATGATCTGGAAGTTCGTTAGATGTATCAATGACATAATATCAATTTGGATGATTGGTAAGTATATGGTAACATATTGTTTTCCATTAAGGAACAATTACCTTTTGAAGGGACCTGAAATCCTTCTAACAATTTTTTTTACAAGGAAAAGCATAATAAAACCATCAACCAAAAGACAACAAAAAGATAGCAAAAAACTAGTAACAAGATAGTAGACAAAAAAATTAGTGAATATTCTTGAGAGATTTTATTTCCTCTACCTCCAACTGAGTCATGTTGAGAGCCATATTATTCAGGCCCAAAAATTCTTGATTGTTATCTTCTTTCTTCAAATTGGCTCTAGTTCTTTTGGAAGGACTGATGTTATCCTTTTGCATCTTCTCAAATGTTTCAAAATTAGCTACTACCCTCTCCTACTAAAGGCCTTCAAGTTTTCCTACCATAACATTGAGACTCTCCACAAAATTCTTAACCACTTTGTAGCTGTAGGTGATAAGGGAGATGAGATTGTCATTAATAATTTGAAAGTTGTCTTCCAAATGTTTAAGTCTCCCATCATATTATTTTTTGATTTTATCTTCCATCTTCAAAACCCTATTGTCAAATTCCTTCTTAAGATAATTTACAATGTTAATATTATTTTACATAGACTCAATAATTTATTTCCTTTCTTCAACACTCCACTACTAAAAACTGTAGCTATCTTGTTTGGTATTGAACACATGAATCTTAATATTGATTTCTTTGATTCCATTAAAAAGCCAATTCTACATTCTAAAATATTTTATAGTTGTATCACAAGCAATGGAAAGAAAATCATTAGGGATTTCCCCATTAATATTAAGATAAGGAGAGTCCACATTAAGATCCCTCAAAAAAGGGGTTTTCTAAGCCTTATTTGTGATAGACACAAACTTATCTCGTATCATAGGATTGGACAACTCAAATGTAGATTTAGTCAGAGAAATGGGAGTTTCTATCCTTCTTAGATTGTTAAGACATATTCTTTCTCTTTTGCTTCACCGAATCTGACTCATCCTCCTTAGTATCCTACTCCTCATTAGAAAAGTGATTCCCAAAGTCCTCATCCTTTGAATCTAGTTCATAGGAATAATTAGGGGCCGCTAAGGAAGGAAAGGTTTGAGATTTAAGGTGTTTAAAATTCAATAACAACAAACCCTCATGAATGACCAATATTTTCTTATTTTTCCTATACTCCTTAACACTAGCATTGACGGAAGCAAGCAACTAAAAAGGAAAAGAAATATTCACTTTGTGCCTAAAGTGGTTCAACAAAACAAAATGGTGCCCAAAAGCTCTAGTATAATGACCATATAGGGTTATGTATTTCATAATA
Organism: Thuja plicata; assembly: GCA_018584345.1. NCBI lineage: Eukaryota > Viridiplantae > Streptophyta > Pinopsida > Cupressales > Cupressaceae > Thuja > Thuja plicata. The sequence continues at coordinate 891,885 of MU224125.1, forward strand.
ACCAGAAGCACATCTCACCAAATAGACTTAATCTTACTAGTGCCATAGCTACTCTTGGTATCTTTAGCCAGTTTATTATTCTCTTTATCATCTTTAGAGAACTTATTCACAGCTGCATTTGATAGTCTCTTGTCCTTATAGAAATTGGACCCTTCCATGGATAATCCAATGACCTTTTCTATTATCTTTTCACCAATTTCGAAGTTCCTATCAAAGAGAGAAATATTCCCATCCTTCCAACCCTTGGAAATTTTATACTAACATTGGGATCAAACCCATGAAGCTTCTTAATGAAAGGGGTTATGCTACCTTGCCTCAGAATTTTCCATATGGTGTCATCATTCTTGATCTCTGCACTTTGAATAGGTTTGATTATTTTCCTATCTCCCCCATCCTAACATGATTCACCAAGAAATTAGTATACAAAATAGAGACACACCAGGAGAACTTACAAAGCACCCAAAAAGCACAATAAATGATACACAAATTAAACATTAATAAACCCCAAAGTTTCATAGCACTGTTCATAATGATGGAAAATACTGCCTACACAAAATACCTTTGTACCATCCTAAAAATTTACAACCCATAATTGAATGCTCTACCAAGCCCCATTTTGGTGATTTCAAGATCTGATGTCCATTATGCTTGATCCTAGTAATATATGTTGGAAACACTAAGAGGGGGGGGGGGGGGGGGGGGGAANGGGGGGTGAATCAGTGTTTAACTAATTATTCTATTTCAGCAATTTGAACATAAATAAAATAGACAGTATATGAAGCATAACATAATAACACATAACACCATATATGTTTACGGGGAAACCTTGATCAGAGGAAAACCTCGGTGGGAATTAGTACCCACAAATGATTGTACTTGTATAAAAAACTTGTTAAGGCTCCTTTTCCCTGTTAGAAGCAGTATTTACAATGCAAGTATAATGAACCTATTAGGAGTCTTTACAAAACCCTGTTAGAGGTGGTTGGCTCACTACCAGAGCTCACTGCTCAATAAGATGAAGGCTACAACCTTATTGATAATAGATATACACTATATCCAAAAGTGAACTGTTGTATATGAAACAATTGTCTGATCAGTTCTGTTTATGCCCTGATGCTCTTAATATCTTAAAGAGCTCTATCTCATGCTGACATCTCTATAATGTTCTTCTATATCTCTTCGACCCTTTCTAATACAACTTTACTTGTCATATATACATGTTCATGCCTGAATAGACGTGACCAAAAACAAGAACTTAGTCGGCCCAAAAACAACATTCACAAGGCTTCCAAACAAATTGGCTTAAGAATGTTTGCAATAATATTTAATACATAATAAAAAACTTATTATAATAGGCGCTTGACCTTTACACAACAAAATATTATACGCTAAATAAAAAACTGTAGTCGGCTTCATACTCTATTTTCTGAGCTGTTAGTGCACTTAATATTTCTGTAACTTCTCCATACTTTTATTCCATACCATGTGTGTATAGAATTAACATATTCACATATCATGGATCTTATGTATGAACGTGCATAGCCTGATTTGATCGTACACACATGCGTTGGTGCTCTGATCAACTGCATATCTCTGTTCTGTTCTGTCTTCCATACTTAGCCATTTTGTTATTCACAGTTTACTGTCAAAAATTTTGTATGACTTTGTTGCCATAATGACAACAAAAAATAATTCATATTCTCCCTGAGAGTCAACTTGCCAACAATCTCCCCCTTTGTCATTAATGGCAACAAAGGAATGTGGCCATGTTACTCAAACTTTGACTAACACCCAAAAAATTGTATATCATCCTTTTTTATTCAAACTTCTATATATAACATATACACATACTCCTTATATACATTACTACCCCTTTGACATTAATGAAAAAGATGTCAAAATTGTAAGCCCTTGAGTACTTACTCTAAATATACATCTAGATAAGCAATCTGTAGATTTTTGATCTCTTGCTACCAGAATGCCTTCAGTGCATCATCTGTCTGCAGATGGGAGCACAAGGCATATGTAAGCTTCTCCATATTTTTCAGATCCATGCTAGGTCCTTGATCATATGTAGCAATGGTTGCATCTATCGATTTTATTTTCTCATTTAGAACAGCCAGTGAGGGTGCAAGTGTGTTTCTTAGTTGAGTCTGCCTGGTTCTTATCTTGCTGATCTCCAACTTAGCCTTTTCAATCTTGTCTAATTTCCCTTGATAGATATTTTTGCATACATTAATATCTTGCGAGGATGTTTCAATTGATTTTCTAACACTTTCAACCAAGATGTCAGCTTCCTCAATCTTTTTGATGTGCTCTGAGGTGAATTTCACTCTGTCCATGCAGTTTGCTATTATATTTCTGCCTTTAGCTGCTAGTTCTTTCAATATTTCTTGACCAATCTTCAATGAGTTTAGATCTAAAGAGAAATTATTTGTCAATTCATCTAATCTTTCCTTCTTGTACTCAACTTCTGCAATTTTAGTAGCAGAGTCTACTAAACTTGTGAAATGTGATTTGAAGCTTGTCAAGATGCTGTCAACATCATCAACTGACTGAATCTTAGCCATTTTCTTATCTACTGGCACTAAGTCATTCAGAATGTTCACTGTCTCTAGAAAGAGAGGGTTTCTCATGACTTGTTTTTCTTTGGCTTTCTCCATGGCTAGGACACTGATCTTAATTAAATCTTCTTCTTCCCAAGCATCTAGATTTGTTGAATCAGGGGTAAAAATTGACAACAATGATGGTTTGATGGATGGAGTATGTATTACATTCTGACTGACATCCACATATTCACTCTTCACAGGGATCTCCATAGCTAGTGTTTCATTAGTTTGATTGTCTTCCTCATTATTCAAATCTGTTGAATCTTTTGAGGGAACTTCATCTTGCTGTAAGGATGTGTCATTAGTGCATACCTTCTTTGTCTCTTCAGTCCTGACAAATTCTTTTTCAACTTTGTCGATGTCATTGTCAGAAGTGGTCATAGATATCTTAACATCATCAATCACAATAGTTTCTTCTGAATCTTTGGCTGTATCAGAAGCTATTGAAACAGTGGGCATTGAATCTTGTGGACCTGTCATAGGCACATTTTGAATAATTGGTTCTTTGTTCTGTTTGGGAGGAGCTAGAGTTTCTTTTTCTATAGGCGCTATTGATGGATACATGTCTCTATCCAGAAATACATGCTCAAATTCTTTCCAAGTCTCTTCACCAACCAGTTCATATTCTTTGTTCATGATATGGAGAACTCTTGTTTTGGTTCTGAGATGAGGCTTTACTAAATCCAATAGAATGGATTTCTCATCATGTGAGAAAATAGGGAGAGGAATGTCTAATGTTTCTTCTCTAATCCCCATATCCTCTTTAATTTCTTGACTTTTCAATACATTAAGTATGTTCCATACTTTGTCTAGTATGACTGTTTTGAGTTCCAATATTGTCCTCTTAAACTTGATCCTGTGAGAGATAATCATAGAGTGATTTTATGATTTGTCTATCTCTTGGTACTTGTCATATACATTTTTGATAGATTCTAGTCTTCCTTCATTAACAATTCTATTCTTTAGAACTGTTAGACTAGGTCTGAATCCTACCTAAGGAGGGGCTTGAGTGTTCTTTACCTTTCTCCCTGTGGTCCTTGAGGATGGATGACTTGTGGGAACTTGTTTCTTCTTCATAGACATCTTACTTGGTACAGAAGGTGGAGAGGATTCTAGATCAATGGTAGTTGATGGCGCATATGTACCTTCATTAGATTTCTTCTTCTTTTTTTTGGGCATATCATTAGATTTTTTAATTTTCACCTCTGCAGCACTTTTCTCAAGTTCTTTTGCAATCTTAGCTTCCCTAGCTTTGTCTAGGTTTTCTTGTGTAACACCATGAAATTTTAAGATGTTAGATGTGATCCTTGATGCATTTCTTTTATTTTCTGCACTGTATAAGATAGAATCAACTTGATTTGTCTTTTCTCTGTAAGTACCCCTTCTAAGTTCATTGGGATCCTTGGGTACAGAAAGGAGAACTTGTACATAACCTTCCAAAACATGTTCTTCAAATTCTTATCTAAGATTGTGAATCCATTTTGTTCTAGGCTCAACTGCCTCCATGCAAGTATAGTCAATTTCCACCATTAAGCATGTGGTGTCTTTGTATTTCTCAACTATCTTCTCTGGTATCCTGAACCTTTTCTGCATCTTGATCCTGAATGTTTTGATCTCCATGTCCATAGAATCTTTCACACTACTTTTTGGTGTAGCCTTTAGTGATATCTAAGACATAGTGGGTTTACTCTTGTCTAGGTAAAGATTAGCAACTTTACCAATAATTTAGAAGTAGAGATAGATGATCAAAGAGCCAAATCTGAATATTTTTCTCTTGTCACACTTTACAGCTCTAATGTTGTCAATCAGTTGTGCGCACAATATTTCGCATAGATTGTGCTATGTATTATCCTTCACCATTTTTATTGCTGCCAGGACAGTTGCTGTAGATACACTATTCAGTCTGCTTGTGTGCTAGAAATTATAACCTAGAATCATAGTAACCAGTTTGATGTCATCTGCCTCAATGGGATCAACAGTCATTCTGTGCCTATCACTCTTGGATAAGCATGCTTGTTCAATCTACTTCTTAAAATCCTTACCAGTGGGAAGAACTAGTCCAGTCTTAGGAAGTCCAGTCATATCATGAATTAGGTTTGCAGTAATGTGGACAGGAACTTCATCAATCCAATATAGGTCATCATGTATCCTGCTCAGTAGGATTTTAACTCATTCTGGCTCATAGAACTTGTGGGCATTAGAATAATCAAAGATAAGGTTATCAGTGAGATGCACATATTCATATTTGAATGAATGATCTAGTTTCATCATTGAAGCCATAAGAGTAGCAATGCTGTTATCTCCAACTGTTTCCTTCTTGCAATATATATATATATATATATATGCGCAAATGTCTTCTACATGCATGACTCCTAGAGGAGTATTATAAAATGCTCCTTCAACATCATCTAATATGGAATTGAATAGATGCTTCTTGAACATGAATCTTTTCCTTTCAGCAATGTCAAATACAACAGGGGTAGCCATACTTACTTGCTACTTGATTATATAGGGTTTCACAGTGATTCTTAAATGACGCAACTACTAGGGTTCCATTTCAATCCCTAATCCATTCAGAAACCAATCAATTCCTTAACCTATAGTGATTTGATGCTCAATGCTCATGTTCTCTCTAAATGCTCAATCTCAAATGCAAATTGGGGTTTGAAGATCTTTTACAAACTTATATAAAAGATTATTTCATTTAATGCTCATTGTCGTAAAGTGGTTTACATAGATAATTTCAATCTTTTCTTCTGTTCAAGTTTAGACTATGTGTATATGCATACATCCTCATTTTGTCACCAAATGTATGAATTCATAGGTGCATACTCAAAGGTGAGTATACCAGCCACGCAGGGGTTCAGAGCTAGAATAGCTCCCCCTAAGACCATGAGGGTCAACTAACCAGAAGTAGACTGAGGATGCATCTACTACCTTGTTCTCTTCATTATCCTTCTTTACTTCATCCTAAATTTTATCTACATCTTCTTTAGCTTGTACAAATTTAACTTCTGATTCTTCAAATAGTGACTTTTTAGGATTCTCTTTTCTTTGTGCTCTTGACTGCAAAACCTTGAGATATGTCTAGCTTTTCCACATGAGTGACAAATGATAGGAGGTCTAATGCTATTATTCATTATGCTACACTACTTGGTTGTGTGTCTATTGTAATTACATATCTGACATGTAATATTCTGAAGGTTCTTTTGAGGTTGATTTCTCTGATTGTATTGAGTCATATTTCTTTGGTTCTGTTGTGACGGATTTCTTTGACTTGTTCTGCAATGTATAGCCCAGTCACCAAAATTATTACAGGAGTATTAATAACCATTAAAAGGTCTTACCTCTTTACAATCTCTTTCCAAGTGTCCGTGCTTGTTACAAGCATAAAAAGTTCTGTTAACTTGCGTGAGTTCATCTTCCAGTGGTTCTATTTTAGCCTCTGCAAGATTCTCAATTTTCTTTGCTTTAGTAGATGTCTCTTGTGCTTTCTTTCTTTCTTGCATTGAATTGATTTCAATTTGAGCTACACTGTATCCAACACCAGTAGTATCACCTTTTAAATTTTGTGCATAAAGTTGTGATTGAATTAGATCAGAACTTGTGTGTATTTTATCAATATTGTCTTTTACTTCTGTTAATTTAGATTCTATCTTTTTCTTGATGTTTTCTAATTCAAAGATTTTCATGTTTGATTGCATAAGTTCATCATCTAATTTTTTATTCTCTTTGGTCTATTCTTCAATATTTGTTAAGCTATCTGTAAGTTGTTCATTAAGATCTTCAATCTTGTCTTTCAAAGACATGTTCTCTTCTTTTAGCTTTTTGACCATTTTTCCCAGATCATTTATGGAGCAATCTTTCAAATCTTTTCTTAATTTCTTGATAAGAATTTGAGAGCCATCAACCTTTAGTTTAAGTTCTTCATTTTCTTTTTCAGATCTGTCAAGATCCTCAAGGGTTTCTTCAAGATTCTTTTTTAGATGTTTTTCTTCTGCTAAATCCATGATCTCCTCAAGTGGTTAAACTTTCTTTTAGAGGACCAGAGCTCTGATACCAATAGAAACACTGAGAAGGGGGGGTGAATCGGTGTTTAACTAATTATTCTATTTCAGCAATTTGAAGATAAATCAAATAGATAATATATGAAGGATAACATAATAACACATAACACTAGATATTTTTACAGGGAAACCTTGATCAGAGGAAAACCCCGGTGGGAATGAGTACCCACAAATGATTGTACTAGTATAGTGAACTTATTAAGGTTCCTTTTCCCTTTTAGAAGCAGTCTTTACAATGCAAGTATAATGACCCTATTAGGAGTCTTTAAAAAACCCTGTTAGAGGTGGTTGGCTCACTGCAAGAGCTCACTGCTCAATATGATGAAGGTTACAACCTTCTTGATAATAGATATACATTATATCAAAAAGTGAATTGCTGTATATGACACAATTGTCTGATCAGTTCCATTTATGCACTGATGCTCTTAATCTCTTAAAGAGCTCTATCTCATGCTAACATCTCTATATTTTTCTTCTATATCTCTTGTCTGCATATTTCTTCTACCCTTTCTAATACAACTTTACTTGTCATATATACATGTTCATGTCTGAATAGACGCGACCAAGGATAAGAACTTAGTTGGCCCAAAACAACATTCACAATGCTTCCAAACAAATTGGCTTAAGCGTGTTTACAATAATGTTTAATACATAATAAAAAAATTATTACAATAGGCACTTGGCCTTTACACAAAAAAATATTATAGGCTAAATCAAAAACTTTAGTCAGCTTCATACTCTATTTTCTGAGCTGTTAGTGCACTTAATCTTTCTGTAACATATTCACATATCATGGATCTTATGTATGAACATGCATAGCCTGATTCAATTGTATGCATGTGTGCTGGTGCTCTGATCGACTGCATATCTCTATTATGTTCTATCTTCCATACTTAGCCATTTTTTTCTTCAAAGTTTGCTATCAAAACTTTTGTATGACTTTGTTGCCATAATGACAACACAAAATAAGTCATATTCTCCCTGAGAGTCAACTTGCCAACCATATGATTTTTCTTCATGCGTCTTTTCTACCACCCCAACACCCATTTAAAATTTTAAATAAAAACCCTAGGAACATAGAGGCTAAGGCATTATGCTCTCGGGAGCATAATGGATAAGGTGTTATGTTCCTTCTTTTTTTGGCCCAAATTTGGCCTAGAGCTCTATGTTGGGATTTTAGTGGGAAATTAGATCACGTGGTCAGACTAACTTATTTTTGAATCCTAAAATAATGGATGAAGTATATAAACACCCAATCTCTCATCATTTTGGTAACCATAATCAAGATCCATTATTATTTTTAAGAAACCAAGTGTTCTTAAGAGTAATCAAGCATTCAAGCTATTGGATACAAGATTTTAAGGAAAGTGTCCAAGATCTACTTTCATCAAGAATCCAAGATAATTATGAGGTAATGTTCTCCAATTGAATAAATCTCCTCTCCCATGATGACCAATTAGAGGAGTTCCCAATCAAGCAAGAAGTTCCTTCCATCTACACTCATCTCTCCTTCATTGCAAGTGATTATCAAGCATATCTACATTTAAGACCTAGAAGTGGCATTCATAGATCCATGCATTTGTTAGGGCATCCTTGAATCTATTATACATTCTGAAGTGAACTCTTTGGTTTTCAAGCACATTCAAACATCTCCATGGGTATGAGAAAATTCTACATCCATCCATGAGGGGTTTTCAAGGTGAATCAAACATTTACATTTTTACATACTTCATTTATGAAAATCCCTTTTGTTTTCAATATTGATTCCTAAAAAGGGGTTTTACAAAGGAAAACCCATTTACCCAACCTTTCCCCCATTTTCTACATGCGGGAACATGTTACAAAGATGTTAGAACTTTTTTGGGCAGATCAAGAATAGTTAGAGAGTCCCTGAAAGTTTTAGTCAAAAGCACAAGGAACATAACACCTAAGCCATTCTATTCCCAGGTATAGAATGTTTGAGTCACTCCAATCCCTATAATTTTAGTTCAAATTGAAATCTAGGGTTAGTATAGTAGTCTAGACCCTAATTCAACTTATTTATGGTTTCTGGCAGTTATTTCTCGATCTCTTATTCCTATTTTCCCTCTATTTGTATATTTTTCCTTATACATTACATCTTTTCTCTTTCCATTTTTAATTTACTCATCTTTAGAAAAGGATCACAGTCCTATTCAACACTTGGGTCCTACTTGATCCTATTGAGACATCTTCCTTCCGAGTGTGCAATTTGGAAAAGTAGGAGCATTCTATCCCTTTTTATTGCTTACCTTTTCCCAATGTACATTTTTAGCGAACCCAATGTATAATATCTTCTCTTTTGATTTTGGTTTTTAGATATCCTTTGTATGTATTTTTTGCTTCTAGATTCACCCTATTGTACATTTTTGGTGAACGTGACACATGGCATTTCCATTCTTTTTTTTTTGTTAGATCTCTATTTTTTTTGCATTTGATCCTCCCTTTTTATTTCATGTTTATATATGCTCTTCATTAGTTTTATGGAAATTGTTCTTAGTTAATGAATGCATATTTATTTCAAATTTTATATTTACATTAGATCTATCTATCTTTTCTCTTCTTGTGTATGAGTGTTATTACATTGAGTCTTACTTATAACATTCCGGTTAGGATAAGTTGTAGAATTATGGGTTCCTTTGATCCCGAGTCCTCTTTGTTTCTTAGGAATCTTGATGAGAAAAACATACCTACTAATTACATTCTTCCTATTTTTGAGAATAACTCTATCCAGTATTCTCATGATGAATATGAGACCTTAAGAGTTCCTCCTATGCAAGTGCAAAATATTTCCCATGACTTTGAAAAACTTGAGCAATAGTTAGGACAAGAGAACTCCAATCCTGAGGTCATCTCTATAGTAAAGGGTTTGAGGAAGTTAATTCACAATGATAAACATGGTGTTAATACCTTGCGTAGTATTTTTTATCTCATTGATAACAATGTCAAACCTATTATAGATTATGCTCAAGAATTAGGTTTCACTCCACCTACAACTAGTAATAAGACCTTCATTCCTATTCCTACCTCAATACCCAGTGTGTCCACTTATTCTCCACCTCCCATAACCACTTCCATTCAAAATATCAATTCCACACATGTTAGCATTCCTAATCCCACTATTCATCCTTTAAGTGTTTCATGTGTTTCTTTACCTTCATCCATGCCCACTTACAATATAGTGTTCCATTTTCACACATACTCCTACTGATATTTCTACTGAATCCAATATCAATAGCTTGGCACAAATTGTTTCATCCTTGCAACAAAAAATTGCATCAGTGAATCAATCCAAGTTCAATATTCCTACTTAGGACATTGTTAGTTCTTTGTCCTTAGATATCATCCATATTTGTATCCCTCAACACATGGAAATTCCTTATTTAGAGACTAACAATGTTAAGGGTTACCCCTTGACTCATGTTAAAACCTTTTAAACATTGTGTAGTGTTTTTTATCGTGATCATAGGTTCATGAGTAAACTATTGACAAGAACCTTTCAAGATAAAACCTTGAAATGGCATTGTTCTTTGCCTCCTTATTTCATTGAATCCTTTCAAAACATTTCTCATGCTTCATCTAATAGTTTCAAAACAACACTTTTCCTAAGATTTGTTTGACTGATTTGATACATTGTAAACAAGGTTTTAAAGAAAAAGTGACTAAATTCATTGCATGTTTAGATTTTGCATCTTGTTCCTGATTTTGATATTCAACTTATTTTCATTTCTAATTTATAAAAATACATTAGAGATAAGATATTTCTTTCTGAATTTTCTTCTTTTACTCAATTGTGTGCAATGCTTCATAATTATCAGCTTCAAGTGACTCAATTTTAGAGCACCACTCCAATGGCTCTAGTTGATAAGAGTGATGCTAAATCTCAGTCCTTTCAAAAGTTTCAAAAACCTAAGGGCTTTATCAGGATCAATAATTCATCAAACCACATTGATGAGTAAGTGGCAACAACATCCAAATGTGTGGCTCCTTTGTTATCTAATTTTAGACCTCTTTTTGAATCTTTGCATAATGTGATGTTGAAGCTGATTAATGATAATTTTTTACAACTTATTCCCATTAAATCAATAGACACATCCAAAAAATTTCCTAAATCCTTTTCTCACAAAGATTTTTGTCAATACCATCATTAACCTGGCCATGATATTGAAAAGTGTTTTCATTTTAAATATGTTATTCAAGACCTCATTAATTGTAATGCTATATTTTTTGAGGGTTTTAATGATCAAGGAAACAAGTCCATAGCACCTCCCAACCAAAACTTGCAAATCTATACCAACCCTTTACCTTCTTATTTGACTATTAGTCAACCCAATCTTTACCTTCTTCCTCTACCCATGTTGTTGAATATGACTCTGAGTGTATTGAAGAAAACAATATTGTCAACCTTATTATCAATTCAAATTCGAACCCAAAACCAAACCCAAATCCAAACCTAATTCTGGACCTAATCTTTCATTAAATTTGATTCAAATGAGATTATTAAAGAACTTGATGGCCCTCTTTACATTGTAGAGAAGGTTAATAATCTCTTTCCTCATGGTGTCCTTATAGATCCCACTTGCATGGTGAATGTTATAACTAAAGAACATATTTACACTAGAAAATTGCAACAAGATTTCTACGAAAAATCTAATGTGATGATTACAATATTTAATGGTTTCACTTATCCTACCCATGGCTCCATTAATTTTCCCATAGAAGTTTGGGGTAAAACCACATATGTGACCTTTTTTGTCATCCTAACTTCCAATAAGTTTTAAGTTAGACTTGGTATTCCTTGGCTCACCTCCATGAAAGCCATAGTCTCTCCAATCCATAAGTGTTTGAAATTTCTCCATAATGGAGAAATCATAAATATTAATCAAAATATCTATCAAGATTTAGTGCATTAAGGGAAATTTAACCTTGAATTGTTCTGGCCTACCACACCATAATGAATCCAACCTCACAAAGACAATATTTTTTTATCCTATCATAAATTAAACACCCATAATATTTATGAGCTTAGTGATCCTAAGATAGTTCCATCTCCTTGCCCTGAACATAGACTTCTTCCTACACCTCCTATTTATGCTTTTATTCCACCTCATATATAATATAAACATTATGAAGATACTATCTCTCAACCTAGTGAGGTTCCTTATGTTCTTCCTCGTAAAGAAGAAAAGGACTTGATATTAATTGATTCTATACCTACCCAAATATAAAGAAAACCCAAATGTAACCATTGTGCTCAAAACCACCACTTTAAATGTTGTACTAGAGATTGTGAGTGTGCTTCCCAAATACTTTCCTCCCTTAAGACACATACCGACACCTTGATTACCTTTGACCAATCTATACATAGCCCAAGGGAGGAAGTTAATTTAACAAAATATAAAATTGAACAAACATGATGATTCTATTCATATCTTAGATTCTATTTCAATTAATTTGGATGAAGAGGTTATCCTTTATGATGATGATTATTTGAATGTTTCTAATGCAAATGATGATTTTCATGCTAGCAATTTTAGGGATATTTATGAGCTTATTGATGTTAATCATGATTTACCAACTAGATTTGTAAAATAATTATCTCGTAGTCCTAGTGAAGAACAAAGTGACATATCCTCACATTATAGTCTTTAGTTTGAATTGGATATTATTCCATCTCCCATGCTTGATGCTACTCCTCTTGAATGTTTTCTACCTTCCCTAAACACTATAGATCGAGATGGTGGGGGAAGACAATATGATTGACTAGCTCCTCTTGTGCGTTAAATTATTTATGTTTTCTTTTTGTAATGTGCTTCTATTGAGCATGCCAAATAACTGAGAGGGGGAGGGGGTGAATTAGTTATTCCCACAAAAATTTACAAATATTTCTCTCTTTCATTTATACTTAAACAATTCCAATAACAACTTGATATTTGTCGATTTAGCACATTAAACATCCACATAAAATATAAAAATGAAATGCACAGGAACATTAAAATAAAGAACACCAAATTTTATGTGGAAACCCTAAGTTGGGAAAGACCACATAGAAGCTAATTTTCATGAAATATAAAAACACCCGTTAAGGTGACATGAAAAGGTGATTTGATACAAAGGCTCACTGAAAAAAAATGTTCACTGCAAGAGGGCTCATTACTAGTTGGCTCACTTCCGATACACAAGGGCTCACTGCTAATACAAAAGGGCTCACTGCTGATACACAAGGGCTCACTACCAAAAGATATGAAAAGGAGTAGAATCCACCCCCAAGATCTATAGACTTCTATGCATGAAAACAAATCTCCTTCGCGTGAATTTTTTTTCACTTCACATATACTCCACACATAATCTAGACATGCATAGTTGTATATTTTACTAATTTTCTTATGTTCATGTCTTATACAACACCATGAGACTAAAAGGTTAGCTACCAGAACATTATTGTGGTGGGAAGGAATGAAATGAGGACCACCATGACTAATACAACACACCACACTACATAACACCTTCTCAAAGGTACACAGTTCCAATGGATGTAAATAACACATTATAAAATGAAAGTTGGGAATCAAATAAATCTACATAGGAGAAAACCAAAAATCATACAATCTTCCATAATTTAGATTCTAGGGACCACAAGCTATTGGTGAACACACCAAACACTCCAACTAATACACCAGTTTGTTGTTATACAACAACTGATACAACACTATGCCAAAAAAATAGTCACTGATACAACATAAGCTTAGATATGAGTATGTTGACATCAATGAAAACACCATTATACAAATTAAACTTCACATTCTAACAATCTCCCCCTTTGTCATTAATGACAACATTTATCAATAACAAACCACAAAAAAAACCAAGAAACTTCTCCCCCTTTGACAACAATAACAAAGGGCCAAGGAAAACTCCCGATTGCTGAAATAATTTTCTCTCCTTGAGATGAAGCCTCGAAGAACCAATCTAGGAATATTTAGCTATGGAAAGTACTGGATCAATGCACACCTGCGCATCTAGTGAACACTAGGAAGGGGCATAACCCCCAACTTCTGTCAGAGATAATTGAAAGTATCTTTGCACAAAGGTTTGGTGAATATGTCTGCAATATGCTCCTTTGTGGGTACATGTTCCAAATTTACTATATGTTCTTCCACCTTTTCTCTGATGAAGTGATATCTGGTGTCAATATGTTTTATTTTTCAATGCATTACTGGATTCTTTGACATACTTATCACACTAGTATTATTACACATGATAGGAATTGGTCCATCAAGACCAATTCCTATATCCTGCAATATCTGTTTCATCCATAACACCTGAGTGCAAAATGAGGATGCTACAATATATTCTGATTCAATAGTGGATAATGTTATAGAATCCTAATTCTTGCTTGACCAAGAAACTAACTAAGATCCAAGAAAGAATGCTCCACCACTGGTACTTCTTCTGTTGTCTAAACAACCTACCCAATCTGCATGTGTATATCTTGTCAGTGAAAAATATGATTATATAGGGTACTATAACCCCATGTCTTCTGTCCCTTTTAGGTATCTAAAAATCCTTTTTACTACCATAATATGTGATTCTTTTGGTTCTTGCTGAAATCTGGTTGCCAAACATAATACATAGATAATATCTAGTATGGTAGCAATCATGTATAATAAACCTCCAATAATCAACCTATATAGACTTTCATCTTCATTAGTCATCTTGATGCCGGTAATAATAGGAGTACAAAAAAGATTTGAATTTTCTAAACTAAACTTCTTCAGTAGCTCCTACACATACTTGGATTGAGAGATAAAAGTGCTTTTTCTGTTATGAATGACTTGCAATTCAAGAAAGAAATTTAATTCTCTTGTCATTGACATTTACAATTCCTTCTACATTTCTTCTGCAAACTTCTTGTAGATGTCATCTTTTCTGCCAAAGATGATATTAACATACACAATAATAATCAAAATATTTTCTGAATTTACCTTGAAGTACAGATTGTTGTTAGCCCATCCTATCCTAAATCCTTGACTGATCAAATATTTTCCCACTTTACCATACCAGGCTCTAGGTTCCTTCTTCAGCCCATATAATGCCTTCTTCAATCTACAAACAACATCAGGATCATTTTCTAATCTGAAACCTTCAAGTTGTTCACTGTATACTTCTTCCTTCAGTTCTCCATTTAAGAATGCAAACTTGAGGTCCATCTGATAAAATTTAATTTTATTGAATGTTAGAAACACAAAGAACATCCTAATATCTTCCATCCAAGAAAAATGAGCATAAGTATCCTCAAAATTAATTCCTTCAATCTGTGAGTAACCTTTGCAAACTAATCTTTCCTTGTTTCTTACAAATTTTCCATTCTCATCTAGCTTGTTCTAGTACACCCATTTTGGACCTATCACATTTTTGTCTTTTGGTCTGGGAAAAAAATCCCAGGTCTGATTCTTTTCTATCTGATTTAGTTCTTCATTCATAACATTAATCCAACTCTGATCATTACAAGCCTCTACTATAGAAGTAGGTTCAACTTCATAAAGTAAACACAAAAAATCATGATCTTGTGTTGCTTTAGTTCTGGTAACAAAACCTCTATTCTTATCTCCAATAATCTAATTTTTTGAATAATGCTTCTCTACATACCTTTGTTTCTTAGTAGTGGATTTTGGTGTTAGTTTCAACTAAATTTCATGTTCCTCTTTATTGTCTTCTTTTCTCTGTTATTTTGCACCACATTCATACTCAATGTGCCTTTCAAGTGTCTTCTAAAAATCTTCATCAAACTTCACATTCACGCTTTCCACAATCTTGTTCAATATTTTATTGTAGCACCAATACACCTTTCCTCTAGTAGAATAGCCCAATAATATTCCTTCATTAGCTCTGCTATCAAATTTGCCAAGATTGTCTTCATCTTTCCATATGTAACACTTAATGCCAAAAATCTTGAAACACTTAACTGACGGTACTCTTCCATGCCATAATTCATATGAAGTCTTGCCATACTTTTTTCAATACATAACTCTATTGAGTGTATACACAATATTATGTATTTCTTCTTTCCAGTAGACATCTAGCATATTTTCTTCTCTCAACATAGTTCTAGCTACTTCCTAAATTGTCTGATTCATCCTTTCCGTAACTTTTAAATGCATCAGATGTAAATTCTCCACCTTTATCATATCTCAAACACTAAATGTTTCTACCACATTCAATTTCAACTCTAGGCTTGAATATCTTGAATTTATAAAATGCTTTAGATTTATCTCTAAGAAATGAAACCCATTTCATTCTTTAATAATCATCAATAAACAATATAAAATACCTTTCACCTTGAAAAATTCTTGTTCTAGTCGAACCACAGAGATCAGTGTGCATAATCTCACCAATAGATGAATGATCATTTTCCTTGAATTATTCTCTTCACTACTTCCCTTCTTGAAAACTCTTGCAAATGATGTTTTTCAGTTTACATAGTCTAGGTAAATTTCTTACTGCATGAGATGAACTTATTCTCATCAGATTATCAAAATTAATGTGAGACATCCTCTGATGCTAGAGCTGACTATCGTCGGTCTGAGATAAAAAGAAACATACTTCATATGATCCTTCTAGCTGGTACATATTCCTTCATGTTCTCTTTCCCATATAAAAATTATATCTCCACATCTCTTCCTCATTTCACATCCTTCATCCTTGAAAATAAAATTATTTCCATTCTCACACATTTTTCCAACACAAAATAGATTGTGATATAAACATTTCACATAATAGAAATTGTAAGTATTATCCTTACGATCAAATGTAATAGATCCTTTACCAACAATATATGCTACCTTATCATCACCAAATATAACAACACCACCATCATATTTTCTAAGTGATAAAAATTCACTTTTATCTCTGGTCGTATGATGAGAGAAACTGTGTGTGTGAAATAGTGCACCTATTACCTGTGACACAACACTTCAATAGATCATTGCATTAGTGAAAATAGGGTTAGTAAATCATGTAAATCTACTAAAATCGATCTATTGATTTCTAACTAGGAGGAGTGTGAAAAATAACATAATAGCCCTCAGATTATGCCTTTTTCAGTGACATATACAACCTAGCATGAAGATTCAATTAAAACTAAGAAAGATATCTAAATAACATGCATTCTAGTTCTGAAAATCAAGATTATAACAATGCATAAACATGGAAACTAAAATGTAACATGAGTCTATGTAAATCCTAATAGCATAACAATAATTTTCAATCTAAAATTAAGGGCTTATTTGAGCTCAAAAACTCATTCTATTTATAGAAGAAATGAGGAGAGAGAGGGGGGAAAAGGGTCATTAATAGAGTTGTAAAACCCATTAATGAGGTGTAAGAGACATAAATTCCAAAGGCATTCATGAGGCATGGGCTTGAGGAATCTCCATTAATAATGCATTAATGGGAGCATTTAAGAAGCATGGAGAGGGGTGTAAATCCAAGCTTGAGAAAGTGGACTTAGAGGGAGTCAAGCTTGAGAAAATTGACTTTCTGAAGTGGGTTGAGTTCCTAATTACAAATTTAGGAATGTGACATCATTAGGAAGTTGGTTAGGATAACATTAAGATTAGGATTTAACTTAGCATGGGGGGAATGGGTTGGGATGGGTTTGAACCTAGGGTCAAGGTAGTTGAGGTAGGTTAGGTTAGGGGAATATTAATGAAATGAATTACATTAAATATATTCATTCAAAAATAGGAATATTAATTATTTTAAGCTTTTTATTGCTTTAGATAATTAATTAGGACTATAGCCAATTAATTAGATTAATTTAGGCTAGAAGATAGGGTTTTTGCAAGTGATTAGATATAATAGGGATTTATTTAATTCCTTTTAAATTAATTACCTTAGCCAGGTATTGATTTGAATAAAATTGATTGGTTTTTGATTGGCTAAGGTGATTAATACAATTTAGTGATTGAATCACTTAGGAGATTAAATTTGATTTGAATGAATTATACCAGTTGATCAAAGAGTTGTCTAGACATAATTGGGGGTATGATCGCACTTAGGGAAAATAGGGTCTATGGTCAGAGAAGACCAAATCTAGGTGGTTACATTTTTCCCTCTTTGAATTGATGTGCGAGCAACATATTGATTCAAAGAAATTTTTTGATTTTTGACTTCAGAAAGATTAAGAATTTCTCTCACGATCGAATGAAATGCCCGATGAGATCAGTCTTGCACTTGATTGAACTAAACTGATAGAATTGACTTTGAACTTGGTTGTCATACAAAGGTCAATTAAAGATCTTAAAGATACAAATTCTAAACTTGCTTATCATCCAAAGATTGATAATACTAATTTTGAACTTGGTTGTCATTCAAAAGTCAGTATGAAGTTGCCAAGAGCTTAGTAAGAATCTTATTAAAATGAGGAAAGAAAAGATATCCATCTTATGAGAACCAAAGCTTTCTATCCAATAGTTTTGACTTAGTCAAGGAAACTTTCATGCCCCTAGTTGTTTGATAACTAAGTCATTTTTAATGTTGTTTCAAGCAAGAATTTGATTGATGATAGTGTGATCATGCCTCCTCGGGAACAAAATCGAAGGAAAGAAATAAAATCCCTATGTGGAAATGATGTATCACTTGCATGAATGGGTAGGTCAAGAAAGAATAAATTAGAAGAAGTGAAGAAATGGGGATGTGTTTAAGAGTAAACACATGAGAACCAAGTTAATTACATGAAAATATGAGTGGTGAGACTGATAAAATGATGTCGGACCAAGATTTATGATGAAATGTGCAATTTGATGGATTTTTAGAGCAGATGGAGCAATTCTGCATTTTTAGGAGCTTTCTCAAAAATGTTATCTTCATACCTTCATACTACATAAAATATCTTAGGCACCTTCGATTTGGTTCCTGATTGATCAAAAAGGGAACATAAATGGAGTTTCAATTTCCTGGGAGGAGTTTTGGAGCCCCTAAATAGCTCAAAAGACCAATATATATCTCAAAAATCACCATTTTACTATTCATTTTCACTTTTACCCATAGTAAATTTGAGAGATCTGCAGAGAAGATGGTGGTCCCTGTCAGGATGTATCATTTTGAGCTCATTTGTTGACATCAGCACCCAGTCGACTACCCACCTATGGTAAGTACTTGCAAAAATACCTTGTGAATTTTGCAATTTTGAATTTCATGCATTTTTGTAGCTTGTAGAGCTTTTGAATTCTGGGTCACATCTAGGATTCCAGATCATACCCTGTCAAACCCGTGTCGCGTCTATTTTTTCCCAGATCACATCCTATTTTCCTGGAATTCTGTGTTGCATCCAGTATTTCCTAGATCATACTCGACTTGCCCCATTTTAGCTTAATTTAGAAGTGGAATTTAGGGTTATGTTGTATCCCCTTTTTTAGGATCATACCCCATTTTTGGGGTTGCATCCAGGATTTTCAGGATTGTACCCAACATTCTCCATCACATCCTAGTTTTTCAGGATCACATCCAGTAAAAAGATCACACCCTGTATATCCAGGATCGCATTTAGATTTTAGACTTAAAATTTTTGCAAATTGTGAACTGTCTGCTTTCTGCAGACCTTAAATCACTTAGCTGATTATGTTTCTGCATTTTTTATAGATAAAACACTAATTTATCTATTTATTGCCAAAAACATGTCAATTTTGAGGTAGTTGCATTCTGAGGGGCATACCCAGGGTGTGTGTGCTTTCCTTGGCCAGACTGGTGTCAGATGATGAGAAGAAGGTAGTAGTCCATGCAGGATTACGATCATTGATTGGTTTACCTGATATAGGGGTAAATTGGGGGTTGTTGACTGCTTTTGTTGAGAGATGGTACTCAGAGCTCAACACCTTCCATCTCTCAACTGGGGAGATGACAGTCACACCCAAGGATGTGTGGCATATACTTTGTGTTCCAGTGATGGGTTGGGAGGTACAATTTGAGGCTACTCATGTCGTTTCTATAGGTGTAGCTTGTCATTTCTTCCAGGACAACACTATTGATTGGAGATACATTTCCTGAGACTATATGTGTGATCACTATGATCATTTATCTGTATATTTAGTAGGATTTATTGGTGGCATGTTGATACCAGACAGAGGAAAACATGGATTCCTTTTTGGACAAGTAGACATGCTTGAGAAGATGGTCATCTCTAGAGAGAGATTTGCATGGGGTAGTTGTATTTTGACCCATATGTATCGGGAGCTCCATGAGATTGTATATCAGTATACCCAGAGCATGACTGCAGGGATTTTGATTCTTCAGATTTGGGCCTGGGAGCACATCCCAATGACATGACCCATTGTAGATAGGCATCAGGTACCTGAGTAGTTGTATGTATATATGTATTTAGGTCTGATTCAGTAGCCCAATCTGGGCAAGGTAGAGTACTGACAACGTCTTTTTGATGATATGACAGAGGTAGTATGGTAGCCATACTTGGACTATCAGGAGTGGACCTCTGATTCTAGACAGGTTCTATTTTTCTTTCAGAGTAGGTACCTAATCAGGAGGACCAGATATGTTGTAGAGCATTTTGTACATACCCAAGTTTTGAGACAATTCGACCATCGATAGGGTATGAGCTAGGATGTGACCGTGTATGCCAAAGTTTGTGATGAGGCACCATTATAGGGTGCCCATCTGAGATATGAGACAACCCACCAAAAGATGAGAGATATGGTTGGATTTAATTGGGATCTTCGTCTTGATGTTTTAGATTTAGGTTGTTTGGATGGTTATGCACCAGAGATGCTCCAACATCCATTCCCATGGTTCACTATTCCTAAGGAGGCCATTCCTCGTATAGAGGACCTTGTAGAATATGAGCCTGATGATCATCATGTCAGAGGGAGAGGAGGAGCACAGAGAGATAGGGGTGCTAGGGGAGGGCGAGATGGAGGTAGGGATGGAGGTAGATGAGATGGCAGGTGCCCTCCTCCAAATGATGGGGATGATGGTGGAGATAACAGGGGTGGTGGTGTTGTAGGTGGTATAGGAGATGTGGCCAGTGGTAGCGAAGAGGGTTGGCACACCTGATTTAGATTTGTTGCTCCCTGGATAGATCCATGGCCATTAATTATGGGGCAGAAGCAGAGACAGTAGAGGTAGAAACAACATAGGCAGCTAGATAGGTCACAGGATAGGCCCTCAGGGCAAGATTCTGGCAGAGGTTTAGTTAGAGATGGAGATCCACTATCTCATTTTGAGTGGGAGAGAGAGAAGCTCAAGGTGAGGATTATGGCATTAGAGGCCAGGATAACGACAACAGATGCATTATTGGTAGATAGAGATCTTAGTAATAACTAAGAGAGGGGGGGTGAATCAGTGGCCTCAACAATTTATCCTTCAAACTTAACCACCAATCAATAAACCTTAGATTATTATGTCCCTACAAGATGCATGCCATGAAATACTACTAAAGATTAACTGTCTATCAATTTTCTCTGTCAATCCTTATTCTTCCTTGATTACTGATAAGTAGTATAACTATTTACCGAAACTCAGTAAATAAGCAGAGTATACCGATCAATCTAGAGTTAGCTATGTAGGATGCAAGATAGTAAAAAAATGAATCATATACACATAACACATGAATTTTTAATGTGGAAACCTTGTTAAGGGAAAAACCACTGGGACCAGTACCCCAAATTTTCACTCTTATGAAGTGAGCCTTTTTAGGAGCCAACCCTGTTAAAGGTTACAAACACACGGTTAAGTGAGACCTTGTTAGATGATTTTATACATAGAGGTTGTCACTTAGTATCGGGAATCTATTGCTACCATCCTTGAATCAGCCTCCTTCTTAGAATGTCAATAGGTATCCATAAATTCCAATGCTACTTTCATGAATCAACCTTTTTGGCACTCCTTGAGATGTACCTCAATATATAGAAGACTGTTAAGTCCTGTTCAGTTAAGAGACTTGATGCTTCAATGTTTAAACTAAAAAATTATGACTTGTTCATATTGCAACTTTGAATTGCAAACTTTTAGATCTATTTAAGTACATTACCTCTCTGACCAATGTATCAATTAATCCTTGTGCTCCATACATTCTGCTCTGTGATGTTGTGCTCATTGTTCGTCGGTGTCTACAGAATTCCTTAGCTCTTCCTTCAGCTTTTTTGATTAGAACTGCATGAAGTTGTTCTTCATTATTTTCTCTTCAGCATCCTCTTTTTATTCACTCCCCTTAATCCCATTCATAAATAAATTAAGCTTGTCTCTTATATAGACATAATATTCATTATTTCTTGATTATTTATTCTTAGCGTGAAAAACAATCTAGCCAATTAGATTTAAAGCATAACTCCTAATTTTTCTCATAGATATATTCTTGCAAAATGTACAAATCATCTTTAAATCAATCACTTATCTCTAGTTGAATAAAACAAAGTAGACAACCAGTTAAGTCTATTTTTAGCTCTGCTAGCTAGATATTTTGTCATTTTCTGAACTCTCTATTCTGTTGGCCACCATTGCAGTTAGTTGTCGGTGAAAACTGACAGTTCCATCGGTGAGAATCTAGTTACCTTCATGATCTTCATCCTTCAGGCATCATTGTAATTTTACTCGTTGGGAAACACTGTCTTTAGCTCATTGGGCAACCTTCTGACTTTGCTCGTCGGGTATCCTGTGGTTTTTCTTCGTCAGGAAACACTATACTTCTGTTCGTCAGGTTTCACTGTGACTGTTCTTCTTTTCTCTGTCCATCAGTGTGCACTCCATTAGTTTTGTTTGTCACTTAGTGAATACTTGACTTTTATGCATTGTTGAAAGCATAACCTTTGTTCTTTTGATTTTTTGAAGTCTGTGGAATTATGTACCTTACTGTATAGATGGTATCAAGTTGACATCAATGACAATTCAATAAATTAACTAATTTAATGCCTTGCATTATCTTTAATATTACCATTGTAAAACATTCAATCAGTTACATGTCATCAAGAGATGGGTAGATTGAGCGGCTTAGAGAAAAGTGAGATACGCAAGCCCGTACTGCTATTCACCAGGGCCAAAGAGCCACTTATTATTATGCTCTTTATCATGTGGCGGTGCTAGAGGGGCAACGAGCTATGTCATTTTCATGGTTGGCCCAATGGTTAGAGGGGGACATGCCTCCTCTAGCAGCTCCATTTGTACCACCTCCTCCTCCTCCTCCAGATCAGGGAGAGGGGGGGAGCTAGAGTTGAGTTTGTATTTTGTCATATATATTTCTGAGATCATATTGTATATTTGGATCCTTTTGAGATAATTATTTTTGTACGATGAAACTTTATACATGTATATCTAATTCATCCTTATACTCTGATACTCTTTGGGTAGATTTGTGCCATATTTTTGATCTGTACCATGTTTGGAGATATATATCTGATGCAATTGTTTCTGATTCTGACATGTTTCATGAGTTTACTTTGCTTTGATAGACATTTTTGCACATGTGATTGTATCTTGGTTTTATGATGAGTTAGATTTGTAAATGATGACATCATTTATGTATTTTGATTTATCATTTATATAAATATGTTTCAAATGATACTATGTGAATATGCAAAATGTATTTTTTTGAGTTTTTCTTATGCAAGTAAAATGTATGGATGCACTTAGGATGTAAAAATAAATATGCTATGCAGAAATGCTTTTTTTTTTGTATTTTTCTTGTCTCATTTGATGAATGCAAAATGTATGCTATGGATGTGAAATGACACAAATATCAATAATATTGAATTGATTTAATTAACTTGGATTCAGAAGAGAATGGAAATCATTTTTGAGCTCAAATTCCTTACACTTTTGCCTCTTTCAAAATGCATCATGCAATCTCTAAATGTAGCTATATGCAGACTCTTAGGACTTGTCACTGATTTGCAGATATTGGATCATTTTTATCGTCATTAGACGCTTGTTAGAATGGATACCACTTGATAATACAACAATCACTAATACCCACTTATATTATGAAAGTATGAATACTATATTTATTAGATGAAATGTTAGAAATAGACTTAGGCATCAAGGAATAGAAGCTAGGATAACAAAATAGTCACCTTGCTTTTACTATATCAGAATTTCTGTAAGGTAAGATATTGTTAAAACTAATTTAGAATAACTGAGAGTGGAGGGGTGAATCAGTTATCCTCAGGTCTAGATGTACCAAATAAAACTTTCTGTATTTCAGATCTACTCGGCAGCAGTAGCATAAGTCAACAACTTTAATCATGTAGTTTACTGTCTATTGAAATTAGCTTGTAGAAACATAACACTAAAACAAACCATAAGCATTCACACAAGTTGACACAAGTATTTAACGTGGAAACACAATATGGGAAAAAACACCAGTAACATGCTACCAAGTTTTCACTCTTCTGAAGTGAGCTCTGTGAGGAGCCAACCCTGTTAAAGGTTACAATAACACACTGCTAGGTGTGACCTGGTTAAAGGATTTAATCACCCTATCAGGAGTGGCCTTGTTAGAGGACTTAGAACATTCCACCTGAATGTCACCTGGTTAGATGATTTATACAAATGACTGTTAGGTCAACCTTGTTAAAGGATTTTAAATGATACAATGGTTAGAAAGTAATCAGCAGTTGTGATCTGATACATATAGCTTACTTTGCAATTCAGATCCAATTACAGCTCTGATGTTAACTTACTAGATATCCTGCATTGTCAATTCAACCTTCTGATTTGCTTGGAAATCCATCAAGCAATCACACATGCAACTCTTTGCTTCTGTGTTTAGCCGTTTCTACTAGATCATGCTAAATAGTAAATCAACTATGCAAATCCTCTTGCATACACATCCACTTCACATTCAGCAGCACACCTCTTGTACACTAAATGAATAACCCCTTGAGGTTATCATATACCTCTTTGTCTAGGTCAGATAAATCTTTTGCCACTTAAACAAGATTGTAGATCTTCGGTTAGGTCAGATCCAATGGATCATTCCATCTTTGCATTACATTTAATTCTCCAAAGTAGTCTCTAATTAAATCTTGAAACCATGCATTAATTACAGTTACCCATACATTAAATGATGTGGATCAATCTTTAATTAACATTAAATATCCCAATAAAATTAACTAAGTTGGCCAGAGATCTCAAATCTCGTCATTAATCCAATTACTGTGAGTCGGCCAACATCATTATTTCCACTCGGCAATTTCAATGGTGCTCGGCATTGAACAAATTTGCTCATCACAAACAACTTTGCTCGGCATAAGCAACTTTTCTTGGCACAGAACATCCAGAAAAACTATCTTTGAAAGATAAACAACTAATTACTTTGCCAGAGTGCCATCTGATCAAGTACCCTTTTATTTTCCTTAACTAAACCATTCACTTGGTCTTCTTGTTAAATATTCTTCATCAACAATAGATATGGTACTCAAATAGATAACAATAGTCTTACCAGTTAAGGTTTGACAACAATGACAAAATAACAATTTCTTGCATTGTCACTTTCCAACAGATATTGGACTCACAATGACCTTGAAAATTCATATCCTTGGGTACATTATGCTTTGTATACCTTAGTGAGAATTTGAGTTTAGAAAATAGACAAGGAAATTGTTTCAACCTCACCATAGTTTACACATAACAAAGATCAAGATATATGTGGCTATCCACTCATGGCGACAGCTCTTACCATAAACATTTAAGTTAGGGGAAATGTATAGGATCATTTGGAACAATCACCATATGTAGAAAACCAAGAAAACATTATGCCCCATGTCCTTGCAACTCTTTGTCTTTGCGCAGACATCATGGAGTAACTCGAAAGACATAACAACTATCAATTGTGAATCAATCAAATAAAATTCATAACTTCTTAGATGCCCCTAGTTAAAACATCATGGGTACATAAAAGAGTCATAATCAAACCAAAGTCAAACTGGGTTTAGGTAGTATTGAGAAATACTATTGCTTCATTTTTCAAGAGTAGTATAGATTCATCAATCAAAAAGTTGGAATTCAAGCAAATATGTGTTCTAGGTCTGTGTATAATTATTGTTAATGTTTGCAATCTAATGTAGGTCTTAGGAACACCATTCATGTTAGTGCAATGTTTGCGCCATGCTTGTTTCATGAAAGTGATAGGTTGGTGCAAGCATCAAGAAGTAATGCATCATGAGACAAACCATCCTATGATGACCTAGCAAACACTACCTAATATGCTAGCAAAAGATGCCCCCAGTGCAAAATGACTTGATCCTAAGACAGAAATGCAGACAAATCCAAAGCAAGGATAGGATATTGCAAAGTAAAATCTTGGCATAGGTGTAATCATGAAGGTGTAGTATTAGCAATGTATTGATAGATAGAGAAAAAAATACAAGTGATGCCTGATTGCCAGGTTTTCACCACTTGGAAAAAATTTCTCATTCTTTTTGCTACCAGGATGCCTGTTTTACTAGGTTGTCATCAAGACACCTTTTTCTTTTTCAATTTTTTTTTCAATTTTTTCTTTTTTGAATGCTTTTGTAGTATCAAGGTGCCTGTTTTCTAGGTTTTCACCAAGGATACCTTTTCTTCAAGACTTTTCCACTATTTTTGGATTTCTTCAGGATCAATTTTCTGATGTTTTTGGTATTTTTTGAATTTTCACTGTACAGGCTCCGCTAGCCGAACATCAAGCATAGAACAACTTTAAATGTAGAGTATTGATAGGATCTTGAAGAACATCTCCCTCAGGTGTAGCTAGTTGATAGGCTCCAGTCCCAAAAGTAGTAGTGATAACATAAGGTCCCAGCCAGTTAGGTTCAAACTTTCCCTTCTATTCTCTATTAAGCTGGTTCTTAGGATTTTTCTTTGGGAGGAGATCCCCCACTTGAAATTGTCATGGTTTGACCTTTTTATTGTACCCCTTGGACATTCATTCTTGTTACATCTTTAGATGATCGAACACTTGTTGCTTGCACTCATCAAGTAGGTCTAAAGAATTCACCCTATCAATACGGTATTTCTCATCAGTAACAATACCTTGTAAAGATATATGCAAAGAGGGGAGCTTAACCTCAATAGGTAGTACTGCCTCAGTGCCATAGACAAGAGAAAATAGCGTGTCTCCAGTTGGTGTTTAGATTCTTTTATGTAGGCCCATAGTGCTAGATTTAGTTGTAAATGCCAGTCTCTGCTAGACTTACTCATAGTTCTGATGACATGTAACTGATTGAATGTTTGATAATGTTAAGTTGAAGATGATGCAAGACATTAAATCAGTTGATGGTTTGTATTTTCATTGATGTCAACTTGATATCATCTGTATGGTCATATACATAATACCAAAAACTTTAGAGAATCAATGAAATAGAAGTTATGCTTTCATTAATGCATAAAAGTCAAGTATTCACTAAGTGATAGACCACACCGGCAGAGTGCACACCATCGGTAAAGACAGAGATAAAGTTACAGTGATTCCTGACGAGCAGAAGATAGTGTTGCCCGACAAAGCAGAATCACAGGATGCCCAACGAGTAGAAAATAGTGTTGCCCGATGAAGCAGAATCACAGGATGCTCGATGAGCTGAAAATAGTGTTTCCCAATGAGAAAGATCCAATGATGCCCGACGGATGGAGATCCCGAAGCCAACTGAAGTTACACCAATGGAACTGGCAATTGTCATCAGCGACAAACTGCAGAATTGACCGACAGAATAGAGAGATCAGAAAATGACAAAATATCTAGCTGGCAAAGCTTAAGGATAGACTTAACTAGTTGTTTTATTTGACCATAGTTAAGTAAGTGATTTAAAGATGATTTATATAGCTGGCAAGAAGATAAATATGAGATAAATTAGGAGTTAAAACTGTAAATCAATTTGGTTGGATTGTTTTTCACGCCAAGAATCAAGAATCAAGAACCAAGAGTTAAAGAATATCATGTCTATATAAGAGACAAGCATAATTCATTTCTGCAAGAAATCAGATACACAAGGGAGTGAATTGAAAGAAGATGTTGAAGAGAAACTGGTGAAGGTTAGGCCTCATACAATCCTGATCAATCAAGCTAAGGGAGAGCTAAAGAATTATGTAGACACCGATGAACAGTGAAGCACAACATCACAGAGCAGAAAGTGTGAAGTACAAAGGAACTGAATTGATACATTGATCAGAGAGGTATTGTATGTAAATAGATCTGAATATCTGAAATTCTAGTTGCATTAGAAACAAGTCATTGTGTTTCAATTTAACCATTGAAGCATTAAGTCTCTTAACAGAGTAGGACTTAACAGTCTTTTACTATTGAGGTATATCCTAACAGATTACCAAAAAGGTTGACTCATGATAGTAGCATCGGTCTTACCTAAATCCTATTGACAATCTAAGAAGGAGGCTGATTCAAGGATGGTAGTAATATTAGCATAAAGCCTATTAACAGTCTAGAGGCTGATTCAAGGATGGTAGCGTAGATGCCAGATACTTAGTGACAATCTATGTATAAAAATCATCTAACAAGGTCGCACTTAACAGTGTGTTTGTAACCTTTAACAGGGTTGGCTCGTAATAGGGCTCACTTTAGAAGAGTGAAAATTTTGGGTACCAGTCCCAGTGGTTTTTCCCTTAAGAGGGTTTCCACGTTAAAATCCTTGTGTTATGTGTGTATGGTTTATTACTTTATTGTTTTACATTTCACATATGCATTTATGGATTGATTGGTATACTCTGCATATTTACTTAGTATCAGTAAATAAGTTTTACTACCTATCGGTAATCAACGAGAATAAGGACAGACAAGGTAAACCGACATACATTTATTTAATTCAAGTATTTCAAAGGCATACTTCTTGTAGGGACTTAATAATTTGAGGTGTATTAATTGGTGGATTGAAGTTTAAAGGACACATTTTTGAGGCCACTGATTCACCCCCTCTCTCAGTTATTACTAATAATTGGTATCAGAGCTTGTGTTCTTAGAAGGAAGGTTTTAAGACCTAAGTAAAGATCACAAGATGAACATATGAGATGTGCCCAAGTTGAAATAGGACAACTTTGCTTCATGGAAAAGTAGAATAAAGATTCACTTATCAGGTATTGGCAATGATATTAATCAATACTTAGATACTGCATATGTGTTGCCTAAAGGACCATTGACAATAGATCAATTAAGAGTAAAGCATGAACATAACTGCATGGTTATAGAGCTTTCAGCCTCACTCTTTGATGCTAAATTTGAAGATGTCAAAGATTGCAAAAATGCAAAGACAATGTGGGACAAGTTGAAGCTTGTACATGGAGGTGATGCAAATGTTCTGAGAGCCAAGGCAGAAAGCCTTAGAGGAAAGTTTGATGATCTCAAAATGAAAGAAGGTGAAAACATCACATAGTACAGCACAAGAATAAAAGTATTCAATGCTATACGAGGCGTTGGAGGTACACTTGAAGAGGAGATAGTGGTAAGTAAAATCCTAAGAACCTTATTGCCTATATATGCTATTAGAGTCTCTGTTATTCAAGAAATGAGAGCAGTAGCAAATAATATAGTCACTCTTGATAGCCTGATTGGTAGATTATGATTGGTAGACTGATTTAATTTGAGATGAATAACTTTGATAATAGTGTCTTACCAAGCTTAGATTCTGCATTCAAGTCTTCTATGAGAATAAGCAAATCTAGTCAGAGACACTCATCTAGAAGAGATAGTGAAAGCAAAAGTGAAGAAGAAGATCTAGATGAAATTGAAGCACTCATGGCAAGAAGAATTCTAAAAGGCAAAGGTAAATACAAAGGCAAGTTACCACTTGTATGTTTTAATTGTAAAGAGATTGGACACTTTGCTGCAAGATGTCCTAATAAAATAAAAGATGATAGAAGTGATAACATATCTTTTGAGAAGAAATCTGACAGAGGTGATAACAAAGATTATAGAGGTTACCGACGATCAGAAAGAAGTGATACCTGAGATTACAAGGACAAAGAAAAGAAAGCTAGCTATCTAGCTACATGCAAAAATGAAGATACTAACACTAAAATGATGATATTGAGATAGCCTTTGTAGCTGTGAAGGATAATTCAAATGAAGATGAAAGGTATGAAGAAACTACACTCATATCTAAGATTAGTAAAAATGATATCTAGATTATAGATAGTGGCTGCACTCACCATATGATCGGTGACAAAGAAAATTTTAATACTTT
>MU224125.1:961305-982421 GCA_018584345.1 Thuja plicata
TCCTATAGTTTAAATTCAAATATTTAAACTTACTAATTAAATTCTTCCAATTAAATTAATTTCAATTAAATTAATTTAATTTCATCAAATAAAACAATTCTAAATAAAAAAGAATTCAATTATCTCAGATGTTGAAAATGTTGGAAACACTGAGATGGGGGGGGGGTGAATCAGTGTTTAGCTAATTATTCAATTTTAGCAACTTTAAACATAAATCAATTATATATCACTTGAAGCTTAACACAAGATCACATAACACATAATATGATTACGGGGAAACCTTGATTAGAGGAAAACCCCGATGGGAACTAGTACCCACAAATATTGCACTAGTATAATGAACCTGTAAAAGTTCCTTTGCCCTGTTAGGAGCAGTCTTTACAATGCAAGTACAATGACCTGGTTAAAGGCCTGACCCTATTAGGAGTCTTTTAAAAACAACCCTGTTAGGGGTGAGGACTCACTGTCCAAGGGCTCACTGCTCAATGAGAAAGAAGGCTACAACCTCCTGAGAATAGATATGCACTATATCCAAAAGTGAACTACTGTATATGACATAGATGTCTGATTAGTTCCAATTAAGTTATTATTCTCTTATCTTCTTTAGGGGCTCTATCTCATGCTGAAATCTTTACACTGCTTTGCTCTGCTTATTTCTTTGACACACTCTAATACAAAATTGCATGTCATATATATATGTCCATGCCTGAATAGACGTGACTAGAGACAAGACCTTAGTCGACCCAAAAACAAAATATACAATGCTTCCAAACTAATTGGCTTAAGCGTGATTACATAAGTGATTAAGACATGATTACAAAAACACTATAATAGGCACATAGCCTTTACAAAATAAGATATCATACGCTGATCCAAAATCTGAGGTCGGCTCTGTGCTCTATTTCCTGAACTACTAGAGGCACTTCAACTTGTTGTGAATTCTTCATACTGTCTATCCATACCATGTGTGTATAGACTTAACATTTTAACATATCATAAAGCTTATATATGAACACGCATATCCTAATTTGATCTTCTACACGTGTGCTGGTACTTTGATCGACTGCAAACCTCTGTTCTATTCTGTCTTCCATACTTAGCCATTTTTGTCTTCCAAGTTTTCTTGAAAAAACTTTGTATGACTTTGTTGCCATAATGAAAACACAAAATAATTCATAATTACTCTAATTGTCAACTTGCCAAAAATCTCCCCCTTTGTCATTAATGACAACAATGGAATGTGGCCAAGTTGTTTTAATCTTTGACTTAACAAAAAAACTTTATCTCATAACTTAGGATATACAACATATTCCTTTTATACATTACTCCCCCTTTGACATTAATGGCAAAGGTGTCAAAATTGTAAGTCTCTAGATACTTACTCCATTTATACATCTGGAAAAGTAATCTGAAGATTCTTTATCTCTTGTTGCCAAAATGCCTTTAGTGCATCAACTGTTTGTAGATGGGCGCATAGGGCATATGTAAGCTTTTCCATTTTGGTCAAATCCATGTAGGGACACTGATCATATGTAGAAATTGTTGTATCTATATGTTTTATGTTTTCATTTAAGACTCCTAGAGAGGGCGCCAGTGCATTTCTCAATTGAGTCTGCCTGATTCTTATCTTATTGATCTCAGACTTTGCCTTTTCAATCTTGTCCAACTAACCTTGATAGATATTGTTGCATACATTAATATCTTGTGAGGATGTTTCAATTGATTTTCTAATACTTTCAACCAAGATATCAGCTTCCTCAATCTTCTTGATGTATTATGAGGTGAGTTTTACTCTGTCCATGCAATTTTCTATTACCTTTCTGCCTTTTGATGCCAACTCTTTCAGATTTCCTTGACCAATCTTTAATGAATTGAGATCTAAAGAAAATTTCTTTAACAATTCATTCAATCTTTCCTTCTTGTACTCATCTTCTACAATTTTAGTAGAAAAGTCTACTAAGCTTGTGAAATGTGATTTGAAGCTAGTTAGGATGCTGTCAACATCATTAACTGACTATATATTAGCCATTTTCTTATTTGCAGGCACTAGATCATTCATAATTTTTACTGTTTCCAAAAAGAGAGGGGTTCTCATAACCTATTTTTCTTTGGCTTTTTACATGGCTAGCACACTAATCTTTATTAGATCTTCTTCTCCCCATGTATCTAAGCTTGCTGAATTAGGGGTCAAACTTGACAACAATGAATACTAGTTTGCTAGGAGTGAATATAATATTCCGATTGACATCCATACATTCATTTTTCACTGGGATCTCCATAGAGGGTAGTTCATCCTTTTTTCCTTCATCTAGACATGTGGTGTCTTCTATAGGAATTTCTTCTTGCTACAAGGAAGTGTCATCAGTGCATGCCTTCTCAGTTTCTTCAATTTTCACAAATGCTTCCTCAAACTTGTCTAATTCATTATCTGAAGTTGTCAGTGATATCTCAACATCATTGATTGTAATTGTTTCTTCTGAATCTTTTACTGTCATTGAGGGTGATGGAGCTTTAGGAATCTTGTGGACCTGTCATAGGTGTATTAGAAGTCTCTGGTGCTTTATCCTATTTTGTAGGGACTGGAGTCATTTTAACTATAGGCATCATTGATGGATACATGTGTCTATCCATAAACACTTTTGCAAATGAATTTTCAGTCTCTTTCCCAACTAACTCATAATCATTGTTCATTATATGAAGAGTCCTTGTCTTGGTTCTCAGATGAGGTTTTACCAAGTCTAGCAGAATTACTTTTTCTTCATGTGAACAAATAGGGAGAATATTGTCTAATGTTTCTTCTCTAATCCTCATATCTTCCTCAATTTCCTGTCTTTTCATTAGTTCCAGTATGTCCCATAATTTATTTGGTATCACTGTCTTAAGTTCTAGAACTGACTTTTTAAACTTGATCATGAGAGAGATGAGCATAGAATGTATTTCTGTTTTGTCTATCTCTTGGTACTTGTCATAGACCTTTGCAATTGTATCTAGTCTTCCTTCATTGATAATTCTGTTCTTTATAATGTTGAGACTAGGTCTGAATCCCACCTCAGGAGGGGCTTGAGTGTTCTTTACCTTGCTCCTTGTGGTTCTTGAAGATGGATGACTTGTGGGAACTTGCTTCTTTCTTCTAGTCATCTTACTTGGTACTGATGGTGGAGATGCTTCCAAGTCAATAGTAGTTGAGGGCGCAAATGTACTTTTATTAGATTTCTTCATCTTCTTCTTGGGCACATCATCAAACTTCTCTATTTTAACTTATGCTTGTTTTAGATCTCTTGCAATCTTAGCTTCCCTAGCTTTTTCTAGATATTCTTGTGTAACTCCATGAACTTTTAGGATATTAGAAGTAATTCTAGATGTCTTCCTTTTGTTATTAGCACAGTGTAGGCCAGAATCGACTTCATTTGTCTTTTCTATGTAGGTGCCCCACCTGGGCTCATTAGGATATTTGGGTGCAGACAAAAGAACTTGTGCATATCCTTCCAACACATGTTCCTCAACTTCATAACCAAGTGGGTGAATCCATTTGGTTCTAGGCTCAACTTCCTCCATGCAAGTGTAGTCGGTCTCTACCATGAAACATATGGTCTCCTTATACTTCTCAACTATTTTCTCAGATAATCTGAACCTCTTCTGCATTTTGATCCTGAATGTCTTGATGTCCATGTCCATAGAATCCTTCACACTACTCTCTGATGTGGCTTTCAGTGAAATCTGAGACATAGTGGGTTTGCTTATGTCTAGGTAAATATTTGTGACCTTACCTACTATGTGGAAGTAGAGATATATGATCAATGAGCCAAACCTGAATATCTTTCTTTTGTCATGCTTAATAGCTCGAATGTTGTCAATCAATTGAGCGCGCAATATCTCACATAGGTTATACTAGGTATTGTCTTTCACCATCTTTACTACTGCTAGGACAGTAGCTACAGATACGCTATTTAGTCTACTTGTGTGCTAAAATTTGTAATCTAGTATCATGGTGACTAGTTTTATGTCATCTTCCTTAATAGGATCAATTATCATACCGCGCCTATCACTTCTGGTTAAGCATGATTTCTCCACCTATTTCTTAACATCCTTACCAATTGGAAGAACTAGTCTAGTCTTAGGAAGTCTAGTCATTTCATGGATTAGGTTTGCAGTAATGTGGACGAGAACTTCACCAATCTAGTAGAGGTCATCATGTATCCTACTCAACAATATTTTAACCCATTCTAGCTCATAGAATTCATGTGCATTAGAATACTCAAAGATAGGGTTATCAGTGAGATGCACGTATTCATCTTTGAATGAATAGTCAGGTTTCATCATTGACGCCATGAGAGTAGCTATACTGTTATCCCCAATGGTTTCCTTCTTACAGTAGATG
Source organism: Thuja plicata (assembly GCA_018584345.1). Taxonomy (NCBI): domain Eukaryota; kingdom Viridiplantae; phylum Streptophyta; class Pinopsida; order Cupressales; family Cupressaceae; genus Thuja; species Thuja plicata. The sequence goes on from MU224125.1 coordinate 965,684, forward strand.
TACACATGAATGTCTTCTACATGCACGACTCCTAGCAGAGTCTTAGAAAATTCTCCCTCTACATCATCTAGTGTGGACTTGAAGGGATGCCTTTTAAACACAAATATTTTCCTTTTAGTGATTTCGAATAAAACTGGAGTGGCCATACTTGTTACTTGGATAAATAGGGTTTCATGGAAAATCAAAATGACGCGACTGCTAGAGTTTCGATCCAACTTCTATCCATTCACTTAACCACCAAATATGTTATCTTTCAGTGCTTTGATGATCAGTGCACTTGTGCTCTCCAAATTATGTGATCTCAAATGCAAATGTGAAGATGATCAAATATTTACTGATTTTTATAAAGGTTACTGCATTTAATGCTTGCTACCGTACACAGTTTTCACAGAGAGTTCAAAAATTTGTTCATAATGAATTATAGACAATGCATGAATGAATACTTTATTCTTTTGTTATCAATGACATGAATCCAAAGGTGCATACTCAGAGGTGAGTATACCAGCCATGCAGGGGTCCAGAGCTAGAATAGCTCCCCCTAAGACCATGAAGGTCAACTATTCAAAAGTAGAAGGTGTGTGCATTGAGGATGCATCTACTACCTTGTTCTCTTCATTATCCTTCTTTACTTCAACCCATATTTTATCTGAATTATCTTTAGCTTCCACAAACTTAACTTCTCCTGATTCTTCAAACAAAGACTTCTTAGGATTCTCTTGTCCTTTTGTTCTTGATCTCCAAAACCTTGAGATGTGTCCAGCTTTTCCACACGAGTGAAAAATGATAAGAGGTTTGGTGTTGTTATTCATCATGTTGTACTACTTGGCTATGTGTCCATTGTAATTACATATCTGACATGTAATGTTCTGCAAGTTTCTTTGAGGTTGATTTCTCTGATTGTATTGAGTCTGATTTCTTTGGTTTAGTTGTGACTGATTTCTTTGACTTGACCTGCAATAAGTAGCCCTATGACCAAAATTATTACATGAGTAATAGTAACCGTTGAAGGGTTTTACATCCTTACAATCTCTTTCCAAGTTTCCATGCTTGTTACAGGCAAAGCAAGTGCGGTTAACTATCTTGTGCTTATCTTTTGGTGGTTCTGCTTTAGTTTCTTCAAGAGTTTTAGTTTTCTTTTCTATTGTAGATTCTGTTAGAGCTTTTTTTCTTTCTTGTGATGAATTGATCTCAATTTGAGTTGTACTATATCCCATACCAGTGGTATCTCCTTTTAACTTTTGTGCATACAGTTGCGATTGAATTAAATCAGAACTTGTGTGAAGTTTATCAATCTTGTCTTTTGCTCCTGATAATTCAGATTTAATCTTATTCTTGAATTTTTCCAATTCCAAGATTTTCATATTGCCTTGCATGAGTTCTTCATCTAATTGTTTATTTTTTTTGTTCTTCTCTTCAATAGCTATTAGGCTATCAGTTAACTAATCATTCAATTCTTCTATCTTATCCTACAAATACATGTTCTCTTCATTCAGCTTATTGACCATTTTTCCCAAGTCATTGGTAGAGCAATCTTTCAGATCTTTCCTTACTTTTTTGATAAGCATTTGTGAGCCATTAACTTTTAGTTTAAGTTCCTCATTTTCTTTCCCAGATCTATCTAGATCTTCAAGGGCTACTTCAAGATTCATTTTTAGATGTTTAGCTTCTGCTGAATCCATGATCTCCTCAAGTGGTTAAAATTTTATCTTAGAGGACCAGAGCTCTGATACCAATTGTTGGAAACACTAAGATGGGGGGGTGAATCAGTGTTTAGCTAATTATTCAATTTCAACAAATTTAAACATAAATAAATTATATATCACTTGAAGCTTAACACAAGATCACATAACACATAATATTATTATGGGAAAATCTTGATTAGAGGAAAACCCCAGTGGGAATTAGTACCCACAAATATTGCACTAGTATAATGAACCTGTAAAAGTTCCTTTGCCCTGTTAGGAGCAGTCTTTACAATGCAAGTACAATGACCTGGTTAAAGGCCTGACCCTATTAGGAGTCTTTTACAAACAACCCTGTTAGGGGTGAGGACTCACTATCCAAGAGCTCACTGCTCAATAAGAAAGAAGGCTACAACCTCTTAAGAATAGATATGCACTATATCCAAAAGTGAACTGTTGTATATGACACAGATGTCTGATCAGTTCCAATTATGCGCTTATTCTCTTATCTTCTTTAGGGGCTCTATCTCATGCTAACATCTTTACACTACTCTGCTCTGCTTATTTCTTTGACACACTCTAATACAAAATTGCATGTCATATATATATGTCCATGCCTGAATAGATGCAACTAGAGACAAGACCTTAGTCGGCCCAATAACAAAATATACAACGCTTCCAAACTAATTGGCTTAAGCATGATTACATAAGTGATTAAGACATGATTAAAAACACACTATAATAGGCACATAACCTTTACAAAATAAATGTCATACGCTGATCCAAAATCTGAGGTTGGCTCTGTGCTTTGTTTCTTGAACTGCTAGAGGCACTTCAACTTGCTATAACTTCTTTGTACTATCTTTTTGTACCATGCATGTATAGAATTAACATCTTAACATATCATAAAGCTTATATATGAACGCTCATATTCTGATTCAATCTTCTACATGTGTGCTGGTACTTTGATCAAATGCAAACCTCTGTTCTATTCTATCTTCCATACTTAGCCATTTTTGTCTTCCAAGTTTTCTTGACAAAACTTTGTATGACTTTATTGCCATAATGACAACAAAAAATAAGTCATAATTACTCTGATTGTCAACTTTCCAACAGTAAAAATTAATCAAATAAATAAATTAAATATTCATTTATCTTCAAAGAGATAAATCTTATTAGATCACATGGGTTACTCCATCCATCTCTTCAGTTCACATGGGTAACTCCACCCACCTCTTCAGTTCTAAAAGGTAACTCACAATTAGTTCTTCAGTCAACCAAACTCTATATCCTCTTTACCAATTGAAGAGGTGGAGTTAACTGATGACTTCTCTAGTTACCTTTGATCTCAATTGTTCATCTTCTTATTTCTGGGATTGACCTCAACCATTCATTTCATCCTCAAAACCTACATAATAAACCCTTCATAACCATTTGAAGGATCTAGGATTTGAAGCTTTTGTGCGCCATTACTATGTCAGATTGGTTCTAGTATTCAAGCCTTCTTGTGATCATAGATCCAATATTTCAAGCTCTCGTGTGCCATTACTCCATCAGTTTGGTTCTAGCATTCAAGCCATCTTGCGATCACACACCCATTTCAAGTATCAAATTATCGATGCTTCTCAAGTCATACATGCCATCCACACCAATATTGAGCATCAAAAATAACATTTTAGGAGTAGAGAGAGACAATAGAAGATTCAAGAACTTTGGGGTTTGCATTCATTTGTTTTCCTTTCTTTGCTTGTACATTTTATTGATTATGTTTCAATTCATTTGTTATTGGTAGCTTTGTGTATTCAGATTTCTATCATTGTAAACCGTTGCTACTAACCCCCACCTTTGGAAAGCTTGGGAACCACAAATCATGAAAAGAGAGGCATACATTTTGGTGAACCTGATGTGAATCAAACATCACAAATATTTCTTGTAGGAAGCAGATAGAACCAATCAGCCACGTCTGTATGGTCGCAGACCAAAAGATTCATCTTTTTCTTGATATCTGTTCTATTTCGTAATCGCTGCTATTCTGCCGCAATAAAAAAAATTGTGCCACAATTGACTGGTTTAATACCATAATTGATTGCAATCAGATGCATACCAGGTGCTAGAGAATTAAAAGCTGCAAGAAGGAGAACCATCAACTATCAATCACAACAAAGGGCTATTCTCGCAATCGTAGTTGAAGATCAAAGAAAAGCATACATGAGGTACATTCATTCAATTAAGAGATTTGTAGGTAAGTATAAAGTCACCATTAATTTCAGCAATCTCAATAATCCCAGAGTTTCTAAATACTCTGCTATTTTGGATTGAAAGCTTTCATTTCTTGAGATACTAAACATTTTCTTTGACATGTACAAATCGAGGAGGCAAGATAACAATACAACTTAAAATTCATTCACTTGTCAATTTGGGTTTAAAAAGAACAGTGTTTTTCACACATCTCACATCTCACATTTCAGATTTGGACTTAAAATTGATGTGGGGACTAAAATTGAACAAGGCAACAAATCTCTCAATTTGGTGCATTAAAATTGAACAAGAAATCAACACCTACTTTTTGGGCTTAAAACTGAACACTTGTGCTTGTATGGTGGTGTAGCTTAGTTCACATTTCAAACTTTCAGAGCTTAATTGATTTACCTTGTGTCTTGAGTTTTGGGTGCACTTGCACAATCTGTTAGATTAGACACCTTTATACTTTTTAGAAAGGCCTGTCCAGGGAATGCGCTTCTTCCTCAGAGAATGACCTTAAACTGGCAATCCTTCTGATCAGTATATAAACAAGGCATGAACCAAAGTTCCATCTTATCTAGCCAAGGTCAAGTGAGGTGTGTTGATGATAGTCTAGATCGGGTGAATATCCCTAAGGAGCCAGCGTGGTCAACTGGGCTCTTAAGTGAGTCACACATGTACAAATAGATTGGATAGATGCCACAGACCCTTACTACAACCTTGTTAATTAGAGGCCAACCCGATTTACCTCTGAACGGATACCTTATTATAGTGCAAGGGGTTGCAGAATTTCCCCCCAAGATTTCCAACATATGTGTCCCACGGTATTTGTGTAGTTAAAGAGATCTTCACTCCATGGCAACAATACCTGGAAATGACAAAAACATGGGCCCCTACGTTGTGGACCTTCCTTTCCTAGTAGTGTGACAATTATTGTGTGAGCTAACAGAAATTCAAGCATTGGGCCTATAACATTGTATTCTAAAGCCATTGACCTAGATTAATCTGAGTGTTCATTGTTGAGGCCTCGTGATAACCTTGCAATTTGAAAAAGTTGTAGAACATACACATTGTCATTCTTCATTCTTCAAAACACAGTGTCTATTGTGCTTGTTCTTTGATCAGTTTCCAAAATGCAAAACAAACATCCAAACTGTCAAAATGAGTCAAACGTGTTAAAGTCTAGGGTTGTCAACATCAACTATCTTTCAAAATCATAAGCCTTGTTCCAAAATATCAAAATTGTTAGACAGTAAGACCTATCTTTGAGTCTTTTTTTGAAACTGTTCCCCTTTTTACCGTAATTGCCTACATTTTGCCACAATTGACAGAAGTATGTCATATTTAAACTATTTATTGCCACAATCAACCTGTTTATTACCGCAATTGGTGATAAAGTACCGCAATCGACCATTCACTTTGCCGCAATTGATGGAGTTGTGTCGTAGTTGACCAAAGATATTTTACACTTGTTTTGACCTAAAAACCTTGAAAGAACTCTTCATTTTGTGTCAAAGACCAGTATCTATCCCAGAAAATGCGAAGAACATTGTGTGAATCTCTAAACATTAAAGATCATCCCTTCTTTGAAAATCATGATTATTGTCTAAAATATTGTTAGTTTGAAAGCCCAGACTCAAAATATATTTATCTCATCATATCAAACATCATCATTATCTTTATCAAGTGACTTTGTCCCAGGCAAAGGTCGATGAATCTTATCTTTTACATCATCACAACTTTGAGATCAAGATAAATCAACATCTTTCATTAGAATTACCCTTGTCCAAAATAGAAACTCAGACTTTCCTAGAAAGGTTACCCTTTTCTGTTTGCTTTATATCACTTGTTTTTGTTACAAAATTTGGACCACACTATGTCTCAAACACCTCATGGAGGGCCTTACACAAGGTCAAAGGCTAGAACACAACTTGATGAGTCATATATCAACAAATTCCCCTCTTGGGAAATAGAAAAAGATAACAATCCTTTCATAAATACCAGTTCTGTTCTATTCATTGAACAACCCTATGGGGCAGATTTTTTCCAAAATGTCATAGTAGATGAGATTGAAGATATTGAGAAAGATGCTTATTCCACACAAGTAATTGACATTGTTGTAGAGAGGAATCCTGAATGTTACTTAGACATGCTGATAAATAAGGGAGTCAAACTCCCCGCTGAATTCAGTGTGTCAACCATATGTCCTGAAAACCCTCTCGCAGGTCAAAACACTACTCAACCCTCTCAGATACTACTTTTTGTTTCTCAAATCTTCCCACCATTGACAACACCCACATTGGAACAAACAATATCCAATCAAACCAAGTGCACAAACCAATCAAGCACATCTTCCACTCAAAGCATGACAGGCTCGCAGCAAAGTGCACCCGTGGTCACTAGTATGCCTCCGCCTTTGGTCTCATGGCCTGGAAAATCAAGCTCTCATGCTATTCCTTCCATCCCACCAAATAGAAACTATTCTAAAACTATGCCGCTACTATATTCAATTCCTACTAGACTTGGGATCAACACATCATTCCCCCAGGGATCCGTTTCTACAGCTATGACTTACAGTCAATGCCCACCCAAGGCTACACCTTTGCCCATTCAAAAACCAATCCAACCTTAGAAACAACAACCCTATCTTTAGTTGCCACAAATCCAACCCCAGTAACAACAACCCCAGCTTTAGTTGCCACAATTCCAACCACAACAACAACAACCCTAGCCTCAACAATAGCAATATCAACCCCAACAATATCAACCATAATTTCAACAACAACAACATTCCTAATCCCAACAACAAACGTGTCAAAACCCACCATGGGCTACTCATGTGCCCCATTTAAAAATCATGTGCTGGGAAAAAAATATCAAGTCCCAAGGATGAGGTCCTATGTTCCTACTCAAGGGATGCAGAGGTGCAACCTCATACCTACTACAACACAGAGGAACATCATCACACATCAGACTCAACATCAAACAGACATGTTGATGCAACAAATGCAAACCCTTCAAACCCAAATGATGGATATGTAAAATCAAGGAAAAAATAAATCCTACACCGTAGTGGATTTATACCCATACCCCTTTGACCACTCTCTTCACATGTATCCATTCCCCACTCACTTCTCGGTACCAAAATTTGACAAATATAGGGGAAATACCAACCCTATTGAACATATCTGAGAGTTTTTTGCTAGTTGCGTCAAAGTCGCACATGATGAGATCACACATGATGAGACATATTTAATGTGTCTATTCTCACAAAGCTTAGCTGGACTAGCAATGGAATGGTTCTCGCATTTACCTCATGGCATTCAGTCTTGGGGAGAACTGGCTAAAAAGTTCATCGCTCACTTCCATCATAACATCGAGCGCAAGGCCAGTATCAAGGATCTTTGCGATATCAAACAGAAGGATGGAGAGTCTTTTGTGAAGTTCCTACAAAGATGGAGGAATACTGCAAACTGAATAATGTATGATGTGCCAGAACAAGACCTAATAGTCATGTTCGTTGACAATCTAATTCCAGACATGTCATTCACAAAATAATTACAGTTAGCTCCAAACTTCACACAACTCATCGAATGAGGGGTTCATTTTTAGAACTTAGTCAAATGAGGAATCCTTGCAGATCTGACACAAAAAAATACAAACAAAAATGCAACAGACAAAGCTAAGTGGTGGAACAGAAACAAAATTGTCACCAATGATGGCGTCATTGATGTGAAGATAGTCAACTATGCACAACCCAAAGTATTACTACAAGGTGCACCTGTGGCCAACCAACAAACCACAGGGCCCACTCAACAAGCACACACTCAAAACCAACCTCCCCCTGTCCAAGCAACCGCTATGTCAAACAATCAACAACAGACTCAATGCAAACCACGGTTTCAATTCCAGCAATGAGATTTCACACCATTAGGAGAGCCGATAGAATCAGCTTTACAAAAGTTTATACAATCCAACACTATCACTGTCCTTAAAATTAGGGAATTTGAACAAGGTGCAAAAAAACCAAGGTGGTATAATGACAATGACTTTTGCAAGTTTCATTAGGTGAAAGGACACAAGACACCTAACTGTTACCTATTGAAACACGCTATCCAAGATCTGATTGACACAGGAGTCATCGATGTAACAAATACCCAAGCCAAAGGAACAACTAATCACACTATATTCAATGATACATTTCATGATCACAACAAAGGGAAAGCATCTGGGTCTAGTGGATCATCTAAACAGGTCAACTATACATATGCCAATAGTGATAACGTTATCAATTGCCTCAATTCTTCAGATAGCCATGTGGCTATGATCACTATCAAAGACCAAGGTAACAAATGTGTTGTAACCATGCATTGTACCAGAGTTTTCTTGCAGAGAGTACCATCCTCATCTACTATATATACCAATCCTAATGCAACCTCAGATCCATAGCCAAGTCTAGTAGATCAACTAAAGCGCACACCTGCCCAGATCTCCATGTTTGACCTATTGTTCATATCTCCACAGCATAAACTGGCACTTGACCAAGCCCTTCAGAATGTGGTTGTCCTAAGGGACATAACACCTGAGAGCTTCCAAATGATGGTTAACCATATAGCTGCTAAATAAAATGCAATATTCACAAATCATGATGTGCCGCCGCATAAACCCCTGCATAATGATCCTTTGCACTTTCTTGTCCAGGTCCACAAAAGCATTGTCCGTAGGGTCCTTGTTGATGGTGGGGCTGGATTGAACATATGTAATCTAAAGTTAATCAAGCAACTAGGCTATTTAGAATCAAGCATTGATGTCACAAGGAGGATAAATATCAGAGCTTACGACCAAGAGGAAAGATCCTCTAAAGGTGTTATCATTCTACCTGTCTGTATTGGTCCAGTGGTTAAGAACACTCCCTTCCAGATCCTAGATCTTGAGTTGGGATACAACATGTTACTAGGGAGACCATGGATACCTTCAACATACCATCAATGCATCAAGTTCCCAAACCAGGGAGAAGAAATCATCATAGAGGGAGATCCCAATCCTTTCCAATATTGTAATGTCCAAATACACACTGACAACTAGGTACCCTTAAACCAAGATGCAAGCATCCCATCCTCTTTAGATTCAAATCCTAAGGATGTCACACAAAAAGCAGGAAAAATATACATTACTGAAAAGGGTTATGGTGAATACAACTATGAGGAAGCCTTCACTATCATGAACATGCCTCACAGCCCAAGAACATATGGCAGGCCACAACCAGTTATTATAACAGAAACTCCAGAGCCTGTTCTATTCAAATGTCCACCCAAAAATTGTTTTAGATGGGGAGATATTGCAAAAGAAAATCCATTTGAACAAGATATCAATACATGTTTGTACCAAGATCCACAAGAGACACTTCAACAACCCCTACCCCTATCAAACTAGGGAAATGGTTATACAATGTTACAAAGATTCAGGTATGATGGTACAACTGGTCTAGGGGAAAGACAACAAGGCTTAATGGAATTGTCTCTCCTGCCAACCTAGAGAAACAAGAGAGGGTTAGGCTATGGGTGACAAAGAACTAGCCCTATAATCCAAGACATCCCAGTTGATCAGGAACAAATAGCAAAGATGCACCAGGGGCAAAACTCAGAACATGTCTTAATAAGAAACATACTGCAACAGTTGTTTCCCGTCGAAGAGGGAACCTCTCAAACCCAAATAAACCTCAACATATCCATCGATGATAATGAAGGAAGTGAGACATCTGATGAGTGTTCTATTGAAAATGACTCCCACGAGTATGAGTGGAGATCCCTTCATGACTCTGAATCGGCAATCCTAGATTATTCCCCTCGATCAGCCACCACCATAAATATTGAGGACTTATTTGACCAATTATCCATTGACAATTAACCCTACATAGATAAACATGTCATTATCCATTCTTCAAGTGATGCATCCACATCATAGTCTAGGTTTTTTAGAACCCTATCTGAAGTCCCTTTCAACCAAATAGAGTCAAACAAACATGAGGGCCTATGTCTTGTACAGCCAGAACTAATAGAGTGGGATCAACAAGGACCACCTAATATGGATGTTTTCAAGAATGATGAGGCCATTGCAGACTTCATGGGACTTAGAGAGGGAATTCCATCAAGAGACCATAAGACAGGATTCTCCATTAACCTCGACAAATCAACATACTTTGAAGAGGAAGCCCCTCTTTCCAGTCCTCAAAACAAATCAAAAAATAAAAAAAGAATCGTGAGTAAGTGAAAACTGAAAGGCGCTTACTGACACAAAAAATGATAAAAAGCTAAAACAAGACATATCTTCTAGTGAAAACCTTATTGAGGTGCTAGAAGATGGAAAGAAGGAATTCCTCCCCTTGACAGAGGAGAAATTGACATTACTAGTAGAAGAAACAAAGGAAGTCAACTTGGGAGATGAAAAGAACCCAAAGAATATCTACTTGGCAAAATCACTCACCCCAGAGGAGAGAGAATAGTTCATCAGTTTCTTTAAGGAAATAATGATCAATTTCGCATGGTCCTACTCAGATATGCCAAGATTAGATCTAGAGCTGGTACTACATCATCTCCCATTGCTAGCCAACACCAAGCCTTTCAAACAGAAGCTAAGAAAGATGCATCCCCATGTTGCATTTCTAGTCAAGGTAGAATTGAAAAATCTCCTAGATGCCAAGTTCATATGACCAATCCCATAAGAAGGCTAGATATCTAACTTGGTACCAGTTACAAAGCATAGTGCTCAAATATAGATTTGCACAGACTTCAGAGATCTCAACATAGCTTGTCCTAAAGACAACTTTCCTTTGCCTAACATTGATATGATAGTGGATCTAACTGCTGGACATCAAATGCTATCACTCATGGATGGGTTTTCAGGGTATAATTAGATAATAATCACACCAGAGGACCAACACAAAACAACTTTCACATGTCCTTGGGGCACATATTGTTGGAATGTCATGCCATTTGGTCTAAAGAATGCTAGAGAAACGTATCAAAGGGCCATGACAACTATCTTTCATGATCTCATCCACAAAACAATGGAGGACTACGTGGACAACATACTAGCCAAGTAAATGCTTTGTAAAGATCATCTACAAGTATTGGAACCAATATTTGATAGAATGCAGTAATACAAAGTCCGTTTAAACCCAAAGAAATGTACATTCAAGGTCACAACAGGGAAGCTATTGGGGTTCATAGTGTCACATAGAGGCATTGAAGTAGACCCAGAGAAAGTCAAAGAAATATTGGACTTTCCTCCACCATCGAACCTAAGGAAACTAAGAGGATTACAAGGAAGGCTCCAATCAATCAGGCGCTTCATAGCTCAGCTAGCAGACAAGTGCCACCAATTCCAACATCTACTACACAAAGATGTCAAATTAATATGGACAGAGAAATGAGAGAAAGCATTCCAAATATTCAAGGACTACCTCCTCAAGTCTCCTATATTGGTGCCACCAGTCCAAGGTAGACCATTGCTTCTGTATATCTCAGTAATAGAATCAGCGTTAGGCATACTCTTGGCACAACATGATGACACAGGGAAAGAAAGAGCCATCTACTATCTAAGCAAAACATTGGCAGGCTATGAGCTCAACTATACACAAATTTAAAAATCGTGCCTTGCAATTGTCTTCGCTTCCCAGAAGCTGAGACATTATATGTTGAGTCACCCAAAAAAGTTGATAGCACAGATTGATCCTTTAAAGTACCTCCTAAGAAAAGTAGCGGTCACCAGATGACTTGCAAAGTGGGTAATGATCTTAAGTGAGTTTGACATTGAGTATGTATATAGAAAGGCCATCAAAGGGTAAGTGATTGCAGACCAAATAGCAGAGGCACCTATTCAAGTACATCAGTCTATCATTTCTGACTTTCCCAATGTATCTATTATGACACTACAACTAGCGATCGAGGTATGGAAACTATACTTTGATGGGTTGTGCACAAATCATGGTGTAGGGGTAGGAATAGTGCTCGTCACTCCAGATAATGATACAATTCCAAAATCTTTCAGACTCAACTTCCCCTCCACAAACAACATAGCAGAATATGAAGCACTATTCATTGGGTTAAACATAGAAATTCAATGGAGAATCAAGAACCTTAAGGTCTATGGAGATTCACAGTTGGTCATTATCCAGGTCAATAATGATTATTTGACCAAAGATGAGAAGCTAATACTATACAGAGCATAGATGGAAAGTTTGCGCACCAAGTTCCAATACATCTTCTTCGAGCAAGTACCATGAGCTCAGAATAAAGCTACAGACGTGATGGCTACTATAGCATCATTGATTGACATGCCAGGAAATGAAACATGATTCCAATTTCTAGTAGAGAAACTCTTGGTGCCATCACATCAAGCATCCATCACAGAATCAACATGCATCCTTGTTGGTCTTGAAACCCCACGGTACCAAGATGTATATAATTATCTCCAAAATAGTGTCCTACCTCCCAACTTGTCTAGAAACTAGAGAAAGTCCCTCATCCACCAAGCCTCTAGGTATGCCATCCTCTCAACTACTTTATATAAATGAAGTCTAGACTGAATGCTACTACGATGTCTCACTTCTAGGGAATCCAAGAGAACTCTGTACAAGGTACATGAAGGAATTTCTGGAACCCACAGAGGTGGCAACAACTTAGCTAAGAAGATCATCCGCATGGGATACTACTAGCCCACAGTAGAGATAGATGCACACAAACATGTACAAAGGTGTAGGAAATGTTAGATTCATGGAGACCTCATCCATGCACCAGCCCAAGAACTAAATCCTATCACATCACGCTTGCCATTTTCTATGTGGGGATTTGACCTAGTGGGCAAAATAACACCTTCTTCAGCAAATGGACACAAATGCATTATAGAAGAAACATAGTACTTCACTAAGTGGGTGGAAGAAATTTCCCTCACTTACATAACTGGAAAGCAGATATCAATGTTCATACTTAACCACATCATCTGTTGATACGGGATCCCTCAAACCATCCCGACAGATCACAGTATGCCTTTCCAAAAAAAAGATGTTGAAGAGCTATGTGAATAGTTCCATATCAAACAAGGGTTCTCTTCATTTTATTATCCTCAAGGGAAAGGCCAAGCTGAAGATACAAACAAAACAATTTTGAAAATCTTGAAGAAAATAGCGAACAAATCAGGACAAGACTAGCATTTACAACTTAGTCCCGCATTATGGGCATACAGAACTAGCGTGAGAACACCTAAAAGAGCCACTCCTTTCTCTCTAGTCTATGGATCAGAGGTGGTACTACCCCTCAAAGTGGAAATCCCATCCCTGAGGATATCACTAAACAACTTGATTTTAGATGAATACTACAGAGTGACAAGGCTCAGTGAACTAGAATTACTAGATGAAAGAAGACAGCATGCATTCAACCACTTACAAGGCTATCATAATTGCCTTAGAAGAAACTATCATAAGAATATGAGGTCACAAAAATTTGAGGTAGGAGACCTTGTCCTCATGGAAAATCAAAAGAACCAAGAAGAAAGAGTGAAACCAAGAAAGTTTGAGCCTAATTGGCTAGGACCATATGTCATTATCAGCTCTACCCAGAGTGGGGCATACCAACTGGCGACACTAGAAGGAGATTATCTCCCTAGATACATCAAAAAAATGCACCTCAAGAGGTTCTACACTTGAGGTCTCAATGGTTAAGGCACCTATCTACATATCTAGAAAATACCAAAAAAATCAAAAAGTACAAAATGTTACCTAGGTGAAAAACTGGCAATCAGGCACCTCGATGACAAAAAAAAATAAAAAAGAAAAAAATTAAAGAGAAACAAAATCGCTCTCTCAGTGAAAACTTGGCAAACAGGCACTATTGAGTAGGTACCTTGGTGAAAACCTGGCAAATAGGCACTGAGTGTTCAAATCCAGCTTCACCATCAATGAACTCCAAGATCAAAAGTTTGAGCACACTTCAAATGCAAGACTGACTACCCAAGCTATATCCAAAAGCACAAACCCCTTTGAGCACCAACATTTATCCATGGTTAGTACTGGTCCACCAGACTAGGGGGAGATTCTAAATATCCTGAAAAAATCTCAAAAATCAGAAAACTCATCGAAAATCCTAAAAAGATCAAAATGTCTTGAGAAAATCAATCTTTATCAAAAACAATAAAAAAATTGCAAAAATCCCAAGCAATAAAGCCAACTCAGTTATCAAGAGAGTAGAGGGTGATCACGCCCATTCAATCAATGTCACAATCATGAGCTTTGCAAATCAGTGTTGGGCTCATATGACACAATTTTATTAATTTATCACATCTAGCAGCAAGAAAACTGGCGACCAAGCCAATCTATCAATTGTCACAACCATGAGATTTGTGAATCGACATTAGGCCCATCTGACACAGCCTGATCAACCATCCAAATTGATCAAATGAATCAAATCCTATCAATCATCTTACACAGTGATGGATACGCTCAAAACCAAATAGGATAGTCTTATATGAGTCATCTATTACTGAAACTAGACACACTCAAGCAATCAAGCCAATCAAGCCTATCAAAAGAGTCAAGCCAATCAAGAGAATCCAACTAAATCAAGGAACCATCTAAATATGTTGATTAGGTCAGTCAGTTGGTCAGATGTCAGTCTATATTTCATGGTTATGTTCTTATGCTACTCCAAGATCCACCATGTGAGGAGAGTAGCTATGATAGATCATGACTTATTTTATTTGATTATTGTCTATTGAATGTTTACTTTGATTTTGAGGCCATGATGATTTAGGATAAATGTGGTAGGCGCTATCACTTATCTGGCAGCCGCGCAGTTCCACGATCTGAGCTTAACCTTGAGAAAGAATTGGACATTCCTTCTATTTTATTTGCTTATTTTATAGAATCAAGAGCTCATGGTGCTATTCAGATGGACTCTGGGTGCATTGGAGTTCTATCTTGGTTTCTATGGTCTTTTATTTTTTGCACTCAAGAGCTCACGATGCTATCTAGATAGACTCTGGGTGTGTAGGAGTTCTATCTTGTTTTTTTGGGTCTTTTCTTTATGGAATCAAGAGCTCACGGTGTTATCCAAATGGACTCTGGGTGCACAGGAGTTCTATCTTGGTTTCCTTTTTTTGGTTTATTTAGAGGGCAAAGCGGTATCGAGATGGTCAATACTTGGGTGCACTAAGTTCTCTTTCTATTCAATCTCTCTACTCCTTCTGATCATCAAGAGGTCGTGGCGGTATCTAGATGGTATGTGATCTAGATGTATTGGATGCTCTTCAGAATTTCAAAAAATAAAAAAGATGCAATGATGACAAATATTGGAAATAGGGGCAGTGACTTGGGACACCATCCTTTCTATCAATTCATATCTATCAAAAAAGAAAAAATAACTTTCTCTCATTCTATATCTATTAGATCAATCTTAGAGAAAATCTATCCAAACTAGATTCCTTCTAATTAACACATGCATTACTTAGATATTTTGTGCATAATAGATTGCATCCATTCCATTTAAGTGCATCAAAAAAATGAAAAAAAAAACATAGTAGTTGCATTAATGATAAATCATAAAAACACATGCATCCATAAGAATCTCATATAAACATGCATTTCATTTCTACCATCCTAAAAAAATATGTCAGTATCATAGGAAAAGTAAATCATCCATCTACGAGTCTGCATAATAGAATCACATTGCATATACATTTTTATCTCCTAAACCAAATCATGTAGAATCATACATATAGAAAGTAAACCAATGCACATCATATCAAATCACTAGCTGCATCTCATATAAATCAAAATATCTGAGTACAATGAATGGTCGCAAGTCTGAACAAAGGAAGGTAATCAACATATATATTAATAAATATCAGTGTGTCAGGATACAAAAATGGATAAGCCTTAGAGTAATATCAAAGGAACATCACTACAAAAATGGTACATGATACAAAAGAGGAGAGATATCAAAATCAACATGTGCTACCCCCACCCTCGCCGCTAGGTAAACAAGGGGGTGGCATATTAGTAGTAGGTCTCTATGATGAACTAGGAGCACCAACACCACTACTCTATGATCTTTGAGCCCTACTGGATCTCTGAGAGGCTGCATAACTGGGAACTCTCTACTCAGCAGAAACTGCACCCTCATAGTGGCTCCTCTAGTACTCAATCTCTCTCTGAGCATCACGCCTAGATCTATAGTATCAGTCCAGAATGTCCCAATGTGAAAAATCCTGTACACTGTCAATAAAAGATCAGACCTTGGCTCGAGCCTGCCTCTCTCTAGCCTCTACTGCAGCCATCCTGACCTTGGCTTCTGTAACTCTGGCCTCCACCGCACCTATCCTAGCCTTAGCAGCTATCACTCTAGCCTCCAAAATAGTGGCACATGCATTAGAGAAAGCAAGTCTGGCTTGTAAATCAAAAATCTACTATGTAATTCTCTCTAGATCAGAATGATCTATGTCCATCTCTCTCATGGCCACATCCATGTCACCCTCCTCCGCTCTATCACCCAATCCCTCATCTCCCCTCCCCCTCACAACCTAGGAATCATTCTCACTCTCTGAACTCTCCCCAATACTGTTGCCTGTATTTCCACTACCAGTAGATGAGCTTTTTCCTGCACTCTCAAAATCCAAGGCCTCAACATCTATATCCCCTATCTCGATATCTACATCCTCTACAACCACCCTATCCTCCACCCTTAGAGCTAAAAAAACACCAGAATGCTGACGTACTCTCCACACTAACTGAGGTGCCTCCTCCTCCATCACCTCCTCGTCCT
>MU224125.1:1005933-1024174 GCA_018584345.1 Thuja plicata
ATATATATATATATATATATATATATATATATAGCCATATTCTCATATAAACATATGTGCATACAGATGTATAATAATAATATTTAGCACATAAAGTTATAATTTCAAAATTTATTTAAAACTATATTTAAATGTGCATTTAAATAGAAATAAATAGCAACTAATGATTCTTTTAAAAACATATTTGAAGCTACAAATGTGTTTTTTTTTTTGTAAATATGAAATCTCTCTACAAAGAATATTTAATTTTTTCTAAAAGAATTTTTTAGGGAAACTATAACATAACATGGAGATTTTATTACTTCCCAACCATTTCATATGGGTTTTTAAATGCTAAAATTACTATTTGTTTTATCAAATTTTGTTTCAAATTTCAGGTAGATTACAAAACTATCATTTTATCATGTTTATTTCTAAAATCACAGCTTTCATCTTTCTATCTACTTTGTACATAATAAGGAAACTTATATATATCCAAATGCAAGAGTCTTAAAATCTAAATTTCAAGGCTAACCATTCTTCCATTAGAACACATGGTTACAAATTTTCCAGCCACATGGCTATTACATAAACACTTGCAAGAATACAATATTTCCCCTAAAACAACATGTTTATTGAACATTAGCCTCATAGGCTCTTACATGCACAAACAATATATAAATGAAATTCTTCCTTTGATTTCCAAGCTCAACCTTTGGTCTTCAAGAGCTCCAAAATACTAAAATCTGCAAATAGGAAAGAAAACCAAAAGACCATGGGAAGCTCACCTCCCAGCCTAGGCCTCTAAGAGGCCACCCCCGAGCTTGGGGAACCAAAAAAAGGTGGGTTAAAAACACACAAGCAAAATAGAAAATATAAGTTTACTATCCCACACAAAAACTCCCAACCAAGGCATTTACAATGGGTCACACAATGACCCAAAGGTGGGGTGAAGTGGACCAAGTACCCAATGGGGAGAAAGCCATCCAAAAATAAGAAAAATACCAGACAACACATGGCTTCAAAAATAACATCTCATCCCTTTCAAATGCACAAAAATCTCCTTATGCCCCACAAGGCTACAAGCCATAAAACTCCCTTATGACCCCCCAAAAGTGGAGTGACTTCATAGAGCCCATACTCCATGTTTTCTCCTTCTCCTCCTTGAGGAGAGACTCTACACCCATGGGCTATCACTATACCTTCACCCCCAAGGCTACTCTTCCCTCCCAAGGGTGAGTGGGCCTTAAGACTCCCATAACAAAAAGCATTCAACACATCATAAATAAAATACTTCACAACACAACATTTGAAAGGAAACACAATGACAACCATCTCTACACATTTACAAGAATATTAACATACTACATTCATTTTTCTTACAACATGATAGAAACAAAGAGTAAGATGCATGAGATCCACCAACCTAAGTCCAAGCTTATGGAAACAAATTTGTTGAAGAGCTCCCTTAAAGCCTAAGTCCTCTTTTCCAAGCTTCACCAATTCTAGTCCAGTCTCTAAGTTAGAGAGTGGGTCTTCAAACTCTCCAACATGGAGAGTCGCCACTAAAAATGCCACTAGAAACTCATGGGGAAAAGGAAAACCTCTTATTGGTTTCTCTTTCCTAAGCTTCTTACAGCTTTCTAAAAATGGATCCAAAAAGGGAAAATCAGAAAGGTAGGCAAAGTCTTTGCACCTAAATAGAAGGGTGGTCTATCCAAGATCATACTTCCAAAAGTTGATTTTTGTCCATCTTGAAAATCCAACTTTTGGAAGGGTCTCTTAGTCAACCAAGAGTTATCCTAGGGTTAAAAATGACCCTTACTTATAGGTATAACAAGTAGGTTACCTAAAATGACCCTAACACACCCCTAGGCACTTTTCTAATCCCCCAAAAGTCCATTTAAAGCATACTCACGAAATTCAATTGAAATGACCACACCTCCAGCTCCCTAGCCAATGAATGCACATGAGGATCTACTACAGTACTAACCTAAGTAGGTGGACACCCAATCTCCAAGTTGACATGTCATGGTCCAAAGTACATACACAAGTGTCAAGTGACACATACAAACACTTACACATCACTAGACACATGACATAACCACTTGAGCATGTAGCACAAAGAATTAAATATGAAATTTACATTTATTAACTAAATTCAAACAATCAAACATTTACATTTAAAATTTAAATCACGATACAACGAGGTCTTGTCTCTCATTAGATGCAACCTTGGCTTTAACTAAATTCACATATACCTATGTTTGGTTCTCTGGATTTAATACCATGGTCTCATACCTGCACACTAAATCCAAATATCAGTAGTCCAAGGAGATAAAATATGCTTCATAAAGAAATAAATAATATTCAAAACCTTAATGAAACATCTACATACTAAATTTTATCACCTAAGATCATAAGCAATAATAGTTCCAATTAAGAATATAACATAAAGCAAGATTTGCATTGCATTATAACTCAATTAAATGTCAATTTCTAAGAATTCTCATATCATCATTAATCCATCACATAATCATAATGTTTTCCCAAATCAAATGTCCTGTAATGAAAGATCCATAATATAAACATAATATAGTCCATCATGTGCATCATGAAGTAACATGTATCCTACATCCAACAAGATCAATCCATGACATAATGTATAACATCCATAGTGCATCAAAAATATAATGTATCACATGCTAAGTCTATCATAAGAAAAAATATGGAAAGCTACAATGGGCTCGGGTGAGGCCTCACACCTATAATATGGTAGGGACCTAGAGGTATCAATAAAATTTATGTGACTACTTGTGCCAAGGTGCTTTGTTGGGCTATAGGCCTAAACCCTGCTTGCACAAACATAGAAGATGTATTCGAATGGAGACCCTTACTAGTCTCCATAGAGTAGTAGCTTACCCGATTCACCTTTGAAAGTGGGATAATCCAAGTGAAAGGGAGATAGCAACTCCCCCAAAACACTATCCATATCTTGCCCCCATTAGTGTTTGGAGTCAGATAATATGAAATCATTAGACGCCTTGCGTGGGTAGTGGTGATCATATTCTGATTAGCTATTGGGTGTGTACCTAAGTTAGCAAGAAAGGATTTTCTCCCCAAGACAATTGACTATAGGGCTTATATAGTGCTGGTGTCATTGAGCCTTCACGCATGTGTTTTTTGTTCTTGTACACTTTGATTTTTTAACAATAAAACCTTGAAATACAACTAAAAACTGAATAGTAAAATAGAAAATGAAATGAAAAACCCTTAACAGTCAGTTGGAAAATATGAAATTATGTCAGTTTTTTTTGTTCTCTTAGTCTATTGTACAATTTTCACAATCGAGTATTTTTTCATTAGTTCTAGACCTTTGGTTAGATTCTATCCTTTCATTTGTAGTTCTAGCTTTAGAATGGTGAGCTTTTCATAGTCGAGCATCATTTTTAGTCATAGTTAGCTGGTAGACCAATTTCTGCTATCGTGAGTCCTAATTTATTGGTCTAGTCCTTTGATTAGTCGATCATCATCATCAATTAAGTATTATTTATATGTTGATATTTTTCTGAGTCACGAGTGCATTATTATCTAGGCTTGTTAACCTAGACTCGGATATAAGTTATTCACATCTCCTTCTTAATTGGAAATTATCTTATTGTCATCATCATCTATCCTTGATTTAATCAACTTGTTAGTTTTTACTTCAACACCTCTTAGATGATCAATTGATTCATGCCTACAAAAACTAGAGGCCCTCTCAAAAATCTCAAGAAGAAGAAAGACATCATCTTTTACTTGAAGTAAACCCTCTTTTTTTAGAACAACTAGAAAATTCAATAAAATCAACCTCTCATCAAGACAAATCATCTAACTCAAAATTTTTTGGAGAAAGACAAGAAAAAGAATGTTCTAGATGTAGACATCACAGTGTTAGTATCTGGGCTACTGATAGTGAGTACTCCTCGAGTGAATTTGAGCCTGATGAGGCCAGTATTACCAGATGTCAAAATGACAAATACTTTCTCAAAATGCTGAAAACCATCATGGCTCAAGAGAAAGAACAATGCTTCCTTGAATTAGTATGACAAGGAGCCCAACTTCCTCCTCAATATAAATTTGAAGACATCATCACTAAAGATGAAGAAACTCCATTAAAATTGGTAAAAAATTATGGAAAGCCTTGCAAGATGAATTATAGGAAATGAAAAATGAAAAAGAGAAAACAATTGTGAAGTATTCTCAGGACACTATTTGTCCATTTCCTTTTGTTAAAAAAATGTACTTACCTCCATTCCCACATGAAGTTGAGATCCCAAAATTTGAAAAGTATTTTAGTCAATCTTATCCACAAGATCATGTTTAGAAGTTCTGTGTTCTGTAAACAAAATTTATGCATGAACAGACATACCTCATGCGTGTCTTTCCCCAAAGTCTGGGTGACCAATCTAATGAGTGGTTTTTGAAGTTACCTAAAGGGATCAAAACTTTCAACGAACAAATCAATCTATTTTTACAATAGTATTCATATAACATCCAACATCCCGTGACAATGAATTATTTGTGCAATACCAAGAAACAAATGCGAGAGCCTTTTCTGACTTCTCTTCAGTAATGGAGGAAAGTCTTTTCTTGATATCCGCACATTATACCTAAATTTGAGAAGATGGATATATTAAATGTTACACTAAACCCCGAATTGAATTTCCCCATACAGATGCAAGGTCCACCATATTTGACAAAGTGGTGGAGAGTGCCCTAAAAATAGAGGATGTACATGTCAAAAAGGGTGAAATTTCCCTTTACAGGTAAAACAAATATAGTTCTAGTTCCAAGGACAAGAAAAACTATTAGAAAAAAATAAAAAATGTGGTAAATGATGGAGTAGTTGACCATGTTGCCCCTCAATTGAAACCAGTGGTCTTCAAACTGAAAAGTGGCACAAAGGCCCTAAAAGATGCTAAGAATACCACTAAAGGTTCTTCAAAATGGAAAAGAAAACTAATGAAAGAGAAACCTTGGGTCAAACCTAAGCATAAATTTTCTCCTCTAGGTGAATCATACGAATCAATGCTCAAGACTCTTCTAGAAAATAAATTGATCACACTGCTAGATAATTCTAGACCATATGAACCTGAGGTGAAACCAAAATGGTGGAATAATAATGAATACTATGAATTTTACAAGAATAAGGGACACAAGACTGAGAACTGTTTGAGACTCAAGCATGAGATCTAAGATCTCATTGACAACAAAATATTGTGGTCGACAATCATGCCACAAATGATTATCATAAAGAATTTAAAAATCACTTGCCTAAATATGAGAAAGGGGAGAACTCCAAGTCCAAGGAAGGTGCTAGAATTAATCACACATATGGTGCCAATGATGATAACATCATATATATTCTTGAGCTAGTCTCTTCTGAATATTGCAATGTCATTATCTTCAAGAAAGATGAAAAAGAGTCTATTATGGCTAACGCTATAACTCGTGCACAACAAAAGGTCACCCTAAGAGGATTTGGGATTTCCAACCCTTCTACATATGGTAATCAATCAACGTCATCAAAACCTTCCACATCAACAAAAAAACCCAGTTATAACCATGTCTAAGTCATCAAATTCCAAACAACTGGTTTCATCTCATGCTGTTGACTACAACATTGTTGAGTAATTACAAAGAATGAATGCTCAAATCTCAATTTTTGAACTGATCAAAATCTCTCCATCTCACAGAGAGATTATGGATAAAGCCTTGTCAACTTCCAATATCCCTAAGGACTTTGAATTAGATTGGTTTCAATCCATTGTTGGTCACTTGACCTCACCCCACTATCTGTCATTTTTGGAAGAAGATGATAATTCTTTGAGTCACCCTTGTAATCTACCTTTGCACATTGAGGTCATGATCCACAAGCATTGGGTCAAATGAGTCTTGAAAGATGGAGGTGTAGTGTTGAACATATGTACCTATAATTTGATATAATAATTGGTATTTTCAGAGCATTCCATTTATCCCAAGAAGAAGATAATAATAAAGGCATATGATGAACAAGAGAGATCTTTCAAAGGTCTCATACGTCTACCTATCAAAGTGGGTCATCTGGAAAGAGAAGTCATATGTCAAGTACTGGATCTTCCACCAAAATACAATATTTTTTTGGGAAGACCATGGATCTATGAGATTCAAGATGTCCCATCCACTTAATACATGTGCATCAAGTTCCTATAGATGCCAGTTATGCTTTCAATGCACTAAAACACTCGAATGATACTCTTATCCCACACAACAAAAAAGCTTCTACCTTTGAGTCAGCTAGGGATATAATAAAAGAAATGGAAAAGAATCTTAAAATCAAAGACATAGGAATGGGTAGATACACGATAGATTCTATTTTATCGCTAACATCTCTTCCTACATCACCCAAATCTTATAGGAGAATTTCAAAATAAATGAAACTATCAACTCCACCAACCAACATAATATATGATGGTAGCTTGATTCAATAAATTGCACTACTTAAAGATGAAAATGAAGAGAAAGCTATCATGGAATGGTTGTATAGAAAGCCTAAAGGTAATGATGTTAAACATTGTGAGATCTCTCCTGATAAATATGGCAAGGGATACAAGTTGGTTCAATGTATGGGTTATCCAGGGAAGTCCCTACAGGGTCTAATAAAAATGGTCTCATAAAACCCATAGAACCCAAGTGTAAAAGTTCTAAAGATGCAATTGGGTCATGCTTCTTATCAACTAAGGAAATACAAAATAGAGACACACCCACCTATAAGAGGGATGAATATGAAGAGGAGGATGAATATCCTTATCCTATTCCTCTATGTGTTCTATCTTTTCTTAATGGGGATGAAGAACAAAATCCCCAGATCAATGCTACTGAAAAAAAAATTCAGGAAGAACAACAAATGATTCCTGATCAAACAAAGGCTTCAACCTCTCAACAAAGTCCCAATACAAAGGAACATGATATGACCATAGGAAAATTTCTAGGATGGACCCATCCTAATTGGGGTCAAAAAGTAGACTTTACTCATGTCTTAGACATGGTGGACCAAAATGAAACAAATTCTCATGAGTATGAATTTGAAAGTTTATTTGAAGAAACTATAGACAAAGAGGTCAAATCAGTGCAACAATATGTAACCAAAATTGAGTTAGGTGAAAGCTCATGGATTAGGGCTGATGAGTTAGATCCTCAAATCTCTAATGTGGGCTTCGAAAATACCGTTAGGGACCTCACCTATTTGGACACATCTATATAGGGTACTAATTTAGGAATCTACTTAACAGTCCATGTCTTTGATGAACATACCATGAACATCTTGGATCCTTTTGAATCCTTGCTACTCATGCATCTATAACTCATTGATTGGGCTTTGCAAGAACAACCCATGACCATGCCTACATTTCCCAATGTGTATGTATTAGCCTGCTATCTTAACACTGTTGAACTAGTCACCTCTTCCACTACCAAATTGAGCATGAATAGGACTAAAGAATATACCAAGCACCTCAATTAGAAAATAAAAATGAAAATAAACCAATGTTCTGATGGTGAAAACCACATTATGGTAGTTTTAGAGTAGAAAATAGTAAAAAGAAAAGATGAATCCAACCTCTCTAAGGTCCTGAAGGATGGGGTACTTGATATCTTGCCGGTTTAATTCTAGAAGTAATCATCAGTGTTGATAGAACCAACATAACTTGTGAATATTGGAATAGAAGAACATCCACATATAATCTATGTGATGCCCCGCCAGGGAACCCATGAGAACTAACCTAAACATGCAACTAAGTTAACAGGATAATTTTTTTTTAATGTTTACAAATAATAATAATAACACGTGGAAGAAACACAATGAGATAAATGAAATACACATAAATACAACTCAACAAGGTTACAAATCTCGAGGGTTCCTTGATGTAGAATTACTTAAGCAAACTAATCTACGATAACAAATATAAAGAACTTAACATAAAGGATACATCAACTGAATCCAATAATTTACGTCTCATATAATAAGACTACATATGCAACTAATACCTAAGGTATACATGAAAGAATCAACATCCACTGCACAAGTCGCAAGGTATGCAATAATCCATACAATACAATACATCCTCTGAAAGGATGTTAACCAATATACAAATATGGTACAAATATACAACTCATGAAATAGAACAAGACTCCAGAAGATGAAGAAGATAGTGTAACCACCCTAATTTGGTCTGCTATGACTAAAGACCCTATTTTCCCTAAGTGTGATCATACCCTCGATTATGTCCAAACAACTCTGTTACTTCTTGGCATAATTCTTTGAATCAATTTAATTTCTTAAGGTGATCAAAATTACTAAGTTAATTGCTTTAACCAAAATTAATAATTGATCAAATACATGGCTAAAATGATTAATTTACTAGGAATTAAATAAAGTCCTAAATCATTTTCTCACTTGAAAAAGAACCAATCCCCTAGCTTGATTAATCTAATTAATTGGCTATAGTCCTTTAATTATTAAAAAGCAATTAAGTTGTTTAAATAATTAAATTTCCTATTTTTGAATGAATTAAATAAGTTTAATTTATTTCATTAATATTCCTCTAAACCCCCAACCTAACCCAACTCAACCACTTGGACCCTAGGTTGAAACCTTTCCCAACCTTTTCACCCTTTCTAAGCATTATTCTAATCGTAATATAATTCTAACCCCTTCCTAATGATGTCACATTTCATTAAGGAAGTGATTAGGGACTCAACCCACTTGAGAAAGTCAACTTTCTCAATCTTGACTTCTCTAAGGACCAACTTGCCAAGTTGAGCCTTACTCCCTCCCATGCCTCTTAATGAATTTTATTAATGACCCCTTAATGGATATTCCCTCTTGCCCATCCCTCATTAATTCCCAAGGTATTAATGGCTCTTACACTTCATTAATGACCTTAGGGGCTCCATTAATGAACCTTGTCTCCCCTCTCTCTCTCTCCCATTCTTTTATAAATTGAAGAGGTTTGGAGCTCATAATAAGCCTTAATTTTTGAATAGTAGTGTTGTTATACCAAGATTTTGAAGGAATCTCAAAGCATTGTTATGCTACCCGTTCCTTCATAGCTTCATGCACACTCCATAGTTACTTTCCTACATAGTTATAATGCTCATTTTTAGACTAATATGCATGCTTAATAATCAAATAGTTGTTTAAAACTTGAATCTTTCATGCTAGGTTGTTTATGTCACTGGTATTAGCATAATCTGAGGGTTGTTATGTTATTTATTACACTCATCCTAGTTAGAAAGCAATAGGTCAATGTTAGGGTTTGATATGATCACTAACCTTTGTTTATCACTAAAAGAATGACTTATTGAAGTGTTGTGTCGCAGGTAACAGGTGCAACATTTGATACACACATTTCTGGCATCCACCGTGGGGCCCATTTTTCAACTTGGTCCCATTTTCTAATCTTTTTTCCTCAATTTTTCATCCCAATTTTCAGGTCCAGGTCCATATCCAATTGGGAAAGCTCTTATCTAGTGGATTTTCTTGCACCATGACTTTCTGGTTTGTATCATGCTTTTCTAGGCTCGTATCTAGGGTTTCCTGGATCGAATTTGGTTCTGGCTTGTATATGGTATCCAGAAGTTCATATTTGGTAGTATAAGTTTGCATTCATTTTTCTACATCACATACCAGAATTCCTAGCTCGCATCTAGTTAAGATCTTTGTTGTCTTCATTTGATTAATTCTAACACTTAACCAGTTATGTTTCTTGACATCTTAAGCAGCTTAACAAGTGATTGCAGGTTCTATTCGGGAGTTGGAAGACATTTCTAATGTGTGTGGTTGCAGATAATTTTCAGTTGTTTTCGAATACTAACCCCTTTCAAAGTTTTCCAAACTTAAGACCATTTCTCTACACCTTCTAGAACAACCAGATAATATGCTCTTTTCCTCTTGAGGAAAATTAGAAAGTCAGACGTTGTCTTATCATTTGTGATGAAAATCGGGGATAAATGAACAAGGCAATCACATCGCTTAATTCAAATTGGGAATCAGAAATTGAACAACTGAAAGCACTTAATATTGTGGGAAAATTAAACAAGCTTCATTGTCTAATTTTGGATCAGAAATTGAACAAGCTACTCATTTAAAAATTATGGATTAATTGAACAAAGAAAATTTTCCCTTCAAAGCATCTTGTTTTCATTAAATAGGAACATCTAAATTAGGCACAACATTGCTTGAGGGAATGAACTATTTGCTTGACTTTATTTTGGGAGAAAATGACATGGATTAGGAGAGTGTGCTCTTCTTCTTTGGAAGAATTAGAAATCTAGATGTCGTACGCTCGCCAATCCTTCGTACACATATTTAATAGTAGAGGGCCTGCCAGTTGAGGAAAAATCTCCAGGAAATGACCCAAGTGAGGTCAGGTTTTACGCCAACCCTTCCAACTCATTATAAATAGTTGCTTCCTCGTAGACTAAAGCCTCGGAAGATGGAGCCAATTTTGTTCATGGAATTTTAACATCATTTCTTGAACATGCTTGGGTAAGTGTAGAGTGGAGCCGCTTGAATATTGCTTGTGCGAATACACATATTTAGGTACTCATAGGGCTATACGCCTCAATTTTACCTTGTGCAATTCTATGGGGGACGGTTTTGAATGGATTGCCCAATAATAGACAACAATTTCAACTAAAAGAATTCCTGATTCACCCTCGAAAGGGTGATAATCTTTGTGCAAGGAAAAAATTAATTGCCCCAAGACACTCATCATATTGTGCCCTCACTTGCATTTGGAGTCGGCTAATACATCATCATGACTAGAGCCATTGCGTGCTTGGTGATGGCTATATTCTGATTAGCATTTGAGTGTGTGCCTAAGTCAACGAGCAAAGATTTTCATCCTCCACCTAGAAAATAGGAAAAAGATATGTGTCTGTTTCACCCTCCTAACAATGCAAATCTGCTTGACATGTTTGAAAAATCATTAAAAAGATAACATCTTCAAACAAACAACAACATTCAATCCTAGATCAATGCATGTCTTTTTTACTCACCAACGAGTTTCAGAAATCAAACTGCAATCAGACAAGCTTCACGCACTTCCAAAATGAAGTTTTCAAAACTAATTAAAATAGACAGAGACATCATAATTTTGCATCCTGGATTTCCCAAATTGCATACAGTATTTAGGCTCGCATCTGGTATCCTAGATTGCATTTAGTCAGCACATAGTCGCTTCTGGTATTTAAGCTCACATCTAGGGTCATCAATGGCTCGCATCCTGTATTTCTACGATCACATCTGGGAGCTCGCACCTAGGATAGTGGGCACTTGCAAGATAATTTCTTAGAAAGTCTCAGTTGATTTGGATACCCTTTTGGCTCTTTATTCTGTCCCTATTATCTTTTCTAGTCTCCCTATCATTAAATCAAAATAATTTTTCAGACATCCACCTTGCATGTCCTGTCGGTTTCTCGTATTTTGTTGCAATACATGTGGTCTATCCATTTCTTACAAACACTTGGTTCCTAGCTCACTATCAAGGAATTCTATCCCTTTGACGCTGGAATCATTACTCCCACCCAAAACTCAAATAATACTTCCTCCTAGATACACTCACTTGGACGATTTGAGACTCTACCTGACACTCTTGGGAAATGTTGATGAAATTTGAGACACAAATTCATGGTTAACACAAGATGCAACAAGTACATGTCTAAGGGATCAAATGTACCTCCTAAAGCACCACACTTTCAAGGGGAAACATCTTGTAGTTTCCTACTCGATCTAGACTTTCCAAAAATGGATAGTGACACTCACAGATGGAGTGAGGCTTTTGAGGAATATAACAATGGAAAACACCAAAAGCCTGAAGATACAGATGAGGAAGAAAAACCCACGTTCGACTGTCCTTTATTTGAGTCCAGTAGTGAGAACAAAATCACTGAAGAAGAATATGAAAAACTCAAACAAAGCAAGAGGTTCCATAAAATAATGGAAAATATGATTGACAAGGATAAAGAGAAATACTTCCTCCATCTAGCCTCCATGGGTGTCAAATTACCTAAGGATTATGATGTGGAACAACTCAAAGAAAAGGAGGTACCAACTCCTATATCTATTCTGGCCAAATAGCTCACATTGATGCAAACCGAGCTTACAAATCTCAAACAAGAGAAGGCTAAACCAAAATCACCATACTCTTTGGACTCCATTTGTCCATTCCCCTTTGATAAGAGTATTACTATGATCCCATTTCCTCCTAATACGACAAGACCGAAGTATGACAAGTACATAGGAGAAACTAACCCACACAATCATGTGAGGGAATTTGTTGCTCTGAGCATAGAATACATGCATGAACCTACATACCTCATGCGATTATTTCCAAGAAGTCTAGGAGGTAATGCCATGGAGTGGTTCTCAAAACTGAACCCTAAGGTCAAAACATTTGAGGAGCCGATTCAACTCTTTATTCAGCATTACTCCTATAACATACAACATGATGTGACCATGATGGACCTATGTAATAACAAATAGAAGACTAGTGAATCATTTACACACTTCCTACAAAGATGGAGGAATATCTTTGCACAATATTCAAGGGCCATTCCCAAATCAGAGAAGATGGAGATCTTTGTTAATAACCTGGTGCCTGAATTGAACTACACATTACAAATACAAGACTCATAAAGCTTCGACAGAATGATTAAGAATTCCCTCTCTATCAAGGAATTCATGGTCAAAAGGGGGGAGATCATCCTTCAAAATAAAAACAAAACCAACAACTCCAACTCCAAGCCTAAATGGTGGAAGCAAAACAAGAATGTTGTTAATGACGGAGTAGTTGACGCCTCTAACATTAACCCTAAACCTGAGGTGTTCAATCTAACTAATAGCATGCATGCAAGCAAATATTCCAAGATCATGACCCCCACACCCAATAAAAACAATGATAATAGAAAGGGACGAACATGGACTTCAAAAACCCAAAGAATATTTACTCCTTTGGGAGAGCCTCTTGAGACCATTTTAAAGACTCTATTGGATAACAAAGCTCTCACAATTCCTAATTCCAAACCATGGGAACCAACAGTTAAACCAAGGTGGTGGGATGATAATTCATATTGTGTCTTCCACAAAAACAAGGGACACAAAACTAATAATTTCCTTAAACTTAAACATATCATTCAAGACCTCATGGAAGGCGGTAAGATCAAAGTGAACAGACACACCACCAATGAGGATCATACGACATTCAATAAACCATTCCTAGTTATGAAAAAGGAGAAACATCTAAAGGGAAGAGTAATGAAGTGAACTACGCCTATTCCAATAATGACAATGTGATCAATATGCTAGACATTAAGATTGAATAAATTAATATGGTCACAATCAAAGGTGTTTCATTTCACTCAAATGACGTAACATGGAGCCAAGCGAAGGTCACGATAAAAGGAATCCCAAAACTAGCATCAATGTCCAAGTTTCCTATCATTACTATTCCTAAACCAGTAGAAAAACACGTGGTTACTATTCCTGGAGCAAAGTATGACTTGGTAGATCAATTGCAACGAACCTCTACCAAAATTTCCATTTTTGAGTTGGTCAAGATATCCATAGTAAATAGGGAATTCCTAGAACAAGTTGTACATGTTGCTAATGTCCCAAAGGATATTGATATAAAAAAATTCTAAGTGATGGTCAATCACATCTCAATGCCACATTACCTCTCCCTTTTTGAAGAGGATGATAAGTCATTGACACATCCACATAATCAACCCCTCTATATTGAAGTCCTCATTCATAAATCTTGTGTTAGACGTGTGTTGATAGATGGATGTGCAAGATTGAATATCTATACACTTGATCTAATCAAGAGACTAGGTCTCTCAGAATAGACAATTGACTCTAGAAGAAAAATAACTATCAAAGCTTATGATGAGGAAGAAAGATTCTCCAAAGGTCTCATTGTTCTTCCTATTCAGGTCAGACCAATTGAGAGGAATATCGTTTGTCAAGTTCTGGATCTACCCTTGGCCTATAATATCCTATTGGGGAGACCATGGATTCATGAAATACAAGTTGTGCCATCCACTTACCACCAGTGTATAAAGTTTCCACATAATGGGGTGGAAGTGACAATTCATGCAAATGCTAACTACACTTGTAACAATATCAAAGCTGGTAGTATGATCCTGCATAACAAGGAGGCTATGGATACAATTTATCCTATCCTTGATCTACCCCACTTTGATCTATTTGTAGCTAACTAGGTACATCAAATAACCATTGTTCAATACTTAAACAGATATGATGATGAGGTCACTGACTCTCATGATTGTGAATGGGATGAGCTATCTGTCACCACTAAAGATATTGGAATAGATACAATTCACATGTTTGTGGCTCCCTCAGCTCCTTGTGAATAGCCTAACACTACTCCCAATGACAATAATAATCCTAAAGTAGAAGAAGAGTTCCTTACCCCGATCATTGATGAAGAAACTGGTGATTACATAGGTCTAGAAGAATTTCAGAGGCT
This sequence comes from Thuja plicata, assembly GCA_018584345.1. Classification (NCBI taxonomy): domain Eukaryota; kingdom Viridiplantae; phylum Streptophyta; class Pinopsida; order Cupressales; family Cupressaceae; genus Thuja; species Thuja plicata. The sequence continues at coordinate 1,020,486 of MU224125.1, forward strand.
ACAAGCAAGAAGCCTCCTTTTATGGAGAGATGATTATGAGAGTTCTACTGACGAGTCACTAGAGTTGGATCCACATATGACTAACAATGACCCTTTTTATAACGATTTCACTCTTATTGATCTAAACATTGAAGAAATTAACTTAACAGAACATGTCATGTCGGTTAATGGTCTTGATGCTAACATGATGTTGTCCTTCCTAGAGTCTAAATCCCTACCATTGATACTTCCAGACCTAATTGATTGGACTAAAATAGATCCTACGCCTATCCTTAAATTTCCCAATGACTATACCCTAGCTTGTTATCTCTATGCTTGTGAACCTTACCCTTCTTCCACCAATGCAAGGAGTGAGAACATGTTATAGGAGGATATCAGGTTTCTCAGTCAAAAACTAAAAAATAAAAAGAAAAAGAGGACTGATGGTGAAAACCACTTTGTGGCAGTATTAGATCCTAAAATAGTAAAAAGAAAAGACGTATCCAATGGTGAAAGCCTCTCAGAGGTGCAAAAGGATAGGATTCTTGATATCCTCCCCAAACACTTTCAAGAAAGGTCTTCAGTACTAATCGAACCAACATAGATAGTAAATTTGGGCACCGTTGAAAATCCTCAAATAGTCCACCTTGCACAATCTTTTTCTGAAGAAGAGAAGACACAGTTCATAGAGTTCTTGAGGGAAAAGAAAATCAACTTTGCATGGTCTTATATAGATATGCCAGGGTTGGATCCTAATCTAATCATGCACCACTTATCTATAGCTCCTGGGATCAAGCCCATGAAACAAAAAATTAGAAAGATGCATCCTCATGTTGCATTATTAGTAAAAGTAGAGCTAGAGAAATTCTTGAAATCCAAATTTATCAGAGTCATTGCCTATGTAGGATGGATCTCCAATGTGGTCCCTGTGTCTAAAATTGATAAATCTATCAAGATCTGTATGGACTTCAGAGACTTAAAAAAAGCATGTATGAAATATGACTTCCCTCTACCTAACATTGACATGATCATACACCTCACAGTAGGCTACCATATGTATTCATTAATGGATGGATTCTCAGGCTATAATCAAATCAAAATTGCCACTGAGGATCAAGAAAAAAATACTTTTACATGCGCATGGGGCACCTTTTACTGGAACATCATGCCATTTGGGTTAAAGAATGCCAGTGCAACATATCAAAGAGCTATGACAACTATATTCCATGACATGATGCACAAAAACATGGAGGACTACGTGGATGACACATTGGCCAAATCCAAAGAAAGAGGTACTCACATTGATGACTTAAGAAAGATCTTGGATCGTATGGAATAGTTCCAACTCAGGCTCAATCCAAAGAAATGTTCCCTTGGTGTCCAATCAGAATAACTCTTAGGGTTTATAGTTTCAGCAAAAGGAATTGAGGTAGACCCCGCTAAGGTTAAGGCTATAATAGAGATGGCTCCTCCATGCAACATTAGTCAAATGAGGACACTACAAGGGAGACTCCAGTCAATCAGGAGTCTCATTTCACAACTTACAGATAGGGCACAACCCTTTACCAAACTACTACACAAAGTGGTCACTTTCAAATGGGATGAACACTGTGAAGCCAACTTCAGAGAATCGAAAGGATACTTGGCTACTCCTCCTATTCTTATGGTGCCAATTCATGGAAAGCCCTTACTCCTATACATTTCAGCTACAGCTACATCCCTAGGCGTATTTCTAGCAAAAGAGGATAAAACAAAGAAATAAAGAGCCATCTACTATATTAGTAGAACACTAGTCTCCTATGAGCTCAATTACAACATTATTGAGAAAGCATGCTTAGAGGTCATCTTTGCATCGTAAAAATTAAGAAACTACATGCTGTCACATATAGTAAGGCTCATTGCTAAGATAGATCCTTTAAAATATCTCCTAAGTAGAACAACATTAACAATATGTTTGGAAAAATGGGTCCTAATTCTAAGTGAGTTTGACATTGAATATGTAGAAAGGAGAGCTATTAAAGGACAGGTCCTTGCAGATCAATTTCCTGATGAAACAATCATGCATCTAACTAAATATCCATGGAAGATGTACTTTGACAGTTCATTCACTCAACAAGGCTCTAGAGCAGGGGTCCTATTCATAACTCCTCAAGGTTAAAAGATTCCCAAATCTTACAAATTGATGTTTCCATGCACCAACAATATTTCAGAATATGAAGCATTGGTAAACAGTCTTAAGTTAGCTATGGAGTGGAAGATTGTAGAGTTACATGTATATGGTGAATCCCAACTAATTATCAATCAGGTCAATGAGGAGTATCAAATGAAAGATTTGAATTTTATGCCCTACAAGCAACTGGTTGATGACCTAAAGAAGTAATTTTTCTTCATCACCTTCAACCAGATACCAAGATCAGAGAATAAAGCTGTAGATGCTATGGCTACCTTAGAATCCATGTTACAACTGGAGGAACATCAATCCCACTATGACTTCTTGGTGGAATAATTATCCTATCCAACCTTTGATACCCCTGAATGCCAAGTAATATGTGCTTTAAACACCCCAGACCAATCTCGGTATACTAAGATCATTGCTTACCTAACTGACTAAACCATTCCTATCAATTTATCCAAAAATGAGAAGAGAGCCCTGATTAGGATAGCATCGCATTATGTCCTCATAACTAATAACTTATATCGATGCAGTCTCAACAGTACGCTTCTTAGGTGTTTAGAACTCAAAGAGTCCAATTTATCATTGAAAGAAGTCCACGAAGGTGTATGTGGATCACACTCGAACAACTTTTCATTGGCAAAAAAACTTCTCAGAGTAGGTTATTACTGGCCTACCATGGAAAAAGATGCTATTCAATTTTCAAAAACTTTTCATAAATTCCAGACACATGGAAATCTTATCCATGCTCCTGCCAAAGAACTTATACCTTTCATAACACATTGGCCATTTCAGCAATGGGCCTTTGACTTGGTTGGATAAATATATCCCAATTATTAAAATGGACACAAATTCATCATTAAGGCCACTAAGTATTTCACAAAGTGGGTCAAGGTCATGCCACTAATCAAAGCCACTGGCAAGCAGGTGACTATGTTCATTCTGAACTACATTATTTGTAGATATGGGATACCCTCGTCAATTGTAACAAACAATGGGGGCCAATTTAAAAATCAAGACATTGATGACCTTTGTCAACAGTTCCATATCACTCAACATTGCTCCTCGATCTATTAACCTCAAGGTAATGGACAAGCTGAGGAATCCAATAAAAATATTTTGAAAATCCTACACTGAACTGTAAATAAGTCTGGCAGAGACTGGCATCTACAACTAAATCTAGCACTATGGGCCTATAGAACAAGCATCAAAACACCAACTGGAGCCATGCCATTTTCCCTAGTCTATGGTGCTGAGGCAGTACTACCTATTGAGGTTGAAATCCCATCTTTGTGGATACCTTTACAAGGTTTGGTTACTGATGAGCATGTTAGCACTTTTTCTTGCAACACTTGCCTAATGATGACAGCATACCTGGTATACTCGGATCCAACCTCTTTTAGGCAAGAGAAAGGCTAATTTCTAAGGATTGGATAATATCCTTCTTCATTTTTGAGCTCCACAGACTCAGGAAGGTTTTACCTTTTAAAGATTACTGATATCTCAGCCTATGTATTTGGTGGATTGTTTCATTCAC
>MU224125.1:1025159-1036906 GCA_018584345.1 Thuja plicata
TCACCTACATTCTCCTTTTGCAATAACTGTCCTCTTCATCTTCAATAGTGAGGCGCCAAGTAGTCACCCTTACTCATCATCCAAGATTTCTTCTTCAACTGTTGGCTTCTTTCTCTTGGGCATGGTCGTCAAATCCCATGCTTTCAATTCATCATCTGATGGCCACTTGAAGTCCTAAGTACTTTGTATTTGGACCTTTGCCTATCCCATCTTGCATCAGTGATATTCTTGACATCTACTAGAAACTTGTTGATGTCAGTTTCTGCCTTGAAAGCTTTGTCCAATATCTTATTGAACCCTTCTACATCCACATTTATCCCTGAAATAAATGCCTCATCACTAGGCATTTTGTTGTCAAATTCACTCCTCCAGGAATCTAAGGCCTTTATTTGATCATCATCTCCCCTTAAGGAAGGAATAAATCTATTAAAATTATCAGAAAAGAGGCTTAATTTTACCTCAATTTGATTCAATTTGCCTTTAAAGAATGAGAGAGCAATATTAACTCTTTTGATCTCATCTTCAACTTCTGTCACTATTTCTGGCAAATTTGATCTTAGGGCCTGCAAAGATTCTATCTTCTCAAATAATTGCACCCTAGTAGACCACTTAGTAAAATAGGGGTTCAGGATAGTCAGATGCCCCATCACCTCTATATGCAAAGCTGGCAATTTGTTGTAGGCATTGAGTACAACATCAGTTTTATCTTTCAGAATTTCAATTCTATGTTGTAGCACTCCTCTTAATGCTCTTAAAGCAATTGGATTTCCTTTCTCTTCCTCAGCCTTTTCCTCAACCACCTCTTCAGACTTTTCTTTGTCTTCAATTTGCAGGGGTTGTGGTTGCATAGGGACATAGATCACCTCGGGCTTCTCTTCCAATTCTTTCATCAATCTCTTTATCACCTGATCCTGCTGGTGTACTTGTATTCGACATAATTCTCTATCTTTTGCCAATGCACTGGTCTCTTCTACCAATGTGCTACACTTATCAGACAATTGTTTAGTTTTATCTTCATTCAAGTGAGCCCAGTGTGTCATGATTTGGGATATCTCAAAATTCCCTGTATTTTGCATTGTCCACACCATTTTACTGCCCACCATATTTTCTTGGATATTCACCACTTGGGGATTTTGATCTTTTGGGCACAGGATCCACATTGCAAAGGCTTGAGACTTTGGGCTATACCCAAATCCTTTTATTACATCACCCATCTGAACTTCACTAGCCATTTTGAGGTCTGGCTATTTTCTTATTTGGTCAATTATGAAGGCGGATGCTAAATCCCAGCCATCATTCAATAGTATTCCACTGCCTAGCACCAATTTCCTGGCATCCTCTGGTGAGATGTCCTCACTTTCAGGATCATAAGTTTGCAGAGCCACCAATGCCTCATTTTTTATGGTCTCCTTGCCATCAACTGTCAGTTGAGCTCTTATTTTCTCTTTCTTAAACTATCTCAGGAAGTCTTTAAACTCCTCAATTTTTACAAAGTTGTCATCATTCAAAAATTCTTGTTGATGAATCAGTCTTTCATCAAGACAGGCCTTAAGAGGCAATTCAACATTATCCTCCAAATCAGGTTGTTGCTTTTTGCCCTCCCTAATTGCTTTCCTCAGATTATGATCATATAACCTATTACCAGGCACTAGGGCTTTAGCCTTATCCTTTTTCTTATTTTTCCCTTCAATTGAAGGCTAACCTATCTCTAATTTTTTCCTCTTTGCAGTAGGTTCCACATCATCTGGTTGTGTTACTATTGTCAAATCCACAATGTGGCCCTCTGTTCCTTGCAGTTGTGTCACTTCAGCAATATCTTGCTGTGGTGGAGCATACCTAGTAGGACGTGCATAATCACTGTCACTACTACTTCCATATTTAGATTCTAAATGATCAGGTCCTTGGACACCTTTTTTGTCAAGAACAGTATAAAGTTGTTCTATGAGCACATAATAGTTGTCTATCATGGCTTTAATCTTGTCAAAATATGGGAGATCAGGGTAAAATCCCCCAAAAGCCAACCCATTTCTCTTTATTTGCCTCTCAAGATTTAAGATTTCTTGAATCCTTAATCTCCTTGTCTGAATATCATCTTCATCCAAGATGTTTCTTGTTGCATCTTCCTCTATGCATTCACAGTGAACATTAGTATTGGGGATTGTAGGAGTATACAATTTTCTCACCCTTGCCATAAAACCTTCTGGGTCAATATATCTATAAGGGGCTACCCCCATTCTGCATCCTTCCAACCATTGACCCACTGCATCAATAGCACCCTTTCCAATTGTAAATTTAAAAATTCTAAACTGCCTAGGGGTCAAAGTCCCCTTTTTATGTGGCACAAAATGCTCATTGTCTGTCAACAATAGCTGCCATATAAACTCCATTGTAGCCACTCTTGCTGGTACATAATATGGCAAGAGATGAGGTGGGTGAATACACCCATATACCCTGATGATTGTATAATTTTCTTCCAAGAAGAAATCACCCCAATTATGCTTTCCATCCCACCTATCTGTGTAGTTACATGGCCTAAGCAGTTGCAAAATCTTCAATGGGATTCTTGTTCTGCTGGTCCCCAAAATTTGTACTATTGGATATACAATCCAATTCTGAAAAGCACAATAATCACAGTCCCTAGATGTGTAATTCCAAACCCTTACCCAAAATTGGATAGGATTTGGTCCTTCTTGGTAAAACCTCTGAGGGGCTAAATTATCCACATCCATGATTACAAAATTGAAATGCAACAGGAGATGCATAAGAATGGAATAGTGCAAGAACTTGGGCTCCTTCTCCTTGGGGTCTTTCATTTTATTTTGAGTTGCAATGAAACCCATGCATTTCATCAATGATATCCTGAATATAATCATAACTAGTATTGGAGTGGACCTCTTGTAGGTCCAACACCATTATCAAAATGCCTGCACCAATCTTCTCTGCATCACCATCTATCCCTAGCACTCTACATAGGGCATCGGCAACATACTTGATGTAGAAGTGTAAATCCTTGTAATAATATGGGCTGGTCCCAGACATAGGATCTAAATACTTCCTCACTTCTTTTAGCATATGTTTCAGCAACTGGCCTCTAGCAATACCAGGTTTCAAAGTATATCTCTGTTGCTGCTTTGTCATGTCAATTCTGGTAGACATGGTGCTATATAAGCTGAAGGCTTGCATGAATGAATTTATGTTCAATATCAGTAGGGTAGTGTCATCATTCCTTTTGATTTTTTTTGACAAAACATCATAATGACTAGCCAAGTCTATTAACAATTCTACATCTACGTAGACATCAGGAACAATTAATCTGGCTAGACCACAGGTCCAAGGGTTTTACACTAGAATAGCCTTATCAGAATTCTTATAAAAATAATTGAAAAGAGAAAAACATGTTGTTCCTAGAGTGACAGCATCTCATATATCTCGATAATCATCAATGAGCACATTTGCATTTGCTCTTTTTTTCTGAGTCAAACCAGGAAGCAGTCTGAGGAATTCATCTAAATAATTTACTTTTCCCTTGGCCTTGTCTTCCACCTTCTCACTTCCACCACTGGTCAAGGCTACACTGACTGCTCTGGTCATGTTTACAGTGCTTGAATTTCCTTTTCTTTACCGATATTGAAACAAATCTATCACTGAGATTCACAGACTGCCCTGTGCACAATTCTCTAACAATAATGAGTTTTAAACAACAGAAAACCCTGCAATTCTCTAAATTTTATCTCTGTCAGATTACTTAGCTCTTCACATTTTTTGGAATTCTAAAAGCAAGGTGAATGCAAATGAATACACAATCAGCTCCTTATAGTAACCGTTCAAAGTACACAGCTCATGATTTGAGAACATCAATTCTGTTTTAAATTCAACATACTATGAACTTGATTGAAAACCTAGCCATAGTTCTCTGAGCGTGATAGGAAATCAAATTCATAAAACTGAATCCTCAGCAAAACCTTATAAAATTCAAATGAGCTGATATGTCATCCTGGGATTGGCCAACTTTCATACATCTCATCTACCCTTTTCTGCATAGTAATCAAAATCTAAGCCTCTGATTGGTCGATGAATGATTCATACTGACATATCTGATACTGCCACCTTTTCTTAAAATTTGGTATCAAGCGACCACGTGACTGCACTTATTTTCTCTGTTGCTGACCCCAATCCTTAACCCATGATTTCTTTGGAGACATAGCGACTACACCACTTTCTTTACTTTTTCTAACCTCAGTCATCATTTGGTGATCACGCGACAATGAGGAAATCAAAGTCGCCAATGGTTATCACTAACCCATATTATTTTTTGAGACTATGTGACTAACTATCACTATTAAATTTTGCGGTTATCTCTCAGTCGCCAAATGTCATCTTTTCTTTGTTAGACTGCACGACTGCCCTTAGTCGCCCGATTGCAAAATGCAAATACTAAGTGTTTAAACTTCTTGAGACCACGCGACAGGCATCTTGCCCTTTACTTTATTTGATGACCTCGCGACATACCCTTAGCCGCTGACTCGCGAGGACTTTTCTCCTTAGGCTCTTTTATTCTCAGACTTGGCGACTACCATAGGATCTTTAATGACTTCATCTGATGGTTGTCGCTTAATCACCAAGAAAACACTTATACCTTTAAAATCTTCTGAGACTATGCGACAAACAGAAGCCCTTAGTGAGTCTCATAGTCACTGAATGAAATTTTACCTTTAAGCAATCAACCGATTATTTTTTAAAGTCCACTTACCTCTTGACACATGTCTTATCGTGATTTGAAAGATGAGTTATCTGGTGACAACCCGACTATGCTTTATCCCAAACCATAAAAGGTTAGTCGCAAGGTCTCGAAAGATTTAACTTAACTGGCATCTTTTTTGGAGACTGCGCGACTAAAGCTTTTGTAACATACTTAACCTCAAACCCATTTAGCAATTGCGCAACACAAAGAGATTGCAATGACTTATGATAAACCCTTGACTACTGAAAATTTCTTGTGACCTCCCAACCTTTCTGTGGGCCCCTTCAGATATTGCTGTCCTATTTAATGATCCCGCGACCATGCGATACAAAGTAAATCGTGAAGTCTGGGAATGATGAAGGAATATTCTAATGCTGCATGAGACTATGTGACAAAGGCTAATTGCTAATTTTGGGAATGATGAAGGAATATTCTAATGCCGCATGAGACTACACAACAAAGGCTAATCACTAAGTCTAGGAGAAAAAATGAATATGCTGTTTAAATTATGCGACTAAGTGATTAGAATGCAACTCATGACTTAAGTGAAGAAAAAAGGCAACTGTGAAACATAAGCGAACAAGACCTAAGGGTTTCTTTTCAAATTTGAACACTGAAAGAGAGCTAGGGTTTCAAGCTTTTTGGATATTCTCACAGGTTTAGACTTGAAAACCTGAAAACTTTGATAGGGAAGGGCATGAAGACTGAGGAACTTCTGAATTAAACATAGAATCAGAGAGGGAAGACCACAAGGCTAAGGGAAAGAAGCCAAAACCTGGAATACAACCAACAGAGCAATAATGCATTGATCGGGTGAATTATTTAGACCTACTAGATGAGCGCAGAGAATAGGCGTTCGACCATCTGAAGGTGTACCAAGCATGAATGTCCAAAGGGTACAATAAAAAGGTAAAGCCAAGAAAGTTTGAAGTGGGAGATCTCATCCTAAAAGAGAATCCTAAGAACCAGCCTAACAGAGAATAGAAAGGAAAGTTTGAACCTAACTAGCTAGGACCTTATGTTATCATTGCTACTTTTGGGACTGGAGCTTATCAACTAGCTACACCTGAAGGAGACATTCTTCCAGATCCTATCAACACTCTACATTTGAAGTGGTTCTACGCTTGATGTTTAGCTAGCAGAGCTTGTACAGCAAAAAGTTTTTAGAAAATACCAAAAACATTCAGAAAATTGATCCTGAAGGAAATCCAAAAACAGTGGAAAAATTCCTAAAAAAAGGGTATCCTTGGTAAAAACTTGGTAAAGAGGCACCTTGGTACTACAAAAAAATTCAAAAAAGAAAAAAATAGCAAAAAAATTGAAAAAGAGAAAAGTGCCTTGATGAGCACCTGGTAAAATAGGCATCTTGGTATCAAAAAGAAAGAAAAGATCTTGCCAAGTGGTGAAAACCTGGCAATCAAGCATCACTTGTGTTCAGTGCTCCATCTATCAATACATTGTTGACACTAGGCCTTCACAATTACACCTATGCTCAAATGCTGACTTTGTTTCCTAAATGGCTATCTTATCCTCGCTTGGGATTTGTCTGCATTTGCATCTCAGGAATAGGTCATTTTTCACTAGGGGCATCTTTGCTAGCATGGTAGGTTGCGTTTGCTAGGTTTCTCTAGGATGGTGCCTCCTGAACACAATGTTTTTTGATACATGCAAAATGATGTCACTTTTCAAAACAAGGGTGTCTTTTCAAACATCACATATCCAGACATGAATTTACATTAACGAAGTTCCTACAAGGATATATTGGATCACAAACATGAACGGATTATCCTATCAATGCATAAACATGGAACATATTACTTGTATTCCAACTTTCTGATTGATGAATCTTTACTATGTTTGACAAATGAATGAACAAGTACTACTTAAACACACAGTTTAATATTGGTTTGATTATGATTCTTTCATATCCTGATGATGTTTTCAACTAGGGGCATCTAAGTAATTATGAATTTTATTTTCTTGATTCATAATTGATGATTTATTATGTCTTCTTAGTTACTCAATGATGTCTGCGCAAAGACAAAGAGTCACAAGGATGGGGGGCATAATGTTTTCTTGGTTTTCTACGTATAGTGATTGTTCTCGTATGATCCTATAAATTTCACCTAACATAGATGTTTATGGTAATAGCTTCCACACAGAGTGGATAGCCGCATATATCTCGATCTCTATTACGTGTAAACTATGGTGAGTTTGAGACAATCTCCTTGTTTGTTTTTCTACATCAGATTCTAATTACAATGGATAAAACATGGTATACCCAAGGATATGAATTTTCAAGGTCATGTCGGGTCCCATATCATATGTTTTAAAATAGATTCTGAAAGAGTAAAAGAGGATAACTAACTGATCATTCTGGATTTTGTGCCTCATATGTTTTAGTTCATGCCTGATATTGCATCTAATCAATATGTATTCATACATTCATAATATTTGTGGGTATTAGTGATTATTGTACTATCAAGTGGTATCCATCTATTTGAGAAAGTGCCCAATGATGATAAAAAGATATACATTTTCATATCAGTGAAAAAGTCCTAAGAGTCTTCATATCATTACATTTTAAAAATTGCATGGGGCATAAACAAGAAAGAAAAAACATTAAGGCATTTTGAGCTCCAAATTAACTCAATTTTTCTTCTCGTAAATCCAAGTTAATTACATCATTATTACTGATATCAAATATCATTACACATCCATAGCATACATTTTGCATTCATATAAAGTGGAAAAGGAAAATACCAAAATAAAGTATTCATCCATTGCATTTATTTTTCCATCCTGAGTGCATCCATACATCTATTTTGTATAAAGGAAAAATCAAAAACATCCATTCACATATTCCACATAATAGCATTTGAAACATATTTATATCAGTGATAAATCTAACAAAATGCATAAATGATGTCATCATCTAAAAAATCTAACTCATCATGAGACCAAGGTAAAACATACATCACATGTGCAAATCACATCTATCACGTCTATCAAAGAAAATAGAACTCATGAAACATATCAGAATCAGGAAGCTGCATCAGATATATATATATATATCATATCACAACATGGTATAGATCAAAATATGGAACAATATGCATAAAGAGTATCAGAGTACCAGAAAGAATCAAATATACATCGATACAATGTCATAGTAAAAAAGGGGGATATCAGAAGGATCCAGATATACAAAAGAGGGGATCTCAGCAATATCCAGATATACAAGTATAATCTCAAAATACACATGTGATACATATGGTACAAAATATCAACTATGCCCCGCCCCCTCTCCCTAATCTGGAGGAGGAGGAGGAGGTGGTAAAAATGGAGCTACTAGATGTGGCATGGCCCCCTCTGACTGCTGATCCAACCGTGAAAAGGAAGGTTCTCTCTGATCCTCTGGAACTGCTGCATGATAAAGGGCATAATAATATGTGGTCCTCTGTCCCTGGTGAACTGTTGTCCAGGCATGTGCATCTCTCTCAGCTCTGAGCATATCACCCTGTCTATCCCTCTCTGCTCTTAGATGCTCGAGCTGTGTATCCCTATCTACCAGTAAGGCATCTGCAATAGTGATCCAGGCCTCTAACGATGTGATCCTGGCTCAGAGCTGCTCTCTCTCCTACTCACACCTAGAAAGAGGATCTCCATCTCTACCTGTATCCTGGCCCTAAGGTCTGTCCTATCCCCTGTCTTGTGGTCTATCCTGTGACCCCTACTTCCTCTATCTCTACTGATCCCTAGTAAGGAGTGGACCAAGATCTCTTTTAGGGGCTACAAATCTAAATTTCGTATGCCTACTCTCTCCATTACCACTAGCACCACCTATATCAACAGCCACACCACCACCACCCCTATCATCTCTATCATCGCCATCATCTGGAGGAGGATGCATCCCATCTCTCCTACCATTTTGTCCTCCATCTCTCCCTCTACCTCTCCTCCTAGGCACCCTCTCCCTCTGTGCACCTCCTTGACCTTGAGCAGGCTAATCATTGGCATCATCGTAATCCAAAGGGTCCTCTATGTGAGGAATGGCCTCCTCCGGTACAATAAATCTAGGGAATGATTGCTCCTACATCTCTGCTGTGTATCCTCACGTAAAACCTGCATCAATCACATCAAGGCGCTGGTCCCCAGTCTACAGCTACCATATCCTAGATATCTTGATGGGTGGTCTCATATAATAACTGTGCCCCCCATGACCATGTCTCATCTCTGATACATGCATAGATGGTGGTATCACCACTCCAGCCTTGTCTCTGACCATACTGTTGCAACACCCTAGAAGGAAAGAATCTCTCAATCACATATCAGGTATGGTCGATGAGGTACCTGCTCTAAAAAATAAAGGGGATCTACCCCCTATCAGTGACCCACTCCTCACACTCTAGATATGGGTGCCATACTACTATAGTGAGATCATCCAAGAGATGTCTCCAGTACTCCACCTTACCTAGATAGGGCTTTTGTATCAAACCTGCATACATATATACAAAAGGGATCTCAGGTGCCCGCTGCCTCACTACGATGGGTTGTGTGACTGGGATGTGCTCCCATGCCCATATCTACAAGATTAAGACTCCTACAATCATGCTCCTACTATACTGGTACACTATCTTGTGCAACTCCCTATACATCTGGCCGAGGATATAGGTCCCCCAAGAAATTTTTTTATAGTGTACTACCATCTTCTCTAGCATGTCGACCTAGCTGACAAGAAACCCATGATGACCCCTATCTATCATTAGAATTATACCAATCAAACTTGCAAGGTACACTGGTAAACAATCATAGTGATCGCACATGTAATCCCATGAAATATGTCTCTGTGAGATCATATTGTCAGCAAAGAATCTTTGTGCCACCCCTATGGCCACTGCAAAAGTCAACTCAAAGCGCACCTCACGACCATCACTAGAACACGCAGGATCCTCCATACATCCTTGGGAGTCATAGTCATCTCCCCAGTCAGTAGGTGGAAGGTGTTGTGCTCCGAATACCATCTCTCAGCAAGCACAGTCAACAACCCTCGATTTACCCTGATGTCAGGTAAATCAATTAGATATCTCAATCCACAGTGGGCTACTGTGTCTATCTCCTCATCAATGAGCTGACTGCCTAGGGCTAGGACACAGTCTGGATGCGGTCCTCTAAAGGACACTACATCGAAAAGGATCTATACACAAAGAAAAATACAGGTTCAAAGATATGCCTGTACTCTATCTATTTGCAAAAATGAAGACAACAGAATTAGCTAAGTACTCAAGGACAACAAAAGTGGAACTTCAAAACAATACAAAAACCTAATTCTAACTGCCAGATACAACTCTAAATTATTGGGTGTGATCCAATTTACTGGATGTGATCCTGAAAATACAAGATACGATGGGGAATACTGGGTGTGATCCAGGATTTGCTGGATGTGACCCAGAAAACTGGGTATGACCCTAAAATAGCAGGGTATGACACAAACCTAATTTCTTGCTAAAATAATGCCTAAAAATTTCTAAACCAGGTGTGATCCAAAATTTTTTGGATGCGACCCAGAATCTGGTTATCATGGGGTGCAATCCAGGAAACCCTAGATGCAATGTGCATTTTCAGCATGCGATCCAGAATCTCGGATGCGACCCAGTGTTTAAACACCTATAACTATTGCTAGAAAGCATGAAAAAGTGAAATACTGAATTGACAAGGTAGGTTTTCAAGTACTTACCAGTGGTGCGTACTCAACTGGCTGCTAGTGTCATCAACTGAGCTCAAAATGATGTCATCGCAATGGGAACACCATCTTCTTTGTAGAGCTCTGAATTTACTATGAGTGAATGTAAAAATGAATAGTGAAAAGGTAATTTTTGACATATATATTGGACTTTTGAGCATTCCAGAGGCTCTGAAGCCTCTTCCACATAGCTGCTACTCCATTTTCATTCTCCCATTGATCTATCGAGAATGAAATCGAACGTGACAACATCGTTCTGCGCTATACATCAAAAGATTATGTCTGGTCCCAAAAATGAAGAATTGCTCCATGGGTCCTAAAAATGAAATGCAAGCTTCATATCGACAATTTTATGAGTTCTATATCATCACAATGCACATTATTCATCATATTTCTTGGTTAGACATCATTTTTCTCATATGCAGAATTCACACTTTTGTGTCATTAACTTGGTAATTTTGCATTTTGTCTGAAAATGCATCCTCTTTTCTTCTACTCGATTCCTTCCCGGTTCAATCAATCTCTTTGAGTGTTATATCCTTTTTCAGATGGATTTTATTCTTTTCCCATTTGATTTCATTCCCGAGGGGGCATGATCACACTTAATCAATCCTTAATTCACTCAGAACAACATTAAAAATGACTTCATTATTTCAAAAGACTAAAGACATAACAGTTCCTTGACTAAGTCAAATATGTTAGGACTATTGGATGGAAGGCTTTGGTTCTCACAAGCTAGAAATCCCATGTCTACCTTTTCCTAGATTCTTAAAAATCTCCTAGCAGCTTCATACCGACTTTTGGACGACAACCAGGTTCAAAATCAGTATTATCAATCTGTGGATGACAACCAAGTTCAGAATTGGTATCTTTAAGATATTTTGCTTATTGACCTTTGTTCTATCAAGTTCAAAGTCAATACTATCAGTCTTATTTCAATCAAGTATGAGATTGATCATATTAGGCATTTCGTTCGACAACCAAGAATGGAATTCTCAAACTTTCTGAAGTCAACAAAACTTTTTTTGAATCAATGCGCTGCTCGCACATCAATTCAAAGAGGGACAAATGTAACCACCCTAATTTTGTATGCTACAACTAAAGACCCTATTTTCCCTAAGTGTGATCATACCCTTGATTATGTCCAAACAACTCTGTTACTGCTTGGCATAATTCTTCGAATCAATTTAATTTCCTAAGGTGATCAAAATCACTAAGTTAATTGCTTTAGCCAAAATTAATAATCGATCAAATACATGGCTA
>MU224125.1:1037360-1075120 GCA_018584345.1 Thuja plicata
ATCCCTCATTAATGCCCAAGGCATTAATGGCTCTTACACTTCATTAATGACCTTAGGGGCTCCATTAATGAACCTTGTCTCCCCTCTCTCTCTCTCCCATTCTTCTATAAATTGAAGAGGTTTGGAGATAATAATAAGCCTTAATTTTTGAATAGTAGTGTTGTTATACCAAGATTTTGAAGGAATCTCAAAGCATTGTTATGCTACCCATTCCTTCATAGCTTCATGCACACTCCATAGTTACTTTCATGCATAGTTATAATGCTCATTTTTAGACTAATATGCATGCTTAATAATCAAATAGTTGTTTTAAACTTGAATCTTTCATGCTAGGTTGTTTATGTCACTGGTATTAGCATAATTTGGGGTCTGTTATGTTAGTTACTACACTCATCCTAGTTAGAAAGAAATAGGTCAATGTTAGGTTTTGATATTCTCACTAACCTTTGTTTATCACTAATAGAATGACTTATTGAAGTGTTGTGTCGTAGGTAACAAGTGCAACATTTGACACACATAGATAGAACTGCAACAAGGATCATCCAAGCATGAAGATGAATGTTAGATCTCAATGGTAATAAGAATCACTACCACCCGACCGCGTGGAACCAAAGGTCCAATCCCACTGTGTTGTGGAGATATTATCAGTCCCACTCACATAGGTATACAACAAGAAATAAACAAAAAAGGTATACAAGACATCATATATAAATGCATAGGAGGGTCCTAGAAGCTCTCTGATTCACAAAAAGGAAATCTATGCAATACCATAGGTAACCAAAACATGTAAGATAACCTGAGCTATATATAGGGAAGTGTCATCACATAAGTCTAACCTTGATGTAACCCTGGTAGTCCTTCTTAGACCTTGGCCTCCAAGTGACTCTATGTGGCTTAGTAATCCTTTCTTGAAGACAAGGATCCTAACTCCCATCCTAGTCCATAATAATGCTCAAGCATAGGTGAGGAAACATATCATATTAGATTATACTAAAACCCCTTAATAAATTATTATGTTATCACTTATTATGATTACTTACAATAAATGTGTTGATGACAATTATTCAATTGTGTATTTTCATTGATGTATACACAAATATAGTGATGTTACACAAATTTCTATACCTAAACTGAGCACAGTCAGTATATGCCAAGATCTCTTGGGAATTGAAGAAGACGAAAGTGATTTTCAGTTCTAACCAAGTTCACTCAGGCATTATAATAATGGTCAGGCATTGAAGGATTTCAGTGTTAACTGACTTATGCATTTAGTGTTAGGCGACCAACAACAGTTTACATTTTATGTTTAATTGGTTATATGTAGCCGACAAACTTAAGTTTTATTATTTATTTGGAAGGTTATTCAAGCAACTTGACAAGGCTTATCATATACATATAAGGTCAAGTTTGGATTGAATGTGTGAGAAGAAAAAAAGTAGAGTTTTGATATGAAGAGTGAAGGCAAAATTAGATGGGATTCTGATTAAAGACAGAACATCTAGACAGAGCTGCAATAGAATATTTGATCAGTGAGGATCCAATTTAAAGTTAGAGAAGAGATCTGAATCAGCAAAGATAGTTGCTTCATCAAATAGGTCAATCCATTGTTACTCTCTAACAATTTTAGCAGTGATCCAAATCTCTTTACAGAGTAGACCTAACATTCTTTTGCAAATCCTCACAAGGTGACATTTCTACATTGAAGTTTTTGAAGACCTCTAACAAGGCCACTCCTTATAGGGTGATTAAATCCTCTAATAGGGTCAGACCTAATAGTGTGTTTTGTAACCTTTAATAGGTTTGGCTCTTAACAGGGCTCACTTTAGAAGAGTGAAAAATAGTAACTAGTTGCAATTGGTGGTTTTCCTAAATTGGGTTTCCACGTTAAATATTGGTGTCATCTGTGTACATGTTTTTGATAGATGTAAATATAGGTTTTGAATGGGCCCCGAAACCATTTGCAAAAGATTCTCAAAAAAGATAAGTATTAACAGCCCAGACAAACAATGAAAGCCCACATCGAGACAAAAGGTAGGACCCCAACCAACAAGCTAAGAAACCAAAAGACAAAAAAAAAATAGAGATGGAAACAAAAAATAGAACAACGATTAAAAAACTATTAGCAACTGACCAGGAGCTACATTTTGTTCTTCTTGGCCTTCTTGGCCTCTTGTTGCATATCCTTCTCGGCCTCTTTCTACATATCCTCCATCTTTTGGATAGCATCTTTGATACCTTTCATCTCCTTAGGGGTTTAAGGAAGCATATGTTTGAGGTTGCTTCTAGTTCTAGTTCCAGGTCCAGAGCTCCCAGCATCATCAACCAAAGTGAAAGTAGTATTTTCCAACAGTTTTCTCTCCAAGTAATTATAAATGGCCTTCAAGTTCATAATTGAGACTTTAAGCCCCTCATTACTATGCTTCATAAATTCACTAATAATGTTTCCATTATAACTAATCTTGTTGTTCATGTCTTTTAGCTCCTCCTCTAGAATGGCTTTAATCTCAGCTGTCAGGCTTTCATCCGAGTTATTGTTATTTACCTCCATCAAAAACTTCATTTCCAGTTTTTCCAGCCTAATTTTTAAGGGCTCCATAGTATCCTTCAGAGCCTTCAGGTGTTGTTTTATTTCTTGGATATCATCCGCTATACACTTCTACATATTTATGCTATGACCCTTTTTACTGTTAACCACCTTCTAAATACGATCATCATAATCAAAACCCATAGTGGTACCCTTGTCCTGCCCACTAGAATTTGTATTAACTCTGCTATAGTCTTCGGTGGTCATCTCATCTTTTCTAGCCCTTAAATTCCTTTGGTCTCTGGCATATTCCTTTTCACTGCTCTAGTCTTCTTTTTCCTTGGCATTATCCTCTTCCTCCCTTCCTCCATCAGTGTTTTTTCCCTCTTCTTCTACCCCTTCAATATTCTCCTCATTTTCCTCTGTTTCAGGGTTTTGGCTTTTGACATCCGAGGTTTCCATATCTTTGGCTTGATAATCATCATTCTCTTTGAGGTTAACATCCTTCTCATCCCCTCTAGGGTTAAAATCTGGGCTTCCATGTCATCCCTTCTTTGCCTATTTTTCTTCTTCTTTTTCCTATCCCTCTTCTGGGTTTTTTCCTCTTTACCACCTTCATTATTTCTTTTCCTTTTCCCTTTTACCCTTTTGGGTATCAGTTCAGGGATCCTATCCCGAGCATACTCCACAATAAGCATAATCAACCCTTCATGTATAAAAGGTTTTCTAGCCTTCTTCCTATTATCCACAATGCTATTATTCAGCGGGTTAAGTAGGAAGTAAGGGAAAGAAAATTTTTTCTTATGCCTAAAATGGTTAACAAACACAAAATTTAAATTATAAATCTTAGAGTAACACCCATCCAGGGTGAAATATTCAATCATAACAGTCAAGATTTCAGCCCAAATGCTCTTAATTTTTTTAATATTCACATAGTCTCCCGTCCCTTTGTTCATCAGAGCTTCTTCTTCAACACTTTTTGGGAACAATTTAAAAGCTTGCATCCCTATTTTTTTGTTATCCCTGTAAAATTTCATGCCCTCCGAAGGCAAACCCATAATTTCCACCACAAGACTTAGAGTAAGTGGGAAATACTTACCACCCAGATTGACTTTTTCATTCACCCAGCCGTCTACAAAACTCTTGGTTATGTCTTTATCAAAGTCGTGCAATTTTTCCATGTAGGGGGTAACACCACCATGTTTCAACTTTTTCCAAACCTTCTTATTCTGCCTCCACTTCTCACAATCCAGTGACTCCTCTATTTTAAAAGAACCACCCATCCTGCTCAAAGATCTATGTTTTCTCTTCTGGATGGTAGCATCTTTGTTCTGGTTGCTTTGAATAGTTTTTCCAAAAATGACCCATAATCCGTGTGGTTTATGCTTAATCATGACACTATCACAACTCATCTGACAATTATTCCACCTTGAAACATTAAGTGTCCTTATCATAATTATATTGATTACACCTTACCTCATATCATTTTTGAGATTTTCCTCTCCGATCCAGTTTTGGGTGATATCACTATGGGTCCCCATATTCGCCAAACCGTCCACCGGCTTATTTCCTTCATGGTAAACGTGAGAAATAAAATTTTCCTAAAAGGTTTGGATGATTGTAATTATTTTTTAATATTATGGGCTATAGTCCATGAAGGGGAACTCCTATCTTTAATGTAGTTTATTATATTTAAAGAATCCCCTTCCAGCCAAATCTTTGAGCTTCCTAGCTCTTTTGCCAGATTAACCACTTCGAGAGAAGCTTGAGTTCCGCCACATGATTCATTTGAATCCCAAGAGGATTAGCCACAAATCTAATACATTTACCATTCCAATCCATTATGATCCCTCCTGCCCCAGGCTTCCTAGGATTCCCTTTGTTAGCTCCATCAAATTTTCCCTTCATCCAACCCTTTGGGGGAGCAGTCAAGACAATAGTTTCTCTGATTTTGGTCTTATTGGATATATTATTATTTTCCTTCAATTTAATAAATTCACTTATGTCCTAGGATTTATACCTTGTCTGAGGGTCTTTAGGGATTGGACCTCTAAATTTTTCCATTAAGCTTCTGCAAACCATATTTGCCACATTCTCATGATGAGAGTGCTTATCTCAGAAGACCCTAGTATTTCTCTCCTTCGAGATTCTCCAAGTAAAGTGAGGGAGAATCAAATTCCAAAGTCTATTTATTTTCCTGGGAAGGGACAATACCATTGTTTGACAAAATCTTTGATACTTTGAGGTTTCACCCATTCCATGTTCATCTTTTTGAATATTGAATCCCACACATTTCTAGTATAGGAGAAATAAATCATTAAGTGGTTACAATTTTCCTCTTCAGCACAACAAAGAAATCATCTATTGGGCATATTAAAACATATTTTACTGAGATTATTCAGTGTTAGGATTATGTTCTGAACAAGTAGCTAGAAAAACACGTTAATTTTAGGTATAAGATTTGGATTCCATATCTGGGAGAAAAATAGGCTTTCTTCTAGCTCAAAGAGGAGGGCAGAGGCTGAAGAGACAGAGTACCTTCCATTATCTTCTCAACCACAAATGAGACTATCCTAAATATTCTCTCCTAGGAACCAATTTTTAAGTTGCTTATTCATAGGCTTAAGATTCTCATATGTGTCTTAAATCGACCCAACTCTCATTTCTCCAGTAATCAGACACCTTCTCTCCTATAGTTTCTTTATAGGATTGAATAGCATTTGACCACTCCTAATTATCATTAAGGGGTTTTTCCTTCAGCCAAATATCTTCCCATAAACTTATCTTCCTTCCCTCTCCCAGTTTCCATCTAGTACCTTTTCTAGTCAGATTCTTCCCTTTACAAATACTATTCTAGATGAAGGAACCATAGATATTCTCTTGGGAGTTTAAAGTGTCCTCTAGGGAGGTAAGATGGTACTTACTTTTAGAATTAAATTCCATTCATTATCTTCTTCAAGGATTCTCTATCACTGCTTTCCCAGAAGGGCCTGATTAGTATTTCTGATACTTCTTATACCCAGACCACCATGTTTCTTGGGTTTAGAAACCTTTTCCCAGGTTACAAGACTAAATCTCTTCTTCTCCTCAACCCCAGACCAAAGGAATCTCATCTAGATTTTCTCAATCAAATCAAAAAAATTCTGAGGTATTTTGAAGAGGCTAAGGGCATACATTGGAAGATTTTGGAGCGTTGCCTTCAACAACTGGACATTTCCAACTTGACTCAAAACAAACCCTTTCCAACCAGCTAGTTTATTGTGGAATATGTCTAGATTTTCATTCCAAAAAGAGATCTCATGTTTCAAACATTAAGGAAGACCAAGATAAGTAGCATGAATACTTCCAATATTACAGCCAAGGAGTCATCTATGTACATGTTATTTGCTTTATGATTTATGTTTATGGACTTAATCACTAAAGGATAAATATATTTAATATCTTAAGATTGCTTTGTTAACCAAGTAACAATATAATATCTATGTTAACCGAGTGACAGTGATAAGTTTGAATAAAGACATCTAAGGGACTTGGATTTGTTTTTGTCGTAACTGATTCACCACTCCCCTCTCAATTACTCAACTCATTTCCAACAATTGGTATCAAAGAATTTGGTGCTTTCAGGAAAGGTTTCAAGGCCTAAGCTAAAGATCATAGATGTCTTACAGAAGGGAGATCCCTAAGATTAACAAAGACAATTTCGCTGCATGGAAAGATTTCATGAGGCTACATCTATCTACTATTGAAGATAGTGGTTTACAATTCTCGGATCAAAAGTATGTGGAACCATCGAGACCTATGTCTATGGATCAGATGGTGGACATGAATAATCATAACATAATGATGATTAATATAGCTTCTTCACTTTTCTATTCTGAATTTGATGAAGTCAAGGACTTCCCTACTACCTATGATATGTGGAAGAAACTACATGATATCCATGGAGGAGATGAAAATGTAAAGAGAGCTAAAGCATAAAGTCTCAGAGGTCAGTTCGATCAGATGAAAATGAAAGAAGGAGAAGACATTACAAAATACAGTGAAAGAATCAAGAAAGGTTTTAGTGCCATCAGAGCTTCCGGTGGAACAATTGAGGACAAAACAATGGTTAGTAAGGTATTGAGAGATTTTCTTCCTATCTATGCAATTAGAGTTTTAGATATTCAAGATATGAGGTGTAGTAATGATATAAATCTAGATGCATTGGTTGGAAGGTTAACTTTTGAGTTGGACAATTTTGACAATTATTCTCCTAATCCTAGCAATCTTGAGTCTGCATTCAAAGCTAAATTAAACCTTGGTAAGATGGATAGAAACTCAAAAGAAAAATAGATTGACAATGATGGTGATGATGATTCTGATGATGAAGATGTAGAAATTATTGAAGCATTACTTGCAAAGAGATCTTCCAACAAAAAGTACAAAGGAAGAATACCATTGATTATCTTTTTATGTTATGAGGTTGGTCACATTGGTGCTAAGTGTCCAAACAAAGAAGACAAGGGTGAGAGAAAGTTCAACAATTACAAAGGCAAGAAATATTTCAAAAGTTACAAAAATACAAGTACAAAGGTAACAAATATTTTTATATTGCTAAAGATTCTGACAGTGATGAAGATGAAAATGAAATGGTTTACATTGCTATTAAGGATGAGTCAGATTATGAAGATAATGAAAAGACTGCACTTTACTCTCAAATTAGCAAAAATACACTTGGATAAATGATAGTGGTTGTTCTCACCACATGACTGGTGATAAAACTAAATTTGAACATCTTGAGCACTATGATGGTGGGAGTGTTAGTTTTTGGAATGATGAACCTTGCTATGTGAAAGGTAAAGGTTGTATTTCTCTAACTGAAGGAATTAAATGTGATAATTCTTATTGGGTTGAAGGACTAAGGTGTAATATACTATGTTTGGAACAACTGTATGACATTGGTTTCAAGTTAGAATTCATGAATGGTAAGGAAAAGCTCTTGGATGGTAAGGGAAACCTAGTTGGAACTTGCAGGCAAACAAAAGGTAATCTATTCTATCTTGATCTCACTGAAAGTTCATGTTTTAGTGCACAAGTAGAAGAAAGCTGGTTATGGCATAAGAGATTGTGTCATGTGAATTTTGATAACCTGGTCAACATAAGAAAGAATAGAAGAGTAAGAGGTATTCCTATTTTGAAGAAACCTGAATTGGCAATATGCAAACAATGTCAAATTGGGAAGATGGGAAAAACTAGTTTCAAGAGAGAAAAAAATACAATACAGAAGAAGTCTTGGAGTTAGTACATACTAATTTGTGTGGACAAATTGGAAGAATAAGTTACATAGGTGAGAAGTATTTCATTCTATTTTTTGATGACTATTCCAAAATGATGACTGTCATGTTTCTCAAAGAAAATAAGAAGCTCTTCAGAAGTTTAAGTGGTACCTTGCCAGAGTTGAGAAGGAAACAGGAAAGAAACTTAAATTCCTAATATCTGATAGAGGAGGTGAATTCATTTCTAATGAGTTCAATGAATTCTTTAATGAAAGAGGAATCAAGAGACAAGTATCTTCCCCAAGTACACCACAAAAAAATAGGATAGCATAAAGAAGAAATAGATCTATTATGGATTATGCAAGAACCTTGATGATTGTAAACAATATTGCTACCAAATACTGGAAGCCATCAACACTGTAATTCACACCTTGAACAGAGTTCAAATGAAGAAAGGTACTGAGCAGACACCTTTTGAATTATGGTATGGCTATAAACTTAATGTTCATTATTTCAAATTATTTGGAAGTAAATGTTGCATATTAAAGGAAGTGAGAAATGGAAAATTTGATGTCAAAGGTAATGAAGGTATATTCCTAGGCTACTCCTATAAAATCAAAGCATAAAAAATGTTTGAATCTTGATACTCATAAAGTCATAGACAGTGTACATGTAAAGATTGATGAGTTTGCAGAGAGATTTGAAGAACAGAGTAGTAAAGAGCCTGAGGACTACAAGAACTTTTTGTACTATGAACCTGATACTATACCTAAGACACAGGAAATTGTTATTGGAAAAAAACCATTTCAACCACTAAATTCATTGACACAAACCTTGTTTCAACCTGTGTAACCCGAGCTTCTATCTGAATAAAATGAGTCTCAAACTGAGGGAATTGAGTCACAAACAAAGGCACCCAAGTCACAGATAGAGGCACCCGAGTCTCAAATAGTGGAACCCAAGTATTAGTTGGAAGAGAAGAAAAGAATGTTTTAGCATGGTGAACCAAGTGGAGCAAGCCCAGAATTAAAGAGGAAGGAACCTATACTTTCCAAATATATCAGAAGGCATCATGCACCTGAGAAAATAATTGGAGACCAGACAAAAGGTATAATGACAAGGAACAAACTTAAAGGTACATGTTTTCTTAGTGAAATTGAACCTAGATCCATTAAAGATGCATTGAATGATGAAAGCTAGATAGAATCCATGAATAAAGAGATTGAGCAAATAGAAAAGAATAAAAACCTAGACTCTTATACCTAGACCAAAAGACAAGAATGTGATTGTTACTAAGTTGGTTTTCATAAACAAGATGAATGAAAAGGGTGAAGTTTCTAGAAACAAAGCAAGATTAGTGTGTAAAGGATATGCTCAAGAAGAGGGTATTGATTATGGAGAAAATTTTGCTCCTATTGCAAGACTACTTGAAGGAGTCATAACTCTTCTAGCATACGCAACACATAAAGGAATCAAGGTATACCAAATGGATGTAAAATCTACATTCTTGAATGGAATCCTAGAAGAGGAAGTCTATATTGAGCAACCTAAAGATTTTGTAGATCCTAAAAAAATGAATATGGTTTGGAAACTGCACAAAGCCTTGTATGGACTGAAACAAGTTCCTAGATCATGGTATGAAAGATTGCATGGTTACTTGATATGTATTGTATTTCAGAGAACTAATGACAATAGTAGCTTGTATATCAAAGAAGGACCTCAAAACAAGATACTATTAGTAGAGATATTTGTGGATGATATACTATTCACTTGATATGATGATTTATGAAAAGCATAATCCAAAGCTATGAGTAAGGAATATGAGATGTCTATGTTTGGAGAAATCAAATTCTTTGTTGGTTTACAAGTTCATCAGATGAAGGATGGTATCTACATTACTCAGTCTAAATACATCAAAGAGATACTGAAGAAATTTGGAATAGAAGATTCCAGACCAGTTGGGACACCTATGTCTACTAGACATAATTTGTCTAAGGATGATGACTCAAAGGAGGTAAACCAGACTACCTGTCAATCTATGATTGGTAAACTTCAATATGTTGTTCACACTAGACCTGATATTACATTAGCAGTTGGTATTGTTGCAAGGTTTTCAGCTAATCCTAGAGAGAATTATTTGATGGATATCAAAAGGATTTTGAGATATCTTAAGGGTACTGAAGATTATGGATTATGGTATAAGAGAGGAGGAAACTTTGATATGAAGAATTTTACTGATGCTGATTGGGAAGGAAGTGTTGATGACAGAAAGAGGCAAGTGGTGGAGTTTTATTTCTTGGTAAGAGGTTAGTCTCTTGGACCAGCAAGAAGCATAATTGCATTTCTCAATCTACAATAGAGGTAGAGTATATTGGTGCAGTAGTAAATTGTTCAAATATCATATGGTTCAAACAACTATTGTCAGGTATGAAGGAGGAAATCAAAGAACCATTTATTATCTATTGTGATAACACTAATGCTATTAACATTTCAAAGAACTCTGTGATGCATATGAAGACTAAACATATTGCAATAACGTATCATTTCTTGAGAGAATTGGTTCAGGACAAGGAAGTAAGGTTGGAATTTGTGAATACTAAATAAAAGATTATAGACATATTCAAAAAACCTTTACCTAAGGATGCATTCTTTTATCTTAGAGGAAAGATAGCAGTGATTCCCCTAACTGAGGCTCACTAATAGATAGATTAGTGATGCATCAACCGAGCTACAAAATAGATTTAACAAGTTGATGCAGATTTTTTAGAAATTATTGCATATGAATCAGTACATCAGGTACACTACAATTCATTGGATAGAGTCTTTGGCATTGGTTGTCAAAGAGGGAGAGATTATTGATGTCATGCCAAAGAAATTATTAAAGGAAATATTATTTAGGAATAAATTATTGATGACAGAGGGAGAAATTTAATAAAAAACAAAGATTAATGTAAGAGGGAGAAATCTGTATTTCATAGATTGTGAAGACAGAGGGAGTTTTATGGATGAGAATTAGAATGAAGCTAAGGACATTAATAAAATTTTTATTCTTGTTCCTATTGCTCTATAATTCTTTGTATTATGACATGTTGTGTTTCCATCAACGCCAAAGAGGGAGATTGTTGATAAAAATTATTCAATTATGTATTGTCATTGATGTATACACAAATCTAGTGATGTTACACAAATGTCTATACCTAAACTAAGCACATTTAGTATATGCCAAGCTCTCTCAAGCATTGAAGAAGACCAAAGTGATTTTTAGTTCTAACTGAGTTCAATCGGGCATTACAATAACAGTTGGGCATTGAAGGATTTTAGTGTTAACCAAGTTATGCATTTAGTGTCAGCCGACCAACAATAGTTTACATTTTATGTTTAATTGGTTATATGCAGCTGATAGAATTAATTTTTATTATTTATTTGGAAGGTTACTCAAGTTGAATTGAAAGGGCTTATCATATATATACAAGGTCAAGTTTGGATTGAATGTGTGAGAAGAATAAAATCAGAGTTTTGATATGAAGAGTGAAGGCAAAATTAGATGGGATTCTGATTAAGGATAGGACATCTAGAAAGAGATGCAATAGAATATTTGATCAGTGAGGATCTATTTTAAAGCCAGAGTAGAGATCTAAATTAGCAAAGAATGTTGCTTCGTCAAACAGGTTAATCCATTGTTACCCTCTAACAATTGTAGCAGTGATCCAAATCTCTTTACAGAGTAGACTTAATAGTCTTTTGCAAATCCTCTCACAAGGTGATATTTCTACATTGAAGTGTTTGAAGACCTCTAACAAGGCCACTCCTTACAGGGTGATTAAATCCTCTAACAGGGTCACACCTAATAGTGTGTTTTGTAACATTTAACAGGGTTGGCTCCTAATAGGGCTCACTTCAGAAGAGTGAAAAATAGTAACTAGTTGCAATTGGTGGTTTTCCCAAATTGTGTTTCCACCTTAAATATTGGTCTCATATATGTACATGTTATTTGATTCATGATTTATGTTTCTGCACTTAATCACTAAAGGATAAACATAGTTAATATCTTAAGATTGCTTTGTTAACCGAGTATCAATAGAATATCTATGTTAACTGAGTGACAGTGATAAGTTTGAATAAAGAAATCTAAGGGACTTGGATTTGTTTATGTGGTAACTAATTCACCCCTCCCCTCTCAGTTACTCAACTCATTTCCAAAAAAATGATCCTGGCAGCCACTTGTGAGTCCTGACGCTTATTTCAAGCCACCCCCTACTACACAACTAGGTAACCTACCCTAGGTTCATAGAAGAACATCACAAAGGTATAACATAAACCTCATTATTGATTCCCACCCATACCCACCCATAAAGGAATACATCAGATCTCAATTAACCATAAAACATAAATACTCTCAAAGAAGCACATAGGACAAGTTAAGACAAATCAGGTTGGGTATAAAGATCGAGACCAAAATCGATAACAACATGAACATGCACTGAAGCACACAAAACACCATAGAAACATAAACCCCAAAACCTATGGTTTTCACCCTAAAAGTCATCTATTCCCAAAAAATACCCAAGAATGATAAAGTTCCATACAAGAAAAGAATACATAATTCATTTCAATAATCACTCAAAAATACATCATGGCATGAATATCACATTTAGAAAGAACTAATCGAAAACTAGTGATAAACAAATTTATATTCACATTATGAAGATTCATTTATCTATTAAAGTTACTAACAAACTATAATTAATTTTCCAAAGAAAATGCAAATAAAACTCCTATAGATTAATTTATAAATCCTAACACATAAATTAACCCATGAAATAATTACTAAATTTCAACTATAATTACAACAGTAACGAATGTATAATTGCAATACTTGTATTAATATTTCTCTTCTAATGTAAATACTACTATTAATCAATCAATAAAAATCCCATATAAACTAATAATAATAACAATAATAAAACCTTATATATTTAATATTATAAATTAAACATTTTAATAAAATTTATAATTTTTAACTAAAACAAACTTTAATTAATACAATAAAACTAAATTTAAAAATTTAATTAAAAATCTAAAGCTAAAATTAAATAAAACAAAATTAAATTTCAATATTTAAAAATAAACAAAATTTTAAAAAAATAAACAATATATTAAAAACTGTGTGGGCGGGCGAGCGGGGGGGTGGGTGGTGGTCCCCACCCCACCCTACCACCACAACCCCTTAACAGGGAGCTGCAGGCACGTGGGCTCTGCGGCCCCCCTGGTCCCCATCGTGGGGCCCCACGGGTTTTGCAGGCCCACAAACCCCTGCGACCTACAGTATAAACCACAGGGCCCGCAGGGTGGTACCGCGGGGTACTTCTGCGCGGTGGCCAGGGGAGGTTGTGGCCCCTGCCACCGAAACCCCTTTTTCTTTTTTTTTAAAATTTTTTTTTAATAAACAAATTTTTTTATATTAATTTGTTTTGATATTTTTTTTAAACTTTAAACTCAGCGTTTTTAATAAACACTATATGTTTATTATTTTATTTTAAAACACCTTAATAATTTTAGTTTTTAAATTCTGGTGAAAAATAAAAAGGGACCAGACTGTATATATATATTTTTAAAATTTCCAACAAGCTTATTATTTTTTTAAAATTTAATTTCCATCAATATTAATAATTTTCTTTCCAATAACAAATTGATTAAACTATATACTTTTCAATATTAGAGAGATATTTTATCAAATAGCTCTAAGGGAGTAAAAAGAAGGATTTTTTTTAAAACATGCAATTTGACACAAACAAGAAAAAAACATTCTAAATTTAATATTTAATTTCTTTTTCAAGAAGAGTTTTCTTTCAACCATACAACTTAACCTAATTATTTTCTTTCCATGTAGATCTAGACCTGGTTTTTGGATAGGACCCTGGTAAAGACAATATTTCTACTTTTCAAAGTAAGTGATTCACAGATCTGAAGGCTCTCAACCTATTTTTGACAAAAAATACAAATTCTTACAAAAGAAGATATTTCCTACAAATTTGAAACCCTAAGACCAATATTTGCAAACTAAATCATTCCAAATGAAAACCCTGATGCCCATATGCAACCAAAGCATTTTAAATGAAACCCTTATGCCCAAAAACACAGATCTGGCATGCAATCAAGAAAGATAATCCACATAATTGATCCAATAACATTTTCTTTCAGTTTTAATCAATAAAATCACAAAATTACAAACAAGGAAGATTCAAACAAAGGATCCTAGCATTTTAGATGCATAGAAGACAGGGATATGAAAGCTAGAATTAACAAGATCAAGATCCTACCTTAGTAACTGATGAGAGGAACAAATTCACAAATCTAAAGCAATGAAGAATCCAAAAATGCTCCTACACTTTCCACAAATCTCCAATCCCCTAATTTCTCCTTCTCCTTGATTGAACAACCTCCAAAATGGCTTTCAATCCAAGGATATAGAAAACCAGGCAATTAGGTTTTAAAAAAGTGAAACCCTAAAGGGAATATTAATTATCTAATTAATAATTAAAAGAAATTCTTTATCTTCAATTTTCACTTAAAGCATGCACAACTCAACTTTATAATATAAAAACAAAGTCATAATTGAAAATGCATGAGAATATATTTCAATTAAATTAAATCAATTAATCATGCAACTTAAGGTAATATTTAATAGTTCAATTTTGCACAATTAATTACAATTATTGAATTTAATATTTATTAAATCTCAATTATTTAAATCAAGACTTAATAATTAAATTAATTAATTAAATATAGACATTTAATTAATATTTAATTATTAAATAGTCATATATTTAATATATCAATGTTTTAACATTATTAAAGGTGCAATTATTAACATTAATATTTATCATAATTATTCATTAAATAAATCAAGCCAAAAGTATCATTAATCCATCTAAAACTCATCTAAACAGAAAAACAACTGAAACAGACACACAAGCACACACAGAAAGGCTCACCAATCCACGTCACTTGACAGATTCAAATAGGATAGTCAATCAGATTCGTGTCCATTGATAGAACAAAATAAGGGTTTAAGGTATGGATTTTGGCCTGAATACTATCTCCCCTCTCTTACCATTGAGATATTGCGATAGGGCACACTCACTCCTGCCAATTTAGGGAAGACGTAGCCCGGTACCTACAAACCTGTCATAAAAAAGATGAACATACATGTATATAATATAAAAAAAACAATGGTTGAGACTAGTTTATCGTGTGGATCTTGCCGAAGGAAGTAACTACGACTTTGTCCCATACCATACCAAACACGTCAAACAGAAAAGTAAAACATACAAATGATCCATGTGCATACAAATGTAGAGTCATTTTTATTATAAAACCATAATCAAAATGACATCATAACATGTACATAACCAACCTGAAATAATCATAAATCATATGCAAAAATATTATATAATACACTAAGCAATGAATCAATAACATAACAAAAAAAAAAACATGAATATCCTCAAAACCAACTGAAACAACCAACACATACATGAAAAGGCCTAAAAGAGTTCGACAACTGAAATAGAAAAGAAAAATAAGGGGTGGGTATTACAATCCATCTGGCACAATCACTATGAGCAGAGGATTTAAAAGAATTCACTCAATTCTTTAAACAAAAAAGATCAACTTCACATGGACCTACTCAGATATGATAGAGTTGGATCCAGATCTCATAAAGCACCTTATCTCAATCACAACTAGAGTTAAACTAGTTAAACAAAAACTCAGAAAGATGCAACTTCATGTTGCTCTACTAATAAAAGTTGAGTTGGAAAAATTGCTCAAAGCTAGATTCATCAGAGTAATTAACTATGCAGGATGAATCTCAAATATTGTGCCTATATCAAAACTAGATAAGTCTATCTGAGTATGCACTAATTTTAGAGAATTTAATAGGGCATGTCCCAAAGATGACTTTCCTTTGTCCAATATTGACATAATTTTTTATATGACAATCATATATGAAATATACTCATTAATTGATGGCTTCTCAGGTTTCAACCAGATCAAAATTGCCCCTGAATATCAAGAGAAAATAACATTCACATGTTCCTCGGGTACTTTATGTTGGAACGTCATGCCATTTGGTTTGAAAAATGTGGGTGCTACATACCATAGAACTGTAACAACCATCTTCCATGAAATGATGCACAAGAACATGGAAGACTACATGGATGATACAATAGTGAAAACCATGAAAAGATCCACACATTTGCAAGATTTGGGCAAGATTCTAGATGTAATGGAATAGTTCAGACTAAGGTTGAACAAGAAGAAATGTGTATTTGGTGTGACATCTGGAAAACTATTAGGATACATTGTCTGAGCAAAAGGGATTGAGGTGGATCTGGAAAAGGTACAAGAAATCATAGAGATGCAACCGCCAAATAACATCAGCTAAATAAGAACACTCCAAGGGAGGATTCAATCAATCATAAAATTCATCTCACACCTGGCCAACAAGGCACAACCATTTACAAACACCTTTCACAAAGGGGTGACGTATCAATGGGATGAAACATGTGATAATAACTTTAACTAAATAAAATAATATTTGGAAAATCTACCAATCTTGATGCCTCCTATACAAGTTAAGCCGTTAATTATCTACATCTCATATAGTACAAAATCACTGGGAGCTAATGTAGGTGCATCTCCTAGTGAAGTCAAGGAGTACAAGGATGGGTGAGGTTTTATGTGAAGATTAGTCATTAGGATTCTTTGGGATTTAATTGCTAGTGTTTTGAATGTTTTTAATAAACACATCCCTTTTTCATGTCACCTAATGTCTTGGAATGGTAACATATAACTCACCATGGACATATGGGCCCAAGATGTACTAATAGGTATTTAAGTTTTTTTGAGTCATATTAGGACTCTTTAGGGTTTTTTAGTTGTGTTTATAATGGCACATACCTTAGAGGGTCAAGGTGTACTAATGTAGCAACTTTTGTGTAAAATTGCAAATGTTGCATAGTTAAATGACCAAAAATTTGTTGGTAACATTTGGGGAAACATGTTAAATGACCAAAAAAATCAAAATCCAAGTTGGTTGGTCAATTTTGTGAAGTTTGATAACGATGCAATAAAGAGTTACATTTATTTTCCCACAAATTCTATGTGTTTTTGCTTTGTACAGTTCTGTACAGTGACATATTGAAGAAAGACCTATTGGGAAAGTAGAAGGCATGTGTTATTATTTGTTTTCTTTTGGTTTGGGGTCATTTGGTGAAGGAAAACAAAAGCTACACCCATTTTTTTGATAACAGGTGAGAAACCCTACCATACCTAGGGTTTTATAAAGATACGGTCATATCTTTCAAAGCCACCATGGGTAAATCTAAAAATCAGGTGTTTGCAAGATATGAGAGTGTAATTTAATATTTTTGGGTTATTTAAGTGGGAAATGATTGGTGGAGTGCACTACATCTAAATGTCTAGGATATGTATTGACATGTGACTGTCTAGTCAAGAATACCAGAGTGTATAAATTCAACAAATGGTGGAGTTAGGTTATGAAACCTCATATTTTATCTATTTACATGTTATCCTAAGTTTTTCTAGTGGTGTGGTTGATAAAATATTCCTTTTCAAGGTACTTTATTTGTAAAAGTGGCCTAATAGGGCTATTAGGCCTAGAAGGTGATTGCAGCATTTGGATGCATGGACTTGGAGTCAGGTTCTAAAAATTTGGATTCTATAAGGGGGTGACATAAGAATTAAAAACCACAAGTTTAGGGAATCTTGTTAAGTATTGAAGGGGTATATTGAGAAGTGGAGGCCTAGTAGGGATACTAGCTCTTTGTTCTTGAGAATACTTAGGAAGGAGTATAGACCTTGAAGAGTAGAGGTTGTCATGACACTAAAAGACTTAATTGGTCTTAGTGATGCCTAAGAAGAGTGGTTCCACTATTGGGAGTGTAGCGGTTGAAGTTTGAAATGCAAAAAATTAAGGAGAGGGAAATGTTCACAGTCTTAGAGACAAAGAAAATGGAAGGAGGGTTGAAAGGTTTCTAGAGCCTTTGGAGGGGTTTGTAGGTCAGTGTTTAGATTGAGATTGGAGTCCTATTGTGATAACCAAGGGCTCTGCATTAGGATAACTCCTTGTACAATAGGATGAGAACAAGAAAGAACAAGCTATTTACTACATCAGTAGAACTTTGGTCTTGTATGTGATGAACTACTCAGTGATTGAGAAGGATTTTCTAGAATTTGTGTTGGCATCACAAAAATTGAGGCATTATATGTTGGCACACTCTGTAAAATTGGTTGCAAATATTGATCAACTAAAATACCTTCTAAGAAAATCTAGCTTGACTATCAGGTTAGCTGAATGGGTCATGATCCTCAATGATTTTGATATTGAGTGTGTAAAATGAAAGGATATCAAAGGGAAAGCTATTGAAAATTAATTGGATGAAGCCCCAATACAAGATTATCAACCTATTACCATTGAGTTTCAAGATGGATCCATTATGCACATCACTCATAGATCCTAAAAGATGTTCTTTGACGACTCTTTAACTCAGCATGGCTCAGATGTAGGTGTGTTATTTATTACTCCTTAGAGCTACTCTATTCCTAAGGTGTATAAGATATGGTTTCCTTGTACAAAAAACATTTCTAAATATGAAGCCTTAGTGAATGGAATAAAATTGGCCATTGAATGGAACATTTTTGAGTTGAATATTCACGGTGACTCTCAACTAGTAATCAACAAAATCAATGATGTCTATCAAAAAAGGGATGATAAACTCATACCATACAAAATAATGGTTGATGATTTTAAAAATTACTTCATTTTCACCACATTCCAATAGATTCCAAGAACATGAAATAGAGTTTCCAATGCAATGGCTACACTGGCCTCCTTACCACAAAAAGGAGAAGAATTTTGTTATGAGTTCTTGGTGGAAGAGATCCATTACCCAATATACATCTCTCCTGACTCCTAGATGATCTATTTTTCATAGTAAGAATGATCCCGCTACCAACATGTTTACACTTACCTATGCCATCAGGTCATTCTTGATGAGATAACCCGCAATGAAAACTATCGCTTGATTCACAATGCCTCACAGTATGTTCTCATAGAAAATGACTTGTATAGGCGAGGACTAGATGATATTTTTATTAGGTTTCTAAAAAATGAATAGTCTAAATGTGCATTAACTAAGGTCCACAAAGGTATTTATGGCTCTCATTCTAATGGTCTAACTCTAGCTAAAAAACTACTGAGAGTTGGCTACTATATGCCAGACATGGAGAAAGAAGCAATGAAGTACTCCAAAGCTTGTAATAAATGCTAGCTGCATGGAAATATTATACATGCTCCATCCAGGGAGATTATTCCTTTCATCACACATTGGCCCTTTCAACAATGGGCATTTGAATTCATCAAGCAGATATATCTGTCATCTTCAAACAAATATAAATTTATAATAACAACCACGTAAAACTTCAATAAGTGGGTTGAAGAAGTCCCACTCACAATAACAACATAAAACTAGGTGGCCCTATTCATTTTGAACTACATGTTCTTCAGATATGGTACCCCCTCATCTATTGTAACTAATATGGAGGGAAATTTAAGAATAATTATACAAAAAAACTCTGTGCTAGGTTCAAAATCAAGCAACACTATTCTTCTATCTATTATCCATAAGAAAATGGGTAGGTTGAGGCCTCAAATAAGAATCTATTGAAAATATTGCATCACACTATAAATAAGTCAGGAAAGGATTGGCATCTATAGCTGAATTCTACATTGTGGGCCTATAGAAAAAGCATTAGAATACTTAATAGAACACCACCTTTTTCTCTAGTATATGGAACATCAGCGGTCCTGCCCATAGAAGTAGAGATCCCATCTCTATGGGTTTCTTTACATAGGATGATAATAGATGAAGACTGCAAAGTCTCAAGACTATAAGAGCTAGAACTATTGGATGAGCATCAACAATTAGTGTTTGATCATCTTAGAGAATATCATAAGAGAATTTCAAGAGGATATAATAAAAAGGCCAAGCCTAGAGAGCTTTAGGTTGGTGACCTAGTGTTGAGAGAAAATCCACACAATCAGTCACATCAAGAATAGAAGGGAAATTTTGAACTCAACTGGTTGGGTCTCTACATTATTATCGTAATATTTGGCTTTGGAGTCTATCAGATCTCTACACCAGAAGGATAATAGCTCTAGGAGCCCATAAAACCTCTCCACCTAAAGAAATTCTACACCTGATTATTCTCGGTATCCAGTAGCATGTACATACCTATATTGTCTTGAAAAAAAAGATAGAAAAGTGAAAAATGTCCCAAAAAAACTATAAAAAACTAGAAAAAGTCCTAAAAAAATGATTATCTTGGTGCAAACCTTGCAATAGGATCCTTGATAATATCAAAAAAATAAAAATAAAAAATAAAAAAAGAGAAAAATACAAAAAAAATTAAAAAGAAAGAAAAAGTGCCTAGGTGAAAACCTAGTAAACATGTCCCTTGTTAGGAAAAATAGAATCTCTACCAAGTAGGTGAAAACCTTGTAAAAAGGTTCCTCTTGCACTCAAGAACTCCATCTATCAACACAAGTCTTTGCATCCTTCATGCTTTCCTTCTATTTGCTTCAATTCATACATAGCTTTCAGTCACTTTCATGACACATTGGTTCTTCTGTAAACCCCCGTGACTTGAAACCGATCAGAGTCATAGTCTGGGGGAATCAAATTAGCTTTGTACCAATACTCTAAGTCAATTCATCTCTAATTCATCCATCTCTAGTCATCCAATCTTGGTCATTTTTCTGTCTTCCAATTGTCCTAGGGTTCTTGCCACTGATAATCAATCTTAAACACAAAAACACATGCAATAAAAAAAACACTAAAACCATTTGAGATATGTTGAACTTTTCTTTGTTTTTTGTCTGTTTATTTGGATTTTGATTGTTATCCACCATGATAAACTTGAGGATGTCCATGTTGATTTAGATAAGAAAGGACTGATGGCACAACATTTTCTTGGTTTTCTTCTTGTAGGATCAGTTCTAATGATTTGTAACATCAAATAAATTGGGTGTCTATGATAAGAGCCTTCACATCAAGGTGAAATCACCATAGATACCTTGAATCCATTTATTTGAATGCTACGAGGAGGCCTAAACTATTTCCTTTATTTTTATTTAACTCTTTCTGATGTGATTGCGTTCAAGAAACATTTAGGTCATCCTGGCTTCTTTGTGCCTTGATGCTTATGTTCACTTGCAAAATTAAAAGGAAATGACATTTAGGCCATCTTGGCTTTGTAGGCCTTGATTCTTAGGTCCATTTCTAACAACAATCCCAATAATTTCATATTCATATTTTCATGGTTGTTTCACTAGTGAAGGTTGTATCGACATTTCATGTCCCAAAAACGCTCAGTGATGAAAATAGAAAACAAAAATATCGTGACTAAGTCCTAGGTTGCATTCATGTTAGCTCTTGAATTGAAGTTTGATAACATGATAACATTGCAAAAATTATCTCTCCAGTGAAAGGTAAGGCCTGAATTCAAAATGATCATCATATTCTCTCATCAAATGGTCAATTACGTATCATAATGGGAGACATGATTGAGTGCTTGTGTATTGACAAAACAATTTCCTATAGGAGATGTTAAAAAAATTGCATATAAACAAATCATGTAGCCTTATAAATCCATTTCACATCATATAGAAACATTGTATATCCATTGTGTAATCATTTGCATCCATATATATGCATCAAAAAAGAAATAAAAAATGTCATAAATGCACTGCATCATCATAAGTAACATCATATCCATCCATTTGAAAATAAAATAAACATTGCATTTACATATGCATCTAAATATTCATCCATGAACATCATCCATTACATAATCCATTTGTACAATAAATGAGAGTAATCATCATAAATCATAAGTATACATGATCATACAATAAAGTGCATCCATATAGAGAATCGTAGGAAATAAAGCATCTCATAACATTTATAAAAATAAGTATGATGAGATCAAATCACATGTCTCTCTATATATAATCAATGTCATGGGTACATCAAAATCTCAAAATATACATCTGTCATCAGAGAAAGTCATTGTATACAATGCCAAAAATGGGTACAAAATATGGAAGTATAAAAAATGTCAAACATTAGAAGCTAACTCTCAGAAACATCCTCTGCATCCTTAGGAACATGTGGTGGTGGGGGTGGAATAATCTCATCAACTTGTGGCATATGTGCACCCTTTGACCGATACACATACTTTGAATATGGGATGACCTATCTGTCTAGAGGAACATCAACACTATATTCTACAATATAATATGTTTCCATGATCCTCTGATTAGTAGCATTATGCTACATCTAATCATGATTAGCTATTAAGGCTACTATCTTCTGATCATGCTCGACTACCCATTGATCTCGCTCCACTATCATAGACTATGCCACAACTACCTCTACCTGTAAACTCCAAATCATATCTCTCAAAGTGTGGATAGTGTCCCGTGGTGTCCTCTATCTCATAGCCTCTCCCTCACCACCTGCCTTCTCCTCACCACCGACCAGCTCATCTCTTTACTGCCTAATCTGTTGGGTGGCCTCAACAATTTTCTCTCCTTGTACTTGCATAGTCTACTCTCCCATTTGAACATTTTTTGTGTCACTAGGACCAGGATCTACCATACCAACTAAACCAAGAGTACCTACCTCCCCTCTCTTACACTATCCTCTAATAGGCATCGCTCTGTTAGAACTAGCACTAAGATCTCCACCAGGAGAAAAATAATCCCTGTACTCAGAAGTCATCCTAACATCAACAACAACATCAAGATAGTCCCATCTAGATCTCCTGATGACACCCAGCTCTTGCATATCTATAGAAGGAAACAATCTAGGTCACAATCCCACACGTACCTCATCAGCAGAGCAGTCATATGTTGTAAACTCCTATAGTATGACCTAGGGTCAGCCGTATTGTCAAAGAACTCGTGAAACAAAAAAATGCTCAATTACATTGGAAGTACCACCAATCTAAGGATGGGTAACAAATGTATAATTTTGCTAAGACCTCTAGTATCCCCACTCCTTTGTGCCTAGGTAAGGCCTTCAGGTGAAAACTATCATATTATTGATCTGAAGTCTCCTATAGGAAGTCTTCCCCAAGTAGGGTTGGACAACATAAGTTGTATATCAATAAATGAATGGATCCCTAACTACAAGAGAATCATAAAAAATGAGCCTATATATAGGGAGGTGCTCCCATGCCCAGATCTAGAGAACTAGAACTCTTGCAGCTCCATGAGGTTTTTTATAGCGGTATGAGGAGTCTAGCTGCAAAATTAGATCAGTCTCTTCCTACATGATTTTATCAATCACATTTCTTCTGATCATTGGGGCACCCAACCATATTTTTATTTTTCTCCCAAGGGGGCATGATCATGAAATCAACAATTCAGTGATCACATCATCAAACATCAAGAAATCTGTGAATCTTTAATCAAGAAATTGAATCATCAAATAAAACAAGACCTCATCGCAAGGGGAATCTCAGCTTTATCGCACCAAATCAATTTGAGATTATTTGTCATCAAAAAATTTCTAGGGGCATATTGGTTTCATTAATTTACATCAAACTGATATTTTCCTCATCAAACAATTGGCCTCATCGCATCAAATCAAGTCAATTTTTCTAGACGATCTCTTAAAGGTAATCAATTTTATCGCATCACATCAAATTGGTTACTCATTCAAACCAATCCAACAGTTTATGAGTCTTTCTGGCATTGATCAATTTCATCGCATCAAATCAAATTGGTTATTTGTCATTATAAATCAATCAAATAGGTGTTCAATTTCATCACTTCACATCAAACTAACCATTCTGATCTATCTTCATCAGTTCTAACCCAATCAAGTTTAGAATTGATATCTTTGAATCAATCAACTTGAGAGTAGTTTCATCACTTACAATCAAACTATTCTTGGTCTCAACACCAACTATTCTTTGAATCAATATGTTGATTGCACATCAATTCAAAGAGGGTAAATACAATCACCCAAAAATGGTCTACAAAACCCTAGGATCCTAATCTCAACTGTTCATTAAGAAAAACTAGTCTTGATTAAATCCCCTAAGTCCTAATCTAGGGAAATTCAACTTATCAATTGGATTTGACCTAAACTCTAGGTCCCATTCAATCATCACACTTGATCCTATTTAAATTAATTAATTCCTAAATTCTAATGTTGTTGAAAATTAAATCAACCTTATACTATTTATTTAATTAATGTCTTAGGATGTTGATTAAATAAATAAGAATTGTCAATTAATCACAAAAAGGGATTAAATTAATTATGTCATCACAATTTGGAAGAAAATGAATTAAACCATTTAATAATCCAAAAAATGTATTCTTAAGTCATCAATTACTTAACTACATGATCAAATTAGTTTAGTTCAGTTAACTGATTATCATAATGGAAACCAATCAAATGAGTTCAATTAACTAAACATTATCTCCTCATCATTTTGGAAGTAAATTTGTTAACTATTCAATCAGTTTTGTTAACTCATCATTCAATTTAGAAACTTTCAAATCAACTTTGACAATTTCCAAAATGACTAATTAATCATTGGAGTTAACTGATTCTTCAACTTTGAGTCTTGACCAATCAAAATTAATTGCACATGGATTGTGCCAGTCTGGGATCAATCTCAATTTTCAATCATTAATCGATATTGTCCATTCATTTTTTAGAGGATTTCTATATAATTAGGTCTTCGTTCTTCTAGAAGGAGAGAATTGTGAAGTAGAGGAACACTACTGAGTTGGTCATAGATAATTTTTAATTGTTTATCATATTCATAGTTTATTTAGTTTACTTTCATTTGCATAATTAAATCATAGGAATCTTACTCTCATTTTCTCAATAATGGATTAATCTTGGCTTAATTTTGATGAGCTTGCATTTTATTTAGCTTGGATTTCAAAATCCTTCATTTAGATAGATTCTATAGTCATTGGATTTTTCAACGATTTGAGATAAAAATTCATACTCCTATTTACTAGAAGGAAATGAGTCACTTTGATTGATTTGAGCTTCATTAGCTTAATTTGTTTAATCAATCACACAATGATTCATTGAAGTGTTTGTGCTATCTATCTAAGCCACATTTTCACACAAACACACA
Source organism: Thuja plicata (assembly GCA_018584345.1). Lineage (NCBI taxonomy): Eukaryota > Viridiplantae > Streptophyta > Pinopsida > Cupressales > Cupressaceae > Thuja > Thuja plicata. Next base: position 1,062,396 of record MU224125.1, read on the forward strand.
AAGGAGGAGGGAGATGATGTAGATATGGAAGAGGTTGGTGTTGATGGAGATGAGGATATGATAGAGGGAGAGGGATTATAGGATGTATCCATTGTTCATGATATGCAGTAGATAGCTAAGGCCCATGCATTGACAAGATAGATGGGTGTTATGAAAGATAGGATTAGATATCTGGAGTATAGGTTAGATTCCACAAAGGCTAGGGAAAGACATGTAGATGTGAGGGAAGTGGTGGTGGAGGGTAGGGATATAGCCTTTAATTCAGAGAGATAATTTTTATTAGGCAAGGTGAGTGCGTTGGAGGGGCAGATATGGAGGTTATAGAGGGGGAGAGGTGAGGCCACAACTAGGGTACACAAAATAATGGGTAGGGCTAGTGAAACACATTAGGAGATATGGGATGTTATTTATATCATACCCAATTTTTCCATTATGAAGTCTTATAGGAAAGCGGGGGAGGTAGATCAAGAGATACAATATTGGCAGAGGCATTATGAGACTATAGTCCCTCTTGAGAAGAGGTTTCCAATTACACTGCATCCAAGAGATCACAAAGATCATAGAGTAGTGGGGTAGGAGTAAAACCACCAAGGCTTCAAAATACAAATTCTAGTGCACATGGTGTTCCTCTTGAGGAAGGACCTTCTACAACTGCTTAGTTTAGGTCTACTGGTTCAGAGGGTGGAGGCAACACTATTTGATATAGACAATTTTTTTTAGGATATGTTTTTCATTCTTTCAAGCTCAATTAGGAAGACATTATGATATTGTATGATGACACATTTTTTGAGTTACACACACACACACACATGGCATGCATTTTTTGTGGGAGTGTGCCTTATGTGTTTTCTTTCATGCATATGGTTTATAAGATGACATCTATTTATGATTCTTATGATGATTTATGTCTATGATAATGGATGATGATCTATGTTCTAGTTTACATTATGACATGATTTTATGTTTTCCTATGATGAAACTTATACATATGTGGATATGTAGATGTAATGTACATATAGGCAGATGATATTATATGTTTTTATTTTTCTATGCATTTATATGATATGCTTTATGAGATCTAGGAGATGTTTATAAAAATGATTCCATGTGATGCATACATGATTTACTATGTTTTTATGTTTTCTATATATTTTTATCATTTAATGGATGGAATATGATGACACTTATGATTATGATTGTGATCTATGTAAAACCATGTTATGGATGCATGATTGACTAGTTTTGGTTATGCCATAATACAATATCTTAATGATTGTTAGGATTGATTGTTGTAATTGATAGTATTGATAGATAGGAAGTGAATGACATGACTAGATCAAAGAAAATTTAAATGAACCCTAATTAAATCTAGAATTCATTAATACCACATTTATTCCAAATTTTTTGAGAAATTATTTTTCATCATTGAGCCATCTTTATTTAGCAAATTGGGTATGTCCACATAAATATATTTATAGATCAAGATGAGATGTTCCCTTTCCATATACTAGGAAATTTTAACATACAAGGAATGTTATCCAATCTATATAAGGGTGTGGGCATTAAGGGTCAAGGTATGTCCATCAAAAACCACAAGCATTGGTTTTATTTGCAATATTTTTTACATTAGATACTTTACTCATATGTGGACACGCCTATCATAGACAACCAAAATACATATCCTTTAAATTTCATGTGACAAACACCGGATAAACAAAAAATAGAGAAAAATAAAGTCATGAGCCATCTCGACATCTCTAATCACTTGTGGAATCAAAGATGCATAGGAAAAAGACTTGAAAAAATCAAAATAAGATAAGACTATCTTGGAAAACAAGTCAATAACCATAATAATTGTGTGTATGTGTTATGTGTTTGTTTGACAATGACATTGATGATGATAATGTTGTTTGGTTTCACAAAATGAGGTAACTTGTATAAGACTGACCTACCTAGTTTCGATTATATCTATCCTCTATATAAGATATAATAACCATATGAAAGAAGGATTGATTATAATTATTTGATTGATAAGACAAATTGACTTGTTTAATTAAGGACATGTTGATAATTTTGTTAGTTAATGCATGATATTGTTAATCTTAGACTTGCCTATTTTTTCAATGCCTATTTGATGCAAAATCTTAAAAACATTGAAAACCATGCAATAAAGTTATCTTTTTATTAGTTGTCCATTGTCAATAAAATAGTCATTTTGCACCAAATAGGCATTGATCTAGTAGGTGTTTGGAAAATATTTTATTAGTCCCATAAGGAAAGATTAAGATGGATGTGCTAGTCTCAACTAGCGTAATTGACAATTTTCTTAAGGGTTTTTGGTATCGTTTTGTTAGAATCCTCAACTTTACCGTTACTTTGTGGATACTATCTTGAAGAAAAATAATGTTGGATGTGGATTTTTTCTTAAAGTTCATCGACATCTCTATTTTTGAAAGGGGCACCACTATCTATGATGATGATTTGAGGAATTCTATACTTGCATATAATGTGATTTAGGATAAACTTGGATATCTATTTACTAGTTATGTAGGTCATGGGCATGGATTCAATCCATTTTATGAAACACTCAGTGGCTTTGATTATGTATTTATGACCATTTCTTGAAGGTGGGTGTATCTTACCAATGAGATCAAGTCCCCATTACGAGAAAGGCCAAAGTTACGTGAGAGGCTACAATTCCTGTGCTGGTTCATGAATTAGATCTCCATCTAACATTTTTGAATAAAATTATATGTCTTTCTGCATTATAGGTGAATAATAATCAATTACAAGGAACTTATTGGACAAGGTGGGACCACTAGAGTGGGCACAAAAAATAACTTTGTGTACCTCTTGTAAATATATTTGTGACTTATCAAAGTTAAGACATTAGAGGAGCATACCATATAGACCTTTTCTATATAGGGTGTTGGAAATGATAACACATCTTGAGGGTTGTATAATAAAGATCTTCTTTCATTTTTGAGACAAGTTAAGAGATATTTATTGGTCTTGTAAATAGGAATATATGTATTGATACACCAAGGAGAGTCGGGTCCAAAAATTTAACACACTAAGTCATACATTGGGACTTTAAAGGCTGGGAGCATAAGCTATTCTACTAAGAAATCACAATATGTGACCTTATCATGTATGTCTAACAAGATCCAATAGTATCCATGACGTGTGCTACTTTATTTTGTGCTCTAGGTATTTGGTCAAAGGTGTTGCAATCAAAGTATTTCTTAAAGTCCTCCCCCATTGCTTTGTATGGAAATAGTTTCTCATCTTTTGTATCATAAATATTCCATTGACTTGATTTATGATAAGCCATGAGTCACAAAAATCATGCATATCTTTGATTCTCTAGTGAACAATATCTAGACTAGTGTCAAGGGCCTCATATTCATAAATATTATTGGTGCAAGCAAAATTTAGCCTGTAGGATTTAGGAATAGCATCACCTTGTGGTGTGATGCATACTATTCCAATGCCTAGGCCATTCTGTGTATAAGAACAATCAAAGTAGAGTTTCCACTATGTTTGTCTTTCTAGGGTAGATATATTCTCATTTGGAAACTTGGTTAACATGAGATGTTCAACTTGTATTGGCACTTTCTAATTGATCAACTATGACTTGATCCTTGATTTCTTTCTTGTCAAAATACTCAATATCAAATTTACTCCAAATCATCACCCATTTGGCTAATATCCCCATTAGTGCATCTTTATTAAGGAGATACTTTAATGGATCTATCTTTTCTACTAGTAATGTCTTAAGACTCAACATGTAATGCCTGATATTTTGCAAAGTAAAGACCATTGCTAGAAATTTCCTTTTGATTATTGTGTAGTTTAAGTCATATGCCGCCAATGTTTGACTAATATAATATATGGCACATTCCTTTCCATCTACATCATGTTTTGTCAAAACTACTCCTAGAGAATATTGTGTTGTTGATATGTATAGTAGCATGGGTTTATCTTCTATGGGTAACATCAACACTAGATCTGAAAGAAGAGATTCTTTAATTGCTTCAAATGATGGCTGACATTTTTTGATCCATACAAATAGAACACCTTTATGTAAAAAGTGTTGGAAGGGGTGACATTTTACAGCTAATTGTGCTACGAATCTTCTAATTGATTACAATTTTTCATGTAGGCTTCTGATTTTTCAAATGTTCATGGGTGATGGAATTTCAATTATAGCTTTGACTTTGGCTGGATCTACTTATATCCCATGATGGGACACTATAAATCCAAGGAGTTTTCTAAATATTATATAAAAAATACACTTTTTAGGGTTTAAGTGGACATTGTACTCCTCTAATCTATCAAATACAACTGATAGGACTAGAAAGTGCTCATCTCTTTCTCCCAATTTATCAATAATATTTTCTACATAATATTCCATAAGATCATGCATTATGTCATGGAATATTGTTGTCATTTCCCTTTGATATGTGGATCCTACATTCTTCAATCCAAAAGGCATTACGTTCCAGCAATAAGTTCCCTAGGCACATGTAAAGGTTATTTTGTGTTGGTCTTTGGGAATAAATTTAATCTGTTATAGCCTGAGAATCCATCATTTAATGAAATCATCTTGTAACTAGCTATCAAGTCTGCTATGATGTCTATATTTGGAAAAGGAAAATCATCCTTTGAGAGTGCTTTGTTGATATCTAAAAAATTTGTACAAATTCTAATGATTCCATCAAGCTTTGACACTAGCATTATATTAAAGGTCCATTCCATGTATTCTATAGGTTTGATAAAACCCACATATAGTAACTTATCTATCTCTTCTTTGACTAAGAGTGTTATCTTAGGGTGCATCTTGTAGACTTTTCATTTTACAATCTTTGCCCTTGGTTGAAGTGGTAAATGATGGAGCACCAATTCAGGGTCTAGGTGAGGCATGTTTGAATATGCCCAACCAATATTGATTTCTCTATCTTTAAAAACTTGTATAAATTAATCTCTTTCCTATGGTGTTAATGATGCTACCAAATGAATAAGTGTTTTAGTTTCTTCAGTACCTAAGTTGACCTCTTGTTTTTTCTCTACTAGTAGTGGTGATATTTTTTGATTTATGGGGAACATGTCCAGTCTTCCATCCTTAGCTTATTTAGAGATATTTTCACCTTCATATTTGTCCTTTCTTTTTAATTTTTTTATGGTCTAAAGGTGCCTTTAAGTTTTCACCTAAAGACCTTATAATTTATGATTTTCACTTTTGTGACTGAAAGACTACCATGACTCACCAAATTATGTTTCTCGATCGAGATGAATGGAAAATTCCAACTTTATGGTTACCAATAGGTTTTTTTTTTGAAGTTCCAAGAACTCTTCTATGGCCTCATCATTCTAAAAAATGTCTATGTTTGGTGGACCTTGATATTCCCTATCTATTAGTTTAGGGTATATGAGGTAAACATTATCATCACCTTGGGCATAAGATATAAGGACAAATGTGATGGTGTTGATATGGGACTTAGATAAAATCTCAAGGGATTTAGTTGAGGAATTATCTTAGGTCTTAAATTGGTTTCACAAGTATTCAATCCAAGCCCACCAATTTTCTGGTCTATTATGTAAGGATAATCTATCAAACTAGGGAAAGACAATATTTAGACATAGGACACTTAAGGTTTTAGAGGTATCCCATTCAGAGTTGTTAGAATCAATCTCGTGGTAGTACTTCTCATATGTCTCAACTTATTTCAAGGAAAATGAATCATCTATGGGAGGAAAATAAGTATTTAGAGGACTTTCCTTAGGTATTTGGTACCCTAAACCTTGAAACTTAGGATTATATTTTGGAAATATTGATTCTACAACCACTTGATTTTATTTTCGAGGCCACTACATTCATCATATCCTTGTTTTATCATGATGGTGTGTCCTCTTCTGTACTAATGGATATGGATTGTGATAGAGAGGGTTTCTTCATCTCTATATAACCAATATGATAAATATTCTTCTATAGATTCTTCATCAAGATCACCCAATTTAATGAACATGGTTAGGGGCCTGTACTAAATATATAGTATTTTATTTCTCTTGAGAGGATTCTTTGACTTTCCATAGAATATCAATGAGATAGGTAATTTTCCCACACAAAGTGAATCTAAATAGCTTTACTCTCTACAACCCTTATCTTGAACATTGATCTTCAGTTCTTATGTTGATGGGGCAGTGATATTTGACAAACTAGATGTGTCAATGTATTTGGAGGATAAGAGTGGGCATTGCTTAATTACTAAGTACTTGTTTGCAATGGATCCTTTGAGATTGGTGTAGTACATGAAGGGATATTTATCACATGGAATGGTAATCTTAATACCATTATAAAGGAATTTTAGGCATTGGTGATAGTGGAAGGTACAACCTGCATGACATGAATCTAGGGTTTTCCAAGAAGCATATTGTAACCCAGTTCCAAATCCAAGACCTAGAAATAGTCTCATGTATGGATGGTACTATTTTGATGAGAAAGATAATGACTCTCTTAGAAGGGCACTTTGCATCATCCTAGGCTCTAATTGTGATATTTTTATAAAATTCCACACAACACTCGAAGTATCCCAAAGTTTGAAGTAATTTTAAAGTATAAATATTTAGACCTATGCCACCATCTACAAACACTCTTCTTATTTCATGGAGGTGGACATATACTTTGAGATGAAGAGGGTCATTCTAGGTATGACTTATGGGTAGGAAAGCCTTCCTCAGTAAAGGTGACATAGTGTGTAGTAGCTAGATGTCTGACCATGGCTTGTAATTCATCAACCTTGATGCTCGGGGAAACAAACGAATCCTATAAGGCTTTATCCAAGACTGTTTTATAATTGGGTGATATACGTAGCAACTCAAATATGGATATCTATGTAGAGGTATTTTTGAGGTGGTCTAATAGAATGTACTGACCTATTGTGGGAATAAAGGACTTGTACGATATTGATGGTTTAAAAGAGGCACCTTGGACTATGTTTTTTTTTTGACAGGTGGTTAAAACACATTCAACATCTTTTCTCTTAATTGTGATAGTGTTTATGGTATATTTTGACTTAGGTTGGATGTGGTTCATGACATTGTTGTGGGCATTGTAAGTGTAGTTATCCTTTCCATTTTTCCCTAAAGATGAATCTTTTCCTTTATCACGATCCTTGTGGTGGGTTTTTGAAAATTGTGTGATCCTTATTAGACATACCAAAGTTGTTAATGACTTTGATTTTGCCATGCTCGGTTAGATCTTAACCTATGTTCTTAAGTTGATAATAGTTGACAGTTTTATGTCCTTTGGTTTGGTGGTAATTACAAAAATCATTATCATTCCACCACATAGGATTGAATGAACCTGGTTCATAATGTCTTATTTCTAGTAGTGTGATGACACTAGTTTAGACCGATTTTCTTAGGACAATTTGTAAAGGTTTTCAAGTGGTGTATAGTCTCATCTTGGGTTAGATCATCTTGAACAAAGTTGTTGGTCATTAGTGACATTCAGTGGGTAACTCCCATTTTGAGGTGTATTTCTAATGACATTGGGAGTATTTGTATTGGGTCTCCCTTGGAGATGAAAGAAAATTTGTTCTCTCTAAACATCTTTGGAATCGACTACCCTGTCATTAGTGACATTCTTGTTTCTAGAAAAATATTTAAATTTATCATATGAATAATTGACATTGGTTTCTTTGGTTTTATTGATCATTCCTTTTAAGGTAAGTGATCTCTCTACTTTCAAACCCTACGCAAAAAGTTCCTCAAAGCTATCCATGCATTGGAAATGGAGAGAACACATCATATCTAGCTGCTAGTTTTCTATAAACATCAGGATCTTATCTTTTTATGGTATGTGAAATGAGGATTTTAAAGCCATATTACTCTAATGTTGTAGTAATAAAGAGAAACTTTCACCAAATTTTTGTTTCATATTGCATATATCCATGATTATCACCTCCCTAATGATGTTATGAGAGTAATGGGAATTGAACTGCTCAGCTAGTTCATTCCAAGAACTGTTTCCTAGAGGTAGCCATAAGAACCATACCATAATGATCCTAACAAGAATGCATGTAAAGTGTCTCATTAGATAAGTTTCATTGTGGCTACCTCTATGCATGCCATGAAGAATTATATGATATGGCTCTTGGGTCTCCCTTTTCATTATATTTGCCAAATTTATGTGTCTCAATATTAGGTGGAAAATTTGGCATGTATGATGACTTGTCAAAGGGGTAGGGACATAAGTATTCTAGTGAGTATGTTCTCTTAGGGGCACCCATTTGAATATTGGTCATTTTTAATTGTAATTTTTGGACTTGTTGCACAAGTATCTCAGTAGATGTTTATGGGACATGGGTACTGATTCCCAAGTTTTAAACCATAAAAGGATTACCACTATGATAGAAAAGTACCTGATTCTACGTATATGTCATTTTCTATAGAGGATTTTGGTTTGACATGGATGCATATGTCATCGCTTGAGGTGGCGCAAAATAACTGAATGTCAGGTTTGGCAATGTAAAAGGATTATATCCATTGAGATTAGTTGATACCCCTGTATTCTGATTTTTTGGTCATTGGTTAGGGGGAGCACCTTGTAGTATAATGTGTGGCCCTTGATTGGGAGGTGCACACAATGATCTAACAATGTGATTGCTTTGATTTTCATTAAAACCTTGGGAAAATGTGTTGAATTGATTTCTTATGGGTCCCAAGGGGTTAGAGGTGTTCATCTGACTTGTGGCTAGTATAATTTTTGTGTAACTTGCTGCTATAATTTGAGAATTGGCCCTTAGGTTGGACTGTGACATATTTTGTAGTGCCTCTCCCATTTGCATTCTACATGAAATCTTGATGGATGTGGCTTTGATGGTTATATATGTTGGTATTGTATGATCATGTTGGACCTGTGAGAGGTTTGTACCTTCAGGGTGATCATATTTATGCGGTGACATCGGCAAGTTGTTTATGCCCTTATGCCTAGTAGTGAGAACCATTATATTGTGGTTGGTTGTATACCCGATTCATGATGCTATACCTTCTAAGGTCTTTATTTTGAGTTTTGAGGACTCATTGTGTTCTTGGTGACTTGATCTGAGTTTAGCCCATTTATGTGATTGAGTGTCTATTCCCAAGTTATGATTTTATATTGGCATTGTGAGATGCATGTAGTTAAATGTATTCTTGTGTTCATTTTGAGATTACTGTTGTGATTTGATTGTTTCACTAAGGTATGTGTCAGTGGATTAACATACTATGATTATTTTCCATGTTTAAATATTATTTGGATCAGGGATCATTATATTGTATCATGATGTGGTTACTTTGTGATTATCTGTGTGATACATTTGAATACAATACATTATTTTGGTTACTAGTATCAAGGTTGGATTAAATGCTAGATTACGACGTTGTTTACAATTTAATTATATATGCATGATGATATCTGATGTATTTTACATTTTCAAAGATATTGGATTAAAATGTTATGATGATTATAATTGAGTTTTGGTTATAGTGTGTCGTATATGTTGTTGGGTATTTTAATTGAGACTTTCACTCATATATGCTCATTTTTCTGTAAATGATTTTTTTTAATGTTTTATGCTTAAATGAAAGGTTTAATTTAAATGAGATGATGTTCACTTCTATGCTTATATAATTTTTTATGGATTATGCCTGATGTGATTGTACAAAGTAAGAAAAATTCATCGTTACTCCTTTGTGAGGTCCACACAATGTCTCATTCTCCTTCGCTATTTGATCATTATATGCTTGTGCTTCTGTTATTTATATTATGTACAACTACACTTGATGTTTGTGTATTTCAGTGAACTACTACCGGGCACATTCTACCTAAGTTATAGGATTTGAGCGTGTCTATATCCCCAACAATGACATAGGAGATAGTTTCATTGGCCTTTCATTACTGAGCCAATATCATTCCTGTATGGATGATGTACCCATGATTATAATATTATCCCTTTGGTACGTGTTGGTAAATTCAATTTTCAAAATGCATATTTTGTTAGATCCGTGAGTGTTTCTGTGCATATCCCACAGGTGTCATGGATGATTTAGAAATAATTGTTGATTTAATTTTTGGGGGTTTAATTTTATCATGGATAATCATGCCTTAGGCATAGTATAATGGGGGAATTTAATTTTTTAATTCCTTGTGATTTTTGGGAGTTGTAATTTGGAGCTAAGTGATTTAATTTTTTATTGATTTTATTGATTTTGAATTGCCTTTTCAAAAAGTGCTTTTATATTTTGAAGTTGAGTTCATTTGACTCACTTCTAATTTTGGGAAATGGGGAATTTTCTACAAAACCTCTTATGGAGATATTTGATTTTTATTTTTTGGGAGTGACTGGGTCCTCCAATTTTTTGTGGGTAGCAGCTTATTGGAATTGTGTCACCATTGTTATTCTTCTTGTAGAGCCATTTCATTTCCACGAAGAGTTTATTTTATTCTGCCCATTTCTCTGTCTACAACTTTGAGAGAGGTAGGGTCTCACATATTTTATTCATTCCTCTTCAATTTGAGTTGTTTATTGTTTGAAAATATATAGTGGGATGTTTATCTATGTTTTCCCCACATTTCTTGTTGCATTTGATACCCGGTTGGGCTTGTATGTTTTTAGAATTTTGAAAATGGAAAATTTATGTTGTGAGACTGTCTTTTTCTCCCATGATGTAAGATTGTGTATTTTATTGTATTTTTGGGTTATTTGATGCTTAAGTTCAAATGGGTTTTAATTTTGTGGATAGATTTTAAATCTGATTTTTGAGCTTTTTCATGCATGCACCATTTTGCATGCCATCCAGATGTTGTAGTACTCAATGTTTATGATAGAATATGGAGCTAGAATTGATTGAGTACATTCCACGCAACTACTATTTCCATCTGAACTCACCTACTTCATGTTTAAAATGTTGATTTTTCTACTTTCCCAAGTTTTGCCAGAATTTGGGCATTTTATTACTTTTGGGTGTTTTGAGCCTTCCTCGTATTCTAATGAGATGATTAATAGATTTCATAAGAATCCATACTCTTGGAAAAGTGGCTAATCAAGAAAAATTTTACTTGGATTCGTGTTGCATTTACTCATTTTATGGCCTTAAGTGTTGTGAGAGTTAAGTTATCCTCTTGTTATTGCTTTGATTGTTGTTGTTTTTCCTTTTAACATGGAAAGCTTCAATTCTTGAGGTGATCTTGCATGTGATATGTGGATTTAGGGTTTTGAGACCCCATATAGGCATGTAGTTGAGATATTCTCCTATGTTGAGGTCTGAGTGACCTGTCTGTCGTGCCCAAAACTAGGGCAAAACACACACACAATTTTATTTTTTAACGACATAAAACAACATCAACAATGATGACACAACTAATACAGAAAGTGTTGCAGAAAGGTAATGGAAAGGTAGATTTAGTTTTTGAGTTGCAAGTTATATTCATAGATTGAATTAGGGTTACGCCACACACGGACATAGAGTTGAAGCATTACTTGTTACACGGGTTACATGAACTCTTGGGTCAAGTTGAAAGAACTATGGTTTTATGTTTAACCATGTGTAGTTTTGTGATGGTGAAGAATTTTTAAGAACACAGGTTGAATTAGGTTGACCCAGTAATTACTTTAATTCTTAACCTTGATTACAACTTAATCCATTTATATCTAGTACCAATTCTCCTTCGACATTAACTACTAAATTTAATCTAATAATCAAAATTTAATCTAATTCTATCAACCTAATCGACAAATTTTATCCTGCAGTTCCCTTATGAATGATGGATTTAATTATCTAACCAACTACATTCCAATAATAATAACCAACAAGGGAATAAGCAACTAGGTTATATCTTTCGTATGTAATTTACTTAACATGGTCGATATTTTGTCTACATTGTTAGTACATGAGATAACCATCTTAATAATGGAATTATATACAACAATAAACTTGATAATGTGAGCTAACACAAAATGTTATCTAAATGTCGAGGAAGATAAGTTATACTACCATAACAAGGTGTACTAAAGCCCCCTTACACATTAAATTAATTAACTTAAACAAATCAATTCATTAGGCCAAATCCCTATTAGTTAATTCACAAATCCACAACCTAAGTGAAAACCTAAACTAACTAATATTAATGTTCCATTTTAAATAATTAACCCTTAGATGAAGTAGACTATAATTTTAATGCGTCAATTAATATTACATTAAATTTGAACCTCTTAAAAAATCTATTAATCTAAAACTAATTACGCCATTAAAGAACCAATATGTCTATAAAATTAACTATATAAATAAAATAAAAATAAAGATATAAATCTATTTAATTAACTTAAACTTACTAATATAAATGATTCATTTAAAATATTCACCCATTGGCTAGAATAGACTAATATTCTAATAGGTTTCTCACTACTAAATAAATCTGGTCATGACAATAAATCTATTATCTACTAATACTAAACAACTAACCTAGCCAACCCCTTTCTAAAATCAATTTAAATTCTCCCTTAAAAATACAAAAGCAACCATGGCCATTAATCCCTTAATAAAAAAATAAGTGAATCCCTAATAAAAATAAGTTAACAACTAATTAAATATATTAGAATACCACTTAATAACTTTAAAAACATAAACTAACCCTACTTACTAACCTACTAACTAGCTCCCTAATCTACCTCCTAGCTGAC